>JAJPCS010000146.1:1153203-1226044 GCA_021164005.1 Willisornis vidua nigrigula
CTTTACATCAAGTATTCTTTATATTTCACTGTTTCGATGCCATCAGAAAGTATCAGACATAAAAATGTGTGGATTCTGCAAACTTTGCATTTTCCTGCACTTTTTACTATTTCTCTCAAGATGGAGACTTTGATATTAAAATAAAAATTTCTTGTGTTTGTACATATCTGCATTACAAAGACCTGTCACAGTAAAAAGCATTGCCCTTTCTTCAACTTAGCCATACATGCCTGCCTAGAGAAAAAAATTTTAAAAAATGTGTATGTGTATTCTTCCCCTCTACTCACAGCAATAATGTCTTAATTTCAAAGTTTAGTAGAGACTTCGTAAAGGATATCATGCTAAAACTCAGATTAATCTCTTAGAAGGTCACCTTCATTATAGAAAAAGATGTCACTTTTATCAGGGAAAAGAAAGATAAAGACCAATCAATACAGTTGCCTCTGAGAAAGTCCAGTCAAACCACCTAATTTGCCACTTAGGCATATTAACAGTGGTAATTAATGATACATTCCTGCATCTAGCATGAAATGCTTCCAGTTCTTTACTTCTTAGGGACTTACTGGAAAAAAGATTAGCTGGGCTTAAAAACCTTCACAAACACTACATACAGGTTATAAACTTCTATGTGCACAGATAGATCCATTTGGCCTCTATGTAATTTTGGACAGTAGTAACAATGTTGATCATGTATTAAAAAAAAAAAAGGCAAATAATCATGACAAAAGTCAAGGGGGGAAGGATGTCTTTCCCACTTGAAAAGTTTGGTTGTTAATAAGTAGTTTTAAAAAACAGCAAGCAGGAACATGGAGTTTGCTGACTATTCCTATGCTGACTATGCTTATGCATGGGTTGGGCCTGAAGGGAATGGTGTTATCCAGAGGGACCTGAACAAGAAACATCAAGAGAGGTTATTTTCAAGAGAATGTAGTGACCAGACAATGTGGGGGATGGTTTTAAACTGAAAGAAGATGGATTGGATATTAGAAAAAAATGCTTCCCTGTGTGAGTGATGCAACCCTGGCACAGGTTCCCCAGAGAAACTGTGGCTGTCCCATCCCTGGGAGTGTCCAAAGCCAGGCTGGACAGGGCTTGGAGCAACCTGGGCTGGTGGAAGGTGTCCCTGTCCATGGCAGGGGTGGAATGAGTTTGTCTTTAAGGTCACTTCCACCCAAACCATTCTGTAATTCTATGATTCTTTGTTTTCAGCCTGCATTTTAAGAATCATTCTTAGTCTTGAATATTGATGGAATTATGACATTTGTCTTCATTTCTTCTCCTTATGAGGGGAAGTGAAGGTGCAGGCACTGATCTCTTCTCTATGGTGATCAGAGACAGGACCTGAAGGAATGGCCTGAAGTTGTGCCAGTGGAGGTTTAGGTTGGATACTGGGAAAAGGTTCTTCACCCAGAGGGAACTGGGGCACAGGAACAGGCTCCCCAGGGAAGTGGTCACAGCACCAAGCCTGACAGCATGCAAGAAGCAATGCTCTCAGACACATGGTGTGATTTTTTGGGCTGTCCTGTGCAGGGCCAGGAGTTGGACTTTGATGATCCTAGTGGGTCCCTTCCAACTCAAGATATCCTATAATTCCTATAATTCCTATAAAATGTTGTCAACATTACCTGCACAGTCGTATGTGTATACACACTATATAGGTTTTCCATCTTGGAATTAAAAGGAGATTTGCAAGATTTAGGCAAGCAGCACACAGCTCTGAAGTCCCATGGCCAATGGCTTAATTGAGTAACAGACTGCCAGATAATATGTGTTGTTTCTGCCAAGGAATGGCACTTTCAGAGCTGTGTGAACAAATGCCCCTGAAGCTCATCCAGCATGCTGTTTCCATCCACTTAGGGAACCCCGTATTGCAGGAAGCACAATGTTAAAGGTTCAAACAAAAGTTTTCTCTCACTCCCAACACAAAGCTCTGGGGGGATTGAAGTGCCAAGACCGAGAACAAAGGACTGCTTGATGACTCTAGATTCCGACTTAATGGTGGGTGGAGGTGAGGAACAGAGAGCAGGTTTGCATCGCATTCCCAGTGGCTGCAGGGACTGCAAGCTACCGCTTGCTGAGCTGGTGAGCGCTCCTTTTCCTAGGCTGGTTCTTCCTGCTTTCCCCCTCAAACTGCTCCATGCACCCCTGGGCTTCAAAAGGAGAAGAAGCTTTAGGGGTTTTTTTGATCTGTTGTGGACTTCACGAAGACTGATTTCAGCTTCAAGGGGTTCCTGAGAACCACCACCCCACTCGCCCCCAGCTCCCAGCGCCTTCTTCTTCAGACAAAGGATCAGAGAGAGAGAGAGCCTACTCTGCCCTGAGAACAGGTTCCATCCTGCTCCAGTGTGACTGCTATTAGCATGTGAGTCATTCGGAGGAGTCAATACCCCACGTCCATCCTTTCGTCTTTCTTTTACTGGAGGAGAGTGACTTTGTGGCCAGCTGAGATGTGGCACTGACCCCTGCTCTCTGCAAATACAATTGCACCTAAGGAGCAAGGACAAAAATATTCAGTTTCATTTAAGGGATTGTTCTTTCCTTTGGGGTACAGTGTAGTTGTTTGTTCTGTCCCAGTTTTGGTTATATATACATATATATGTGTGTATATATATACATTTGTAGTTAAGAACTGTTATCCTCTGCTTTTATAAATTTTTCTGATTAAAATTCCTAAATTTCAAAGCAGTGGTGATTCTTTGGGGGAAGCTCCTCTTCAATGCAATATGATTTTGTTCAGCTTGTGTCTCACAAAGAATCCAGTTCTGCTTCTAAATATGGTTTGGATACATCCCCTATGCTTTATTATAAAAGCACGAGTTCTTCGCTTTTCAAGTGATGATACATTCAGATTCCTTCCCACAGGTTACCTACATGAACACCTCCTTGAGAACAAACACTTCTTCACTAAACCCAAATGTCAGAATGCCATCAAAACCAATCACATGTGAAGCTCTACTGTGTATTTCCAAGTTGTAATGACATTAGTCTTTGTTAAGCTCTAATTGTTGATGACTTACCCATAGTGTCTTTCTTCACTCTGGAAGTCAGGCACTGGGACACTGCACTGGGTGCTCCAGATGGATTTTCAAGCCTCAGCACACTTTGACAGGTTGGATCTGAGAGCTATTTAGGGTCTTACCAGACATGATACTGAGATATCCACAAACAAGGAAAGAGTATGGTATAAAGTCACTTTAAGTCACACGTGGTGCTCTATTACCATGTGTGACACAGAGTTCTACACGATTTGCTTACATCTTGCTACAGAAGCCACTTCAATAACAGGAAAAGCATTATGAAAAGGGGTGAACAGGAGTGAGTCATGCCCACTTTTAACACTTAGAAATCTAGGGGAGAAGAGAAGCAGCCATAATCAATGCACATTCAAGTTGCCCGGGCACAAGATTTTGGCAGCAAGTCAGCCCAATTCTTAAAGCTTTACTCACCTTGTGTTCATCCCTTTTGGGAAAACAGCATGAAGCTCAGATCAAACTCATTCCCTCTCTCTTCCATCAGACTTTCTCCTTGGAAATCTTACCCCCGTATCTCTTGCCCCAGAAACTGCCATGGACACAATGCTGTTGGACACTTGGAATGTGAAAAGTAATATTGAAATAATGCTCAAAAAATGTACCTGTTTCATTAGCACCTGCATTCTCCATTACAACACTAAGGACACAAGATTTTCAGTGAGTGGCTTGCCTTTACCTTATTCAAGTTTCCCTGAAAAATACCTCCTGATAAAATCAAAGCAGAATAGTTACTATGCTGCATTTCCCTTCCCAGGTACTGGCCACAGAAAGGTTTAAATAACCTGTGATTGGTTACTGGATCAAATAACCAAAAAACAAGTTAAGGCTGTGAGCACAGCCCTTAGTAACATTTAAGGCTGAGTGTTACAGCTTACCTCAGTCCAGAAGGAAAGGCAGATGACAATTAACAAAGAATTCAGATAGTAGCACAATCAGTTCTGTAGAAAGTTCTGTAACACAAACCTGTCAATTTCTGGATTGTAAGAGCATCGTGTGGAGGACATCTGATTGCTGTCCAAAGTTCTGTACTTTTATTTTTCCCAAAATGATTGCTGTCCAAAGCCCTCTATTTTTCATTCTTCAAAAATGATATAATTGCAAGCACATACAACAGAGAACATTTCACTTTTACAATACAACAAAGCAAAACTGATGTGTATTGATCTGATCACACAAGTCGAAAAGTAGAACTCCTTGTACAGTGTGATTTCTCTTCTGATTGTATTACTCTAACTTATTACTTGTATGACACAGGTATCATACTTTACTCCATCAGTGACATTAGCATGAAGTTCAATAAGGCCAAGTGCAGGTCCTGCCCTTTGGCCACACCAACCTCCTGCAGCGCTCCAGGCTGGGCACAGAGTGGCTGGAGAGCAGCCAGGCAGAAAGGGACCTGGGGAGACTGAGTGACAGGGAGCTCAACAGGAGCCAACAGTGTGCCCAGGTGGCCAAGAAGGCCAATGGGATCCTGGCCTGGATCAAAACTAGCGTGGCCAGCAGGCCCAGGGAAGTGACCCTTCCCCTGGATTCTGCCTTGGGGAGGCCACACCTTGAGTGTTGTGTTCAGTTCTGGGCCCCTCAGTTCAGGAAAGAGATTGAGGGGCTGGAGCGGGGCCAGAGAAGAGCAACGAGGCTGGAGAAGGGACTGGAGCACAAGTGCTGTGGGGAGAGGCTGAGGGAGCTGGGGGTGTTTAGCCTGGAGAAGAGGAGGCTCAGAGGTGACCTCAGCACTGTCTGGAACTCCCTGAAGGGAAGTTCTGGCCAGGTGGGGGCTGGTCTCTTCTCCCAGGCACTCAGCAATAGGACAAGGGGGCAGGGGCTCAAGCTCTGCCAGGGGAAATTTAAGTTGGAGATCAGAAAAAAAATTCTTTGCAGAGAGAGTGCTCAGGCATTGGAATGGGCTGCCCAGAGAGGGGGTGGATTCCCCATCCCTGGAGGTTTTTCAACTGAGATTGGCCGTGGCACTGAGTGCCATGATCTGGTGAAGGGACTGGAGTTGGCCCAAGGGTTGGACTCGATGATCTCGGAGGTCTTTTCCAACCCAATCAATTCTATGATTCTATGATTCTGTAAGTGTGCTGATATGGAGCCCTGTGTTTATGTTGTTAATGCAGGACTGAGATTTAGCAATTTTATATTTAAGACATTTTCACTTGTTTCACTACTAAATACCAGCCGAATTATATGTCTCTTTTCTAAGTAGGCTTCAGATTATTAGCTCAAGAAACAGATTTTTCTGAGAACTGTAATTCATTTACCCATTAAAGTACTTTTTTCTTCCTTTGAAAATTTTGAAAAAGTCCCCAAGTGTATGTGTGTTCAAGCACCTTCTCAGTGACACACCAAAGAGCTCACAGGTTCAAAACACCAGCAGCCAAAATGATACCAGATGGCCAGAGACACAGGCACCCCTGGGTGCACCCTGTAATGAGCAGTACTGACACATGTAGCAGTATAGAAAAACATTCCAGAGATTTCTGGGAATGGAAGTTTGTCCTCAGCTTTCAGTGAGCTTTCTGTGGGGACATTCTGTGGAATGGCTTTGGGGGTTTAAGGATGGCAGGTACAGTAATGGGAAGAGTTGGAAGATTTTGAGGGCTTCAGGGTGAGGCAGGGCACCTCTGGCCGTGCTGACTAGAGAGCCACCAGCCCTGTCAGGTGGCCTGGGGTGGCAGAGGAGAGAGAAAGAAGACAGGGAGAGAGGACTGGGAGGCTCCAGCCCACCTGCAGTCCCTGCAGCTAGGAACAGAGTGCAGCTTTCATCTGTGCATCAGGGATGGTCTGCTCCCACACTGGCAAGGGCAGACCAGGAGCTGGGTAGCCATGGCTTGTACAGGGAAAAGTAATGATTAGCAGCAGCATGAGTGGGAACATACCAGGGGTCATTTCACATTCCATCAGTCAAGATTTACTTGTGCCTGTAGATACAGACCTGATCTCCAAAGCCTCCAAAGACACCTCTCTTCAAACAGCCACAAACTTCCTTTAAAAACAAAACAACATCTTCTACTAAGATTGCCTATGCAGGGGATTAACCATGGCCAGCTGCCAGCCATCCACACAGCCATTCTCTCCCTCCCCTTCCTCAATAGGATGGAGAGAAAATAACATGGAAAAGCTTTTAGGTGGATATAGAGACAGGGAGACCACTTACCAGTCCCTGCTATGGGCAAAACTGACTCAACTTGTGGAAAATTAATCCAATTTAGTGCCAATTAGAATAGAGCTGGATGGTGAGAAATGCAGACAAAACTAACACCCACCCACTGCATTTTCCCTGGCTCAGCTTCACTCCTTTGTTCTTGACTCCTCTCCCCACTGAATAGCACAGGGATGGAGGAATGGGGGTGGCAGTCCATAACAGCCCCACTCTGACATTCCTTCCTTCCCACATCTTTCCCTGCCCTAGTAAAGCCCTGGCATGTGTGGTGAGTCGACATGGCTATCCTGACTCCATCATGATGACTGGATTGTGGGAAGGCGCAGGTCTAATCTGCTCACTGTGTCTGTTCGTTCTTCTGCTTGGTATTTCACCAGATAATACAATGAATCACCTTTAAATTCAAGAATTTCCTTTTTAATTGAACTAAAAAATTTCATTACTTTGCATTTTTGCTATCCCTAACAATAAATCTGGTGGGTTTTTCTTCCTTGTTAAAAGACCAAGTTTTTCCTCTAAAAATAGCTCCTGCCCTTCAGCCCAGGTTTTATATGTATATTTTTCATATTATCATCTCATGTTTTTAGCCTCAGTACTGATATTCCACTAACTAGATACAAACTGGCATGCAAATTACTATTATCAGGTTCCCATCACTTACTTCGTTTCTAGTATGATAACAATTTTCCTTCCAGGAAAGTCAAAGGCAATGACAGAGAAACAGCTTGCAACACACCAAGCGGTGACTGACACACAGCGTGATGCTCCAGCTGTGCTGGACAAGATCACTGCTGCCAATTCAGCCTGTTCCATGCCCAGTCCATCAGCATTGTCAAAATGCAGCCTGGGGGTTCCCCACTCTGTCAAAACTCTCTCCCCTGCCTACCCTGCATGTCTGAAGTACTGATGCAATGATCAAACCTCTTTTTTATGTCACTGATGTGATATCTCTGCAATCCTGCACCACAACAATGTTTCATGTCTCCAGAGCTCTGTCCCAAAACCCCATCACAGCTTCCACCTTGCCAGAGCTCAGGTCATTGGTATTCTTTGATATTCACACCAGATATCCTGGTGCTGAAACCTCCATGCATGGGGCTGCCATAGAAGTTAAGAAGAGAAGAAAGAGTCTTTCATCATTGAAAGCACAACCATTTACAACCCAGTTAATTCTCTGAGGTGCATGACATACTACGCAATCACCACAGAAAAACAATGGTCTACATTAGATCAGGTGAACCAAAAACATTTCTAGTGTTGGCAGATATCCACATTTCATTTTATTCTTTCAGTTTGGTGTTGTTAAATACACATTTTAAAGAGTGACATCCCTTTGAGTTGGCCAAAAGGCGACAATGCTCTCCAGACTGCTACATGTCTGCTGAAAATTGGGCAAGGGTTCATTCCAGGGTCAATGTTAATCATTAATAGGAATAATTTCATATCAGCACATCCTTGATTTTAGCAAGAGTGAAAGCTCCACACAGACAGGGCTTAAGGCAGTTTTTCTACTGTGTATTTGTCCTCACTTGGAAATAGGGTGTTATCTCCAGGAAGCTGGGCTGGCAGTGAATTGCCTGCCTCTTCTCCCAAGTGTTGACAAGACTTATGTAAGTGAGACTAAGAAATTCTGGAGATGTGAACATTGACCACCCAGGAGGCCTGTAAAGGATTCGTCTTCCGTTCAGGTCACATTCACAACTGTTTTGTGTAGCTGCTGTAGCAATTACCACACACAACATCCCAGCCCCAGGAAAGGGGCAGACACTGCAGAGTTCAGCAAAAAGAGCCTTGGAAAAAGTCTGGACTGTGGTGGAGACATCCCCATGATTTCTGCAGAGACAACTCTGTAATCTTTATAATGTTTGTTTTTCTTCCTATCACATAAACACACACATTACCTGCCATTTGTGTTGTTTTATTCATTAATATTCTGAAGTTCCTTGAGATCTTGGTGTTTGATCAGCACTATTTCAATTCCTCATATTGAGCAATGAAATTCTGGGAAATAAAAAAGTCTCTGAGTGTGTGGCAGGAAAATGAAGTATTGGCACTCTAAATGAGTGAGGTGTGACTAATGAGAGTGTCAGCAATCTGATGCTCTCCGAAACTAGTGCTGTATATTAAAAACAGCCCTTCTGTACTGATAACTTTCAAAAAGGACAATAATAGCATCCTTTCAGCTAGAGCTTTCCAACTCTCCAGATATTTCATTTCACTTCTAACTTCAATATCACCTTCCTTTTGATAGCAAGGCTTGGCATTGTAATATTCCCTGTGCTTTGGCAGGGCCTAAAAACCCATGCAGCTGGTAGCAGAAACAAAGATTGAGTTGTCAGAAATTCTTTCAGAGAACTCTTAAGAACACACCTTTGAAATAAAAATTTCTTTTGGTCTAAAAACTATTAAATCAATTGCCAGCAGAGATGGGACTTTTTTGCCCTTATCAAATTAAAAGTCTAAATAACAGTTAATAGGTGAGGGAGGGTAAGATGCTTTCTGGATTTGATTTTTTTAAATCAAAGTGAACTGGAGCTCATTAACTTCATGAATCTTCACATGCTGATTAAAATGGACCCAACTCTAACACATGTGCCAGGCACCTGGCATTTTCTCTAGGAAGAAAAGAAGAACAACAGAGTAGAGCATTGACATGTACTCCATTTATTTTAAATAGTTTGTGACTGCATGCCTGTGGCTTAAAGGGCATGAGGGTTCTGAAAGAAAGCAGGGAACTCCTTTGCAGTGTATGCCAAGAGGTAGTACTGCTGGTCAATGATCGTACCAGCCTGAACCACAGCTCTGATGTCGCCTGACATATACTTAACCAGCTCCTAATAGACTGTCTCATGCTTTCTTCTATCAGTTACCACATTTTATATATTCCATGTCATATTACTCTGCTTTCACCATTAGCTACTATTAGGTAAGCACTTGCAAAAGTATCAGCCAGACTAGCACTACCACCACAGTTCATGCTCTAGGTCATAACTAGGCTTTGCATTATGTCCAGGTCCCCTCATCCTGCCCAGACTGCCACCAACCCTCACACAAATTGTGACCCCTCCGCTCTTCCCCAGGCCACTCACTTGAATGTCCCCTTATGTTGGCTGCATGCTAAATATGATGCCAGATTTTTCAGACCTCTCCTGGCATTACTACAGAAGGCATCCTTGCAATTGCCACTGAGAGCATTAAAAACACTTTTCCATATAACAACTGAATTTTGGAACCAGGAGTTCCCATAGGAGGTGGAGTAAACCAGAAGCATAAAAACTCCATGGTGCTTCCCATCTGCTTCCCGTACAAGGGGCTTTCTTACCTTACAGCCCAGCTGAGCAGAAGTACGTCTGGTTTTATATCTTCCCTGCTGCAGCACTATGCAGGGATTTGAACTTCTATCTGTATGAAGTAGTGGAGCAAACACCTCTCAGAGAAGGCCAAATGATTAGGCCAGGGCAGCCATTCAATGGCTACTGCACCAAATGAGATGAAGTCACAATTATCATCTAAAAGCCAGTGTCCCCAAACTGTGCCAGGCTGTTACAGATCAGTTCTGTACTGGGAGCACTGGCCTTGGAGCTGTTGTAACTAACTGTGATAATAACAGGTAAAGTGGACCAACACTTCGCAAACTTGACAAACATCACCTCCTTTTCAAAAAACTCAGCAACAGGTAAGTACTCAGCGTGAGGAATGGTAAACTTGGTCTTCAGAGACAATTTAAACAAGGATGGAAGACAAAATAACACACTCAGAAAGTCAGTGTTACTAGTTTCCATACCCTTACAACTCATCACTCACAGTACGTGGTGCATTGCCCAGCATTTCAAAGCCTAAACACAAATCGAACAGAAGCTGATGGGTTTCATCTGGGATGAGAGCAGTCCCACTCCTGTACAGAGGAACAGCAGTTAGGGCTTACATCTGGCACCTGCAGCTGAGGATGGTTTAGACAACTGCTTGATGATTCCCATGGGGTCCCAGCACTGCATTAGCAACAGCCTATTGCCCAAGTGCATCCTGTTTCCCAACAAAATCATGTACTCCTAAACAGTCATCACTTATTCAAAATCCCATCTGCAAGTCAGCAGCCCACTATGCTGGCCAGTTTGGTGTATGGCACAGCTGGATCTTTCCACACAGACAGGCTGCACAAGCACTTTGAAGGCAAGTGGGGAATTGTGGAGTCACAAATTTCCTCGGCAGGGAAAAGATGGTCTGGGAAGTCTGCAATGCTGGGAGACAGAGAGAGAATCTTAGGGAGGTCAGCAGAAAATCATCTGGGCTTAACGAACATACCACATCTCTGCTACTTCTCTTCTCTTTTCTACAAAATCCTTCTTTATTCATGTATCTGAGGTAATCTGCTTGGATGTGCCTCTTCTCACAGACATAGTGTTCAGAATGGGCTTAAAATAAAGGATAGCAACTGAAATCTGGAATTTTTTCCTCATGGTCTCCACCAAAGGCACTTGTTTATTTTTCTTTGTTACACCAATTGGCCACTCAGCACAGGCACAGCAACTTGGTTTCTGATAGCCAGCGTACTTCTGTGGCCAAGTAAACCACGGCCAGTCAAAGCCCAGCAAATGTCATTTTTACCACATGTTAATTGCATACACAGAGGTGTATGAGCTCCAAGCAGCATGTCTCCCTGGGTGCCATGGGAGTGGCTGGCAGCACAGGGTGGAGCCTGGCTGGAGTGTGCCTCCCTGCCATGGGGCCAATGTAGGATAGTTTAGAGGAATATGGGGCTTTTCCTTCCCACACAAGCAACTCAAGAGTTCACTGATCAATCAGGAAAACCAAACCAGCCTCTACCCTGAGCATCTACAATTACCAGGGCAACCAACTGGATCAATGGGTGTTCAGCCCATAAGCAAAGCACGGTTTGAGCCCTTGCTGCTGCAGACATGCTGTTTGGAAAGTTCCTCTCATACACACCCCAAAACCTCTTTTCTCCGAATTCTTTCTGGTATTTTCTATCTCAAATATCATCCAGGCTGATGTTTGCCTTCCAGACACGAGTGTTCTCTGGTTCACTCACTGCATTACATCTTCATTAGTACAATGACAAGAGCAGCTCCAGCAGTGGGAATGTCTATCATCATGAAAGAAAACATTCTTATTAAAAAATAAAATTAATCCATATTCCCCAACTTTCTCTGGTACTTTATTCCCTTTTGATGGTCCTGGTGAGCCAATAACCAAGAAATTTGAGTAACTAACAAGCTCAGTAATTCAGTAGTAAACACGAGCAACTTTGTTTCAAAGGACCAGTCCAAATTTCAGCACCTTTAGTGAATCTTACAAGATCCATAAACACTTTCTAAATACAAGCTAGAAGAAAGGATACATCTTGTTCTTTTTTCCCCAGTTCTACTTAATTCCCTTATTTTCTTTTAGTTGTTTGATTTTTTTTTAGCTTCTCTCAGCTATCCTTACTGTGCCTTTTGTATTGCCTATCTCAAGCAAAGAATAAGGGGACAGTGTTAAATACAATTTGATATAGCATAAAGTATATAAAAAATCCATATATCAAAATTTCCTCCCTTCCATTTGCTCTCATATCTTCATCCCTAGCTATAATAACATAACCCTAGACACTAACAGTCTACAGGGTTGGGCTTCAGCCAGTATTTAACCTAAGAGTTCTCTATTAATGTGAATGGAAATAAGTAAGATTTTGTCACATCCTGATCCACGTTACAGCAGAAATAATCAGCCATTGCCACAGAAACCTTCAAAAAGAAAACACCCAAACCCCTCAAATGAACAAAAATTGTTAAGATAAAAAAGCCAATATATAAATCATATTATTCTTATTAATGTTATGCATTTTTTATTTTCCAGGAATCCAAATGGCATACTTTGTGTCTATTCAGAAATCACAATCATGTTCTGAAATGTTTAATTTACATGCAAATTAGATTCAGGAACCTACTGGTTTCAGATATTCCCTTGCAATCATAAACTGGCCTTTAAGCCTATGTAAAAGGATAATATTATGGCAACAAGATTATTACTAGTGTTGTAAAAGTTTAGCTTTGAAAAGCCACAGCAATTTGATTCAGTGAACAGGAGTCATGACACAGAAGAGAAAGGGAACATCATGACACAGAAAATCTGGATGTCCAGAGCAGCAAATTTGAAATTGCTTCATTTCAGAATAACAAAACAAAGATTTGGGGAATTACACTCCTTTCTACTATGCAAATCATCTGGCTGATGAGGCTTGTGTTTCACCTTCTTTCTTCCAGGGAAACTGTTGACAGGTTACTCTATTTGGACTTCTAATCTCTTATGGCAGCCCAGTATATTTCAATGATGTACTACTAAAAATGTTTTCAAAGTAATGTCAGATAAGGAAAAGGCAGTTTAGCAACAGAGGACATTGTTATCCGAAGCCTGATGAAGTGAAAGGAAAAACTCCATTATGCGTTTAACTGCAACAGCTCCGTCTGCTACAAGCCTTGAAAAACAACTCTCTCAAGAAGGATTTTAAAGCAAGTTTCACCAAAGCAATGGGATATACAAGACCTGCACCTTGTGTGAACAGAGGTATAATGTTTAGTTTTGATCATCACTCTATAAATAAAAATGTTATTTAATGGAAAATTGCATGTTCTAAAACCAAACCAAAAGAGAAAGATGCTTTTTATAATGCTTCATGTTAGATTGACATGAGTAGGAGCTACTGAAAAAGAAAAGAAATATTTTCTCATCAGCTGTCTCTGGCTCAAGAGGCCTAAGTGGAACAGCTCTAAAGACATCTTAAATGTAGTCTATTAAAAAGAGGCATGTTTTCATCTACAGACCCTTTCCATGGAAACAAAGAGCATCTGACATTTGGAAAAAATCAAGCCTTTTCAGCCATGAAAGGCTAAAATCTTGTGACTAGCCTAACAGAGAAGAAAAATCACTTCCCTTCTTGCGGTTTTACTATATGTAGAAATAAAACATTGCAGCATCATTACATTGTCCATGGGTGTGAGCAAGACATCAATACGAGTTCAGTGCCAACCTGCAGAGAGCCCATAGTGTCTGCAAGAAGCTAATAAGAAATAGCACTACAAGAATATAATAAGAAATTGTTTGGGAAGTGCACAAAAATGCCATAGCAATGTCATTTAGTGCCTTTTGATGGGAAAACAACTTGAATGTTACTTGTGTAGAGATTCTTATTAAAAGATATTCACATTGGAACACTAGTTTAGCAAAATGATCTCCATCTGTGGCTACAGAATTTTCACACCCATGCAGTTACTAAGCCCAGACCTAACTTCGGTTGGGATTCAAAACTGAAGAACATCAGGGCTCAGCAGGGATCCCCAGATGATAACACTTAATCCAGATTGCAGACATCAGCCCATCTCTTGTCTTTGCATTTGACATGATCCGCAGTTTTCTCTGTATTCCCTGCTTTGTAGGAAACCAGTTTTGCAACATCTATTGTTCCCCTCTGCCTTGTGTTCATGAATAATGGATTAGCTCTAGATACCTGCTCTCCCCATGATTAACATCCGATAATCCCTTAGTTTACATAAACCCTCCCACGTTTAGCATAACCCTGCCTCTCAGTCTTGCTAGCCCTATATATTAGACTGAAAGGTTTTAGAATAAAATCTTCATTCTTCCCTGGGATGGAGTCTGCATATTATTGACCGTAACAAACTTCTACCCTCCTGTGTGGTGTGCAGCTTTCACAAGAGTGAGATGCTGCAGAGCTGATCTTGATCAAGTGTCTGCAATTAGATCCTTGTTCCAGAATCAACCTGAAAGTAAATTGGCAACAAACATTTTATCACACAACTGGAGGAGGAAACTTTGTCCTTGTGACGATGGATAAAGATATTGTAAACTAAACTGGCAGCCCAAGGAGTCACACCTCCAGAGACAGATCTGTCATGTTACTAATTTAAGCAGGGTTTTGCAAGAGGAAATTTTAAAAGTAGGTAAAACTCACATATTTGAGTTTCAGGCTGGGCACTGACAAGTTGAATACTCCACTGCCAAACTCCAAGTGTCCAAAGACACTGCTCCTCTAGAAATTAGACTCCCAAACACAGCCAGGTCACATATTTTGCTAGTGCCACACATGGCACAGTTGGATGGGAAGAAACTGAAATCCCTGTTTGCCAGGAAGAATGTGGAAGCACACCTGGACCCCACTCACCATCGTCCTCCACCACCCGTGGATGCTGCCAAGCTGTAACCTTGTCATTCCTTCAGTCTTGAAAAAATGTATGTGCGTGGAAAGATAAATTCTCGTGCATAAAAAAGGCCTTATGTATAGGGACAAAAGTGATACTGAATGAATCCAACCAGCTGAATACAGACAAGTGATTCTCCCAAAACCTCTGTGACAGCCATAAAGGACACCCTGTGCCTGCCAGACAGATGGTCCCTATCTTCTTCTGCCCTATGTTATCTAACTCATTTTCTCCCAACATCTTCAAGTATACCCTAAGTATACCCTAAGACCTAGTGTGTAATAAATATCCTCAGCTAGTTTAAGTCCTTCAACAACCTCACCTAATTATACTCCATATTAAAAAAATCAATTTTTTCAGCCTTTCCCTGGATAGAAATTCCATCTGTTATCTTGGCTATTCACTCCATAATTATTTTTTTACCAGCTTACTTTTTTTTTTCCAAATGGGATGACCCAACCTTGATTCTATGCTCCAAATAAATCCACAAAGCCCTTCATTCAGCATTAACACAATTCCTTGGAGATGGGAGTTTTCCCTACTTGACCCAAACCACTATCTTCAAACACATTTGCTGCTGCTTATGCAGCAAACTGACCATAGCTAGTTTGATTTGCCTTGACCAAGACAGGATTTGACTTTTAAAATTTTGAGGTATCCCCATGCCTTTAAATATTACATATGTTAATTCAGAACATTAACTTGGAAAGCAGCAGATTTCTGTGAATGGCTGTGAATATTTTACCTTGTAGTTTGTTTGCAGCATACAGGCTTCCATGTAAAAAGCTCGTTATGTTACTCACATCAAGAACTGCAATGCCAAAGTTGAACTTTCATTCTGTTCCTTTCCACATGCACAGTAAGTTATGATTATAGACTTTTCCCCTCTTCCCTCAAATTATTATTTTCACAGTAATGAAATAGCAAGCTCCTCTGCAGTCCCCTTCATGGGACAAAAAGTGAATTTACTTCCTCTACAATAATTCAGGGCTCTGCTTTGAAATCCATCTTGAGGCCAGCATGATCTTATCTGAAAGATGAAATTTCCTGATTGAAATTAACTCCTCCAATTAGAAATGTTCATTATGAAGAATGGAGATGTTGCAGCATGCATTTCAGCAGCCTCAGAGGGTGGTAACACACAAACTCAGTTACTGAGGGAGGCTGGTGGTTCCTGGGAATACATAATCATTTATTCTCTCAATTTCTCTTCATCCCTCAAGGAAATAGAGATTTTCTTCACTAAAATGTTCCCATACAGCTATAACTATCAGTTCTTCTTGTCATCATTTTCTTTCCTGAATAATTTCATAGCTCACTGCTCTGACCCTCTCCTAAGTCTTTCCATTTTTTGACAATTTGAAGGGAATTACTGCATATACCAGTGATTTATTAGGATTTTATCTATGGCTAATTAGGACTGATTTCAATAACATGTTTTTCAAGCTCACACAAATTATTGATTAGCATACACATTCTGTAAACCCCTTGCTTAAGATTCACACACTACATTAACTCATTAATGATTCCTACAAAAGATGGGTAATAATATGATAAATCATTTCAACTGCTGCAAAATGTGCATGGGCAGCTCTTCACATTGTTGTGCCTCATACTGTACAGAGGTACACACCACAAAAACACAGGTCACTGTGCTAATTAATCTGTTGTGCTCACTATAGAACAAAGCAATAAGCAGCTTAGTCAAGCAAAAGGCTACTGTGTCCACTTTGAGATGGTGAACATTTCTGTCATGACCCGCTCCTGGGAAGGGGATGGGGGTAACCCAGGTTGTTATTAATCATTCCCTTTGGAGTGGATTAAAGTGAAACGACACTATATATTCAGTGTTTATTTAACAATTCTGTGTAATGTGCCAAAGAAGATAACCTTAGCAGGGAGGGGAAGATGCATAGGGGGAAGAAAGACAGGAGTAGAGTCCAGGACAGCAAGGAAAAAGAAGAGATGAGAAAAGATGAAAATGAAAAGTTGCATAGTCACTGCCCCAGGATCCAGCATTGCATCTCAGCAGTCCTGCAGGTGGCAGGGGCAAGGAACAGAACCCAAATTCCCAAAGTTACCAGTCCATTTTTATACCAGCATGCTTTTTGCATCTCCCCCGAGGCAGGGGGTGTTTTCCATGAAGCAGTGTGGCCAGCCGGGCTGTGAACCCCCATATTCTCCTGGTTCATGTGGAGGGCAGGGCAACGGCTCTTCTTGACTCTTCAGTCTCAACACCTTTAGCAAGGGATGGGCCCAACTGCCCATCAGGGGTATAATGCAAAAGTCAAAGGCCTGCAAAGTCTCTTCGACTGCATAAATCATTAACCGTTTCAGTCTCTGACAATTTCGTTAAATTGCCATTTACTTTACACTGGCTAAGCCTGCAAAGCAGGAAAAGAAAGGATACAAATACATGTTTGACACATGGATGAATCCAGGCCTACACAATTTACTGAACTGCCCTTTTGCATCAGGTTGTCTTTCACAGTCAGCGGAGCAAAGAAACACAGTCACCAGAAATCTTTGGGTCCAATGTGACAGGAAATACCTGTTTGCAGCTTCTCGCAGAGCACTCCTACTGAAGTAAGGGAGGGGGACAAGTGACACACAGAATGAGACAGACCAGCCTTCTTGCCAAGTTTTACTCCATGAAACCTAAAATTGCTTTTCCTCCAAGAATCCCTGACTGTACTGGGCAACTACAAACAAATATGATAAGACAAGGAGGTCTAAAAAGATTTTAATTTCCTATGAGTTTCAGAACACTGACAGTGGATAAAAGCATGCCCTTCAGCCTGCAGACTTCTGGTAAGTGGAAAAGGAGGTCTCCACACATGGAAGCACTGCAGACTAAATTCAGGAATAACATGCCACTACTATGTGGTACACATGTGTTGCCATCCATCCAGCACAGCCATCCCTAAAACCACCAACACCAGTTCCCTCCTCTTCTGCACATGACAGCTGGAGACATGGGAGGCAATTCAGGATTCAGTGGTAACACTAGAGAACTACAGTAGTAAGCAAGAGCAGCAAACACTTATGCATTGACAGTCTCATTCCTTCCACTGTGAACATAAGGTCTTGCTTCCCTGTTTTTTAAGTGCAAAAATGCTAATATAAAAGTGGGATTCCCAAAAAATGCATATCTATAAATTACTTTTTGTAATATTGAAAATATCATTCATATGTGTGCTGGTTTAAAGGTAAACCAGCAAGAGAAATTAACCCAACATAAAAGAGGTATGTCAGAGTTACGATTTAATAACAATATTACAATAAATGCAATGACACAAAGAAAAAGTGGTTTTAACCTACAAACCCCAGAAGTATAACCCAGCACTCCAGGGCATAAACAGAATGGTGTTCATTAGTCCCTGTGCTGAGACCCACGTGGTTCCCCTGAGTCCAAAATAAAAGGAAAGGGAAAAAACCCTTTGGTGCAGATGACAGTCACGGTCTGGTCAAGAGTGATGGTTGCAGTCCTGTCTAGGTTTGGAGTGGTCCCAGAAGTCCCCAAACCCCAAGATTATATACCCTCTTGTTCAGGAACACCCAGTCCCTCCCCCAGGGCAGGGAGTTCCACAATGGGTGATCTGACTCTGGGAGTCAGGGGGGGATTTTGGAATCACTGATGGCCCATTAGCAGACATGACCCCCCAGGCTGGGTGTGAAAGTGCTAATGCCTCCCCAGAGGAGAGTTCTCCCAGCTCCTCTCCCAGGCTTCTTTCCCAGCCAGCTCCCAGCCTGAGGGCTCAGGTGTGCCCTGGGCAGCTGCTGCAAATGGTCCATTGTTAACAGTTCATGAGAAATGACATAGAGAGTGTAGAATACACAGCTTTGGTCACACCCACACAGTGATAAGATGATCCTGGCTGCTGAAGTAGGACAATGTGGTAAACATAATGAGCAAGATTAGATCATAAAGGCCCCCCAAAATCCAAGAACAAATAAACAAACAACAAAACAAAACAACAACACCAAAAACAAACAAACAAACAAAACACATGCCACTTGCTTGGAGTTGAAGCTCTGCTTCCAGTGAGCTTGGACTAGCTCCAAGTCTGCTTTCTCTGCTCAAGCTCTCCTTCAGGAATTACCTTTCAGGTACAGAGCTGTTACCTACCAGTTGTACAGGTACAAGGCAGAAAAAATTTACAGCAGCAGGAATAACTTTGGCTTAAGCTGGCAGTGAAAGTTGTTATCAACTAACTACTGTTTAGTAGCCTTCATTACATGGAACTTGTAGCTCCAGCTCTGTGATGACAGGAGGAAAAGCTCCCAAAAGCTTTGAAACACCAAACCACCACTGCAGCTTTGGCTGTTCAGGGGTTTTTTTGTGTTTGTGGTCATGCTTGAAATTCACTTTAAAGATACAGTGTCTTTTCTCAGGGTAGTTAAACTCAGATAGCAGTAAAATGCCACCCTGACTCCCGATCCCATCAGGTCTTGGAAGGTAAGCAGGGTCAGCCCTGGTTAGTACTTGGATGGGAGACCTCCTGGGAATACCATACCGGGGGTTGTAGGTTCTGGTCCTGAGGACTTCACTGTCACTGTCCAAGCTCGCTCAGCTGTGGCAGATGAACCTTAGGAGTTAAATGGTGGGGCCAGTTTCATGCACGCTGTGTCTCACCTAAAAAATCCACTGCACAGCTCGAAGGACACACCTACGTGGGTAGAGCCCTTCCCAAATCTTTGTTCATGAAGCCTGGCCATGATGATGATAAACCCAGATGAGCTCAACTGTCTGGTTCTGAGGGCAGCTAAAGTTGAACCAATGCAGCCACCAGAAAGAGGTACCAGCAGTGCTGCCACATCCCAGAGACACTGGGTGCCTCTACCTGATGCCTCAGCTTTGCAGACAAGACACCATCTCAGTGTCTGTTCTTACACCAGAGGCTTTGCCCCATCAAATAGCTCCTTATGGAGCTACCAATGCAACAGCCATGTCAGCTGTTCAAGGTCTACATGGAAATTAACCTTAGGTCACAGCTCTGAATGCTCCCAGGCATGGGGAAAGCAAAATTGCAAGTGCAAAGGTAGTGCCAAGTCTTTCATCTTAGAAAGCATCAGGTACAGGCATTGCCTGTCTTTGGGAAAGACCTGCTCCACTTCCCAGCTACAGTTAATATCCCATGTTGGAGACCCTTGAGCTTCACTATCTTCCTCAACAATTTTAATTTCACAGAATCCCAGAATTATTTGGGTTGGAAGGGAACTTACAGCCCATCCTGTTCCACCCCCTTTGCTACCTTCCACTATCCCAGGTTGTTCCAAGTCCCATCCAACCTGATTTTGGACATTTCCAGGGATGGGGCAGCCACAGCTGCTCTGGGCAATCTCTGCCAGGGCATCTCCACACTCACAGGGCAGAATTTCTTCCCAACATCACATCTAACCCTGACCTCTGGCCGTGGGATGTCATTCCCCCTCGTGCTGTCACTCCATCCCTTGTCCCAGGTCCCTCTCCAGCTCTCTTGGAGCCCCTTTAGGCACTGGAAGGGGCTCCAAGGTCTCCCCAGAGCCTTCCTCCCAGCCTTTCTCCAGAGCAGAGGGGCCCCAACCCTGGCCTCCTCTGAACTTGTTCCAGCAGATCCACGACCTTCCTGTGCTGGGGACCCCAGAGCTGGATGTAGTTGTCCAGGTGGGCTGTCACCAGAGCAGAGTACAGCAGGAGAATCGCCTCCTTCAACATGCTGGTCAGACCTTTTTTGAGGCAGTCCTGGATTAGCAGGGGTCAAGTTCATCTTTCCCAAGCAGATGTGCTTTTTACTACCAGCTGGTAAAGCCTTGTACCTAGCAGCATATCCAACTTGTGTATTCCTGCTCTGAATACTTACAAGATCACACCTTGGCTGTCATCTCATCTACCTGAAATGCCAGTCTCAGGATTTACTAGAGGAAGATCAAGGACTGCATATCTACAATAGGGATCCTTCAGAACATGAGGTCGGTGTTTTCCTCCAGTTCATCAAAAATTCTGCTGCACTGGGGACATCTTTACATGAATCTAAAAAAGTCTATTTGTATGAAAGGAAATGAACTTCAAATAAGCAAAAGGAAATAAAATAGCATATGGCATATTCAGATTCATGGGGTTGCTATCCTGTTTAACAAATATTCCCTTACTTATATTTTTGATAAAAGCACTGTATCCTACAGGGATTTTAATTTTATATCTCAAAAGGAGGTTGGTATCTAATGTTTTTTTACTGTTACAGATTAAAGAAGGACTTTTGAAAATTCTCAAACTCATCTGCTCAGCTAAATAAATTTTCTGACTTTGCACTTGGGGTAATTGTAATAGAGTTTTGATCCCTGGGTAGATGGATGTAATAGTCCTATAAATCCAAAATTTTCAACATCTTCAAAGACTATAAAATGTTTATGAGAGAATATGGTTTTAGAGACATCTGGTGGTTATATAATCCTAAGGAGAGAGCTCAACATTGAAAGTTTTAAACATAAATTCTATTTTTTGAACAAAAGTATCCTGTAAAGAGAAAAAGATAAAGCTTATTCACTTCTCTGCACTCTGAGACAGACAATTTGCCACAAGAGCCAGCCTTGTTTGTGACAACTTGGCAGCCTTGCTCACATTAGAATAAAAAAAGGAAAATATTTTTTTGTTATGGGTTTAGCCAGGTAGGCCTAAATTTAGGCTTTAAAGTTTAGACTAGGCCTGAGACTGTTGGGTAACTTGAGCTGGGCTGAGCTGACAGCTGACTTCTTCCAGCCAATGGTATTGTACTCCATACCATATTACGACATCATCTCAAAAAGGGGTAAGAGCCGGTGGGGGAGTGGCTTGGGCAGTTGTTCCCAGCCCTGGTCCCAGAAGGACACACCGTGCTGTCCCGGAAGGGACGGGGAGGACCAGGCCCAGCACCGGCTCCCCACCTTGTTATCTCAGGGAAGTAAAATGTTTGTTCTTAGTCTTTCTGCTTAAGTTTGTCTTTCTGGGGATTGAGTCTCTGGAGTGATTTGTAGTTAGAATGGTGGGATTTGTGTTTACTGGGGAGTGGGAAGTTATTTCTTGTTATTTCTAACTTGTGTGCATGATACATTGTAGTTACTCTTTTCATTTTCTCTTTTCTGTATGTATATAGTTAGTTTAAGCATACACCTACTTTGAAGGGGTTTTTTCCCTTTCTTCCCTTTTCTCGGCGAGGAGAGGGAAGTTCTAACATTCTGTATTGGGCAGTTGGCATTTTGCCAGCTCAACCCAAGACAGTAAATTAATGTATATCTTTCAGTAGCATTAAAACTTATCAAAATTTAGTCATAGAATAGCAGGGACAAGAGATTGGATACTGAATACTTTAAATCCTCCTACTAGACAAAAATCATTATCTCTGCTTGCATCTTATTAACTTGGCTTTTGTTCTAGCTCCTGGTGTGCTTCTTTTTATTTTTGTTTGAAAGTTCACTGACTCTCCAATATATTTTTCCCTGAACTGCTTCCCTAAATCTAGAAACAAGCTCAGAAATAAGCTCAGAAACCAAACAGCATCCTTAACTTGTGAGTCTTAACCAAAAGGACAGGTACTCTAAATAAAAGAACCATATTTTTTATTCATTAATAACATACATTAATGATTATCAGAGTGATTTATAAGGATTTATAATTTATATCCTTGTTAAAACTTTGAGTGTTGGTGCTAATTTTGAACCTCCTTCATATTTCCACAGATCTACTCTGATATGAAGCACAGAACTTGTTTGGAGACATGAAATAAAACCCTATTCCGTTACACTGACATAAATCCAGAAAAACAAATCTCCACCAAAAAAAATCACTTTAAATTTAAGGAAAAAAATAATTTGGCTTCATCTTTTGTAACTAAGATGTCAGAGTTGTGACTCCAATTGAACAAAAAATTCCTCCCAAGCCCAGACTATAACACAGATTTCAAGACTTTTAAAGTAAAAGAAATATTGAAAATTCACAGCCTCTGCTGTCTGGAGGGAGAGTTACTCCTTTTGGGTTTGAGAGGGGAGGGAGGCCCCATGCTCCTGTCCCTTTGGTATTCCTAGCCCTGTGGCAGTTTTCCCCAATGCTTTAGGAGCATCTATTTTCTCCGCCCAAGCGTTTCCTCAAACCCCTCACTCTGAACTGCCTCCCTCCACCCTTTTTCACACTCCCTTTTTTCTCTTGCTTAGGGTCCAGTGCAGCAAACTTCTGTAAGAGGTAAGACTGACCATATACAAATATATTCTTCTCAAAGGTGAATGTTTCTGGGGCGGTTTTTTGCTGATCAGAACACGACGACCTCAGACATAAAACAAGACCTTAGAGGAATAAAGCAAGGAGCCATCAGCAATTTGCTGGAAGCATTTACCTTCCCAAATTACAAATGTCACTGTTTCCTGGAAGCAACAACAATTGTACATCAGAAGATGTGTCCATAAACTTCTATCCAATGTAAATTAACACTACTGACAAACTACACTCTCCTTCTTATTTTCAGCCAAGAAAGGCATTGGCTTGCAAAGTCCAAAATAAATCTCCTTTATTTTATTTTTAACCCTCTGAGCATGAACCAACATAAATTCTGATGTTAAGCAGGTTTTCTCATGTGTTCTCTCCCATCCTAATCATTCAAAAGTATTTTTCTTCTAAAAGATTTAATTTTGAATATAATTTATATGTGATGAGCTGTATTAGTCTTTCATTATGTTTGAGATTATACATGTACATAATTCAGGATATTTAAAGTCATGGTTCCTGTAGAAACCATAATTATTTCTTGTTAAATCATTGAAGTTAACATCATTTATGAAATTACAGAATATAATGCAAGAGTAGGAACACAAGAGTACAAAGCCACTTTACAGTGGAGCTCTATCCATGCATAAATACCTCAGGAAATGCAAAATTAAGACATCTCCAAGGGCTCTGAATGATGTAAGGAGCTCCAGTTCCACCTCAGACATCATTTGGCCAATTATGTCTATTGTCTTATAGTTACAATTTGCTTTCATTGAAATGTCTTTTGAAGCCAGCTGATACACAGGCCCATTTCAAGTTCCAGCAGGACTGGTTTGATTGGCC
Source organism: Willisornis vidua nigrigula (assembly GCA_021164005.1). Taxonomy (NCBI): domain Eukaryota; kingdom Metazoa; phylum Chordata; class Aves; order Passeriformes; family Thamnophilidae; genus Willisornis; species Willisornis vidua. The sequence continues at coordinate 1,176,673 of JAJPCS010000146.1, forward strand.
TTGCTCTAGTTAGGGCAGTGCCTATTGCCTCCAAAATGGGATACAAATTGGATGGAGGAAAAACATATTGCTATTTCTTCATCTTTCACCTTGATCTCATGCAGGACTTCCCCTTCCGAACATGCCACCATTCTCTGGTAAGCCAAGAAGCATCTGCTGGAGCTCCCATCTCCCACCCTGGGGCAGTCCTCAAAAATGACAGGAATGTTTTGGCTCCATTTGTTTGGAAGGAGAGCTCACTGCCCAGGAACGTGGACCCTTCTGGGATGTTGGAAACCCCTATACAGGACGACAGAAGTGAGCACTGCAGTCACTCTCTCATCACAGTGCATCATTTCATGTCCCTGCATACCTGGCAGTGGGACATGCACTGCTCTTGACACACTACTGAAAGACACAATCCCTGTTGGTGGATCTACCCTTGCCTACAGAAGCCAGGACAACACAATAGAAAACAAGTACTTTTCAAATGGGTACTTAATCTCCTCTTGCAAAATAAGGAGCTGCTTTCCAAACAAGGAACAGCTGTGGGCTGATATCTGGATCCTTTTAAGTCACATGAAAATTGTCTGAATTAATCCTGTCTCATGCTTCAAACCAGAACAGAGTTAGCATTCAAGTGCACAGCACCTAAATAATTACTTAAATTATCATCATTTGTCAGACAAATCTTTCTCTCCTTTTCTATGTATATTCCACAGTTAATTGAAATGTTGTGCAATACAAAACCTGCTGGGAAAATCTTAAAAATTTTAGAACTCCTATAGTTAAATGTGCTACTAGGTCATCATATGAACACATATAAGAAGTCTCTGCAAAAGGCTAAAAGTTATTTCAGCATTGGGTTCATATACTTCATTATATTGCATTTTTCCTTGTAATTTCTGAAGACTTGCAATTGTATTTAAAAGGCATTTCTACAGGGAATAATTATTGCCTGCATTAACTGAAAAACAAATGAAAGAAGGTACAGAAGGCAGAAGAAAACAACCAGTGCAGCACTGCAGTTCAGAGTCCCTCCTTTAGACTATGGGCACATGAGCAGGTATCTTAAACACAGCGCTTTTGGAGGCCAACAACTTGGGAAGCAATGTACACTCCTCCTTTGGAGAGAAGAGTGGAAAAGGGATCAAAAGCAGAATGCTATTTTTGCCTCCTTCCTGCAGCTGAGGGATAAGGACTGAGAGAAGCTGCACTTTATCAGACTCACCAGAACTAATCCCAGTTTAGGAGATCATACCGCCCTCTCAGAGCTGTGAGATGAATCATGTTCCCTTTTTTTCTGCTCCTGTAGCTCACTCAGTAAGATAGCCAAGCCTTTCTACTATTTCCCTCTCTTCTTCCTCTGTCTGAAGTGTTTGCACACACAAACATGGTGAGGTTTGTGACGTGAGTTAACTAAATATCTCTATCACCACTGTAACCCTTTGGTGGGGTCTTTCAGCACAGAACACCAACCCTCTCTGTATTCTGCCACCAAATCTCACAAGCCTCTCAGTAACCAGCACTGAGAGTTTTTAGTGCTTTCCTCCACTAAGTTTGTTCCTTGGTCTAGACTCCAGGCCCTCAGACCCACAACACAGCTTTTTGCCCTATCTCTGATGGCAGTGTGCATGTGGTCTCCACCCAGAGATCTCAGGTACCACACAATGCAAGCTACAACTAGGAATCCCAAATGCCAGATAAACTGATGATACAAAACATGGCCTGGTCCCCTCACTTCTCTCTGGAGCAGAATTTCAAGCCTGTTTCTCACAGAGAACTCTTATGCCCCCCTGTTATAAATATGAGAAATGTAGGGCTAATTCGTGTCAAAAATATAATAAATTATACTCTATGACTTGCTAAATCATTCAATGGGATTCTGAAAGCACTGAATCTGGGAGTTGTGGAATATGCTGTAAAGATTTAGCAACAGAGCAACTATAAGCCAGACATGAACTTAGTTTAACATACAAAAAGGGAGTAAAAGACGAAAGCCAGAGTTAATGACTAAGCAGCCTTTTGATACAAGATAGAAACAATGGAAACAAAGATTAAGCCGGGTACTTCACCACAATAGGAGACAGAGGCAATTAAGACAAGGAGGGAGTACCCCAAGACAGAGATAAAACCTGAGCAGCTGAGCTTCTCAAGTAAAAATTTAAGCTAAGAATATCGCAATCCTTCCTGAGAGAATCAGATGGGAAGATTTAAAAGGGTAAATCATTTAACAAGAAATAAAGACTATGTATGTTTTGACTGTATGTAAGCAGAGCCTGCGAGCTCTAAGGTTGTGTTACTGACAGAGTGGTAACTCTGCGGTCACACCCAGCGCTGTCTTACTCTGTGATTTTCATTACCTATACAGGTAAAAACTACCCTTTTTGCTGAGTGACTTGGTCATTCTGGGTGGTCATTTATAACATAAATATAACTGCTCCAGGAGGAACCTACCGGTTTGGGAGTTGTTCTCTTTTGGGGTTTTTTGTGGTGTTGGGGGAGTAGTTTGCTCTGAACTGTTTACAGTTATATCTATACCTACATACATATGTATATATATATAGTAGTTAAGAACAGTTATCCTTCTTATATCCATTTTCTAATTAAAGCTCCTTTTCTTAAAGTTAATAAAGAATGACATGATTATTGTGGAGGAATCCTCTCCCCTGCTTTTTGGTAAACAATTTGGGTTTTTTCCCCTCAAACCAAGACATTTAGTCATCAAAAAACAGTAAAAATAAAAATCAGCAACTATGAAACACAAGGGTATTTCCAACTAACTCCCTTCTCATTGACAGCACTTACAGACAGGAGGTGAAGCAGTTTCCAGAAGGATTTAGATCTCATGGGGTTTTAACGGTTCTGTTTTGTTTCCAGAATGTTCTGAAATTAAGACAGTCTGTCACACAGAGGTTTATTCCATCATCAGCTACTTGACCAGCACTGCATAGGGGCTGTCCTGCAGCAGCTTCCACTAAATCCTACAAGAACCCTTTACGAACTCCCCCACTGAAGAGTCATCCATTGGTATTGTCCCTCCATGCCTTGACAGCTTGGTTACATTAAAATGCTTATAGAAAGGCTTAACAACATTTGTGCATCTTTCAAACGTTTTGGAATATTAGAGACAGCAGAAATAAGAGATTGTAATGATTCATTAGCTGAAGCTCACAGGAAGGGGCATTTGACCTATTTTAGCCATGACAGTAGCTGCAGAGTTCAAACCAAAACTGAATCATGGAACAAGTTGCAAATTTATTTTTCACTCCTGATTCATCTTGCACAACAACTGTTGGGTGACAGAGGAGAAAGAGGCCAGGAAAAGTGCATGGCTGTACTCAATCCTTTCTGGGAGTAGGTTTAGTCCTGTAAACTGAAAATAAAACAAAAGACCTCTAATGCTTCTCTGAAAAGTAAGTAATGGACAAATGGCAGGATGTAAAAGAAACACATTACAGCCATCACAGTCATTCCAGGGCTGACCCTTCTTTTGGGAGCCTTGCGAGGGTCAGGGTCTAGGAGCAAAGGCTGCAATGCCCTTGCCTAGACCAAAAGCCTCCTTCCTGTAAACACTGGCATTTTATGCCTGCCAGCACCCCTGTGGTTTCACAATGCAGCTGCATGGGCTGCAACTGCTCTGCAGACAGAGAGACCCTTCAGCCCTGGTAACTTTCTCGTAATTTAGGTAAAAAAAGAAAATGTAAATCAAAATGTCTTACTGGTGATGTTATGTTGGGATGTTCACCTACGTGTATTTGACATCCTGTGATCATAACAGTCCCAAATAAGACCTGATGAACAGGACAAGGCAAATATAAAATATAAATAGTATATGTTACTGAAAATTTAAGGCTGGTGGTTCATTCCTGTCCACAAATCCCAGGGAATTCTGAATTATGATTTCTAGAAATAGCATATTTCATCCTTCTTGTATTCTGAATTGCTGAATTACATGGTATTCACTGTCATGCTTTTATATTTCTGTAATGCTACTAAGTTACAGTAACAGTTTTACCTGCATTCAGACAGATCTTGCTCTCAGATAGGCAAGAGTAAATCTTGAGCAATTCAATTGTTCATCTGTTTTCCCAGGAGTTACACTAATTTAGCTAACAATTGTCTCCAGAGCACTGAACTAAATTGCTTTGCAAGGCCATACTTTAATGTTAATATTCTTTAAATTAATATAAACCTGTCTTTAAGTTATATTTTACAGAAGACCCATTTTAAATGCATTAATTCAATTACCTTGTTTTATAGATACTGAAGATTGAAGTAGGCTTCTAGCATTGCCAGAAAACTAGTGGCAAATTCCTACTGGCAAAGCTCCTAGCAAGACCAAACTCTGAATGTGCACACATTTATATTTTTAAGTTGAGACTTGCATATGAAAACATAATTACTAAAAAGCCACAGACTTGGACAAAATTATGTTCTCTATATGAGATTATTGGCTTTTAATGCACGTTTGTTCCAGCCAGTAACCCGCATACACCATGCCAAATCTTGCTCATTCCTAAATCAGTATAGCTGTGTTTCTTGGCTCCAATGGGAACAAAACTTGGCCTATATTCCCTGTTGGCAGAAGAGAGATGAAACAAATGGAGTATTATGCACTTCCTTGATATAACTTTCTTATCCAAAAAACCTATTTCTTCAAACACAAAATGCATGAGTTCTCACTGAAAACTTAATGTGAGTTTCAAGTTCCCTGGCCAAGAGACACCCTTCACATATCCAGATGCACAACTGGCATCAGGGGAAAAAAAAACACTGGAAATGCTGCTTCTTACTTTCTACTTCTTTTCCTGCAACTCAGCCCACCTTCCTACACACGGATAAGTAGGAAGAACAAACATCCATTTAGTTCAAAATCCACCCTACAGGGGGGAATAAATTCTTTGGCTTTTGCTTAAAGCACATCTGCACTTGCAGAGGGTGTGTGAGAGCAGCAGGGCTGCCACCAGCGTGGAAAATCATCCCCCTCCAGCAGTACAAAGTGGGGATGCTTGAAGCAGGTTATGCTTTTATCCCTCAGGATAATCTGCTGCACAGAGACCCCGACAGCCCGTACAGAGTGGGAAGAGCTGAGTGGCAAAGTGAGATTCTCTGTCTGCTCCTGTAAGGTTTTCCTCCACCTGTTCTCCACAGGTGCAATGTGGAGTTCACAGGAAACACCCCACTAGTTTCATGGGCCTTAGACACTGGTCATATTGCAACTCTCTGCATCAATTAGTTAATCCCTCAGTTACCTCCTTTCATACATATTCAGGAATTGCAATGCCAAATTAAGTAACTCTAGAGGTGCCAGAAACAAACCTGCAGGAGAGTGCAGTACCAGATGATACTGGTACCTTTCCATCTTCTCATCAGCAAGCACTGAGCTGTGTGTAAGAGCTGCCACACCTCCCTGGAGAGTGAAGAGCAACCAGGCGTCCACTGTAGCATTTGTCCTGTGATTACAAATCAAATGTTCCCATCTGGCTGTCAAAGCTGAAGCAGCTCTCAGCCAAAATACCACTGGCTATTTTGCCATTGCTACATTGTCCTTTTAAACATTACCTGTACTTTAGCTGTTTGTAAAAATAGCAGTGCTACCACTAAGATAGGAAAACATAAAGTGCAATATAATTAAAAAAGGACTGGGGATATATCTTCAAATATAGCAGCAAAAAGATCTGTGTATATTTTATGTCTTATGAAATAGAAAAGGGATGATTGTTTCACAGCTTCACATCCAACACTCTTGAAGAACATAGGAATTCTCAGAAAAATCAACAACCATTGCTTCCTAAGATGAAACTCTTTCCTTATGCTCATATTAAATATTCAATTTTCCCCTCTAAAAAGCCATACTGTTACTGAGAAGAAAGAAGGAAGAAGAAGCAATCCACAATTGCAAGACCAAACTGTTCAGCCATCCAGCCTGGGATCAAATCTTTGGCTCGATCCCATGAGTTCATCCCCTGAGTGGGAAACACCTCTACCTGCTCCCAGCTGAACCTGGCCAGCCTTGCAGTGTTCCAAAAACCTCTGGACTATGTCCCCAAAGGAAGTGATTCTCTCCCCACTCAGATAATCCCATACATTTCCCTCTGAGCTGCATATACACAAAAACAGTTCACCTGATGTAAACCAAACTGAGTAATGGTTTTTACTGGCCCTGGCTTTCCTTCTGGGCTTTGTGCAATAACACATATGAAGTTCATTTTCCACCTAACTGCTGCAAATATATTATTTCAAGGCCTAATATTGCCTTTTTGTTCAAGCAAACCTCATGCTGAAATGAAGATTTTTTAATTTTATTAATGTTTGTATAAGACCAAAGAAAGTTCTTTTTTTATTTACTCAGTAAAGCAAAGAAATGAACAGTGAACATTAAAATACTACATGGGCTTAGCTATTCCAAATCCCAAACTGCTCCAGCCTAATGGATGTGTATTTTTCATCTGTATAATGTATGTTTCTAAATACACTCAGAGAAAAGGAAGAATATTTACCTTTTTAATATTTAATACTTTGCAGTCATATAGATGGAAACAATTTAGCATGGATATATTTCTTGGGAAAGAAAAGAGCTCCGTTACAAGGCTGAAATCCAGCTTTGATCACAAAACCTCTGAAACATGAATGTTTTGAATCCTGAATGCCAAATGAAAACCTGTCAACACCAGAACCTTGAGATGAACCATAAACCAGTGAGTCATCAAATGCAAAGTATGATTTCAAACCTTGTACAGTGGTTCCTGCCCAGATCTGTTTATATGCAGAAATTCTTCAAAATTATAACAGCTGGAACTTCTACCTCCATCCCAGTGCCCTACATTCATAATTTTTAAAAATTATGTTATTTGAAGGCTGTTCATTTCAAAACTCCACCGACTGTGATTTTCTCATAATTCCTTAAAATCCTGTTTATGTAGCCAACACTGACAGTTTCCTACACTCTGAGAAACAAAGCCATGGGCACAACCTGTCAGAGAGGATGGGAGAGCTGCAAGAATCTCCCAGGAGACCTGTGCTCTCCGTGGGCCAGGCAGGACCTCTCCAGGAAACCAGGATGCCTATTTTAGACAACTGAACCATGTTCTTCACATTATAAATTTCTGAAGGGGGGAAAAATAATGTTTGTTCTATACCATATAAATTACATATTATATTATTATAGTCTCAGGTAAATTTTAGTAGATAAATTTAACCATGTTGCCTCTAATAATGAAAGTGAATCCAGACTATGTGATAGTTTCATGTGTTTACACTGTTTTTTTTCAATACCAAAAATTATTGTTGAATACACAACAAAAGCCAATATCACTATAGAGATAATTACTACACTGTGAAGGGTTTGCTCCCCACCTCTACATTCTGTGTATCACCTGTAAAAGACTGTTCTCACAAACCCCATGGAGAAAACTCTTTAATCCTTTGTGAGGCTTTTTCTTAATTTTCATCAATTGCTTTCTTAGAAACATAATAAATAACACAAGATTTCCTACAGGGAATTAAATCCTAGAACTCTATGTCTCAATTTAAGACCTTGTAATTTATCATTTGAGCACTAGATATCAGTCTTCAAATCCTACACACAAAACAGTAGTTTCATTCAGGATTTTATGCCTGTGTCTTCAATATGCAAATGACAAATTACAAACCTATTGCAAAGGAAATCTGTCAAAATTACTTTTTTCTGTTGTCTTTTACTTAAACCAATGCCCTTTTAGGGGTCCAATCACAGGTGCCCACCTCACAGTGTAGCCGCATCTATTGGGAAGGATAAATGCTTTCCTAAGGAAAGAACAATGATCAGGACTAGCCCTGGCTCTGGGGCTGTTTTCTCCACTTTGCTATGTTTTCATTTTTCTAACACTTTGCACACTTAAATATGCACAATCAACTATACTCATTTGATCTCTTCCTGCATTACTGATTTCTAAACAGGCCGTGTTCATCCCTCCAGTTTTGTTAATAAATCATTTTGGTTGCATGCAGATGCCTGCCAAAATAAAGAAGATTCATGACTCTGAGTTACAAGCATTTATAATTAGAAGGATCAAGGTGTCACAAGCACAAAATATCTATCCCAAAGAGAGAGCTGGCAAGATGTCAATGTAGGACACCACTACAGCAATGAGAGAGAAAAAAAAAAAAGCAGGACGCTCACACATTCCTGTTCTGAGAGCCCTGAGTATAGAATTACATTTCCAATCTTTGCCCTTGAGGCTCTGGGCAATGCTGACAGGTGGGGGAACTGCTATCTAAACACGCTGAGAGTGGGGTTCTTGAGCCCGGAGAAGGGAAGGCTTCAGGGAGACCTTAGAGCCCCTTCCAAGTGCTTGAAGGGGCTCCAGAAGAGATGGAGAGGGACTTCAGACAAGAGTCTGGAGGGACAGGACAAGAGGGATTGGCTTCCCACTGCCAGAGGGAAGGGTTAGATGGGATAGTGGGAAGGAATTCTTCCCTGTGAGGGTGATGAGACCCTGGCACAGGTTGCCCAGAGAAGCTTTGACTGCCCCATCCCTGGAAGTGTTCAAGGCCAGGCTGGATGGAGTTTGGAGCAACGTGGGCTAGTGAAAGGTGTCCCTGCCCATGCCAGGGGAGCTTGGAATGAGATGAGCTTCCAAGTCCCTTCCAACCCAAACCATTCCATGATTCCATAACACAAACCACATATTACTCCTTTTTTTCCCCTTGAACAAATCCTGCAATATCCACCCTACCTCCTTTCAAATATCTTGTATGTACCTTGAACACAACACCTCCTTGAAGACACTGGACTACCTTGAAAAACATTCCTTTGCAGAAATATTGCCTCTGAGCCTTGTAGGAAGTTGCACAGATGTGCCTCCCCTCGGCATCACAGAACTTGTACCATCCTGTACAACCACCATCCTGTCTTCAGCCTGGAAAGGGGCCCATTTTGCACAGGCTGTAAGCAGCTAATTGAACCACCTGCTCTCCGGGCCCTCTGAAGCAAGCACACTGATGATTTGTGATGGGAGAAAGCAAAAACAAGTTTACCATGACACTGGGCATTAATGACCCATAAATAAACTGTCACGTAGAGAGCAGGAACATCTTGTCAGGTGGATGCATTTCTTCTCCCCGGTAGGAATAGACAGAGTGGAAAGACACACCAAGTCCTGACTACCTGCACTAGCAGGTTGAGTCTGTCTCCAAGCATATAGTGCCAATCTCCCAAACATAACAGATGCACAGAGCACAACCCCTCTGTGAGCCACTGTCACGGTTTAAGAATGGTACTCCCCAATTTAGTTCTCCCACTGAGACTCTCCAAACCACATTGCCTCTTGATTGCTCTGGGCATGATGTAGATGATATAGAATAAGGGTTGGATAATGTCCAGGCAGCTGGAGAACACAAACCTGTGCACATTGCACCACAGCAGCCAGACATGGACATACTACACAGCCTCTCCCACTGCCTGTACCTTGTCCCCACTCAGCTGGAACCAGAAGCAACTGGAACCATTCTCCTCTGAAACCATCAAGACTAATTCCCCTACAGTGAGTGGCATGCATGGGCAACCTTCACTGGCATTTGATGTTTTGAAACACAGCAATGAAGCACAGACTGTCTCAGCACTCCTTTTTTTTCAGGGATTTGCCCCCCAAAAAGCAAGAATTGCTGCTTTTTATGTCCTATTGCTTTTACAGCTCCTAATTCCTCACTGCCATTTGGATACTGTATACATTGCAGAATGTCCTTACACAGAATCCTTGCTCTTAGGGCTTATAATTTTAATATATGATTGGGATGCACAACCCTTCTTCTAATGAGCAGTGATAAATAATCCCAATTAGATACTTAATATGAGAGTGTTTGCCCTTCACCTGTAATTGTCCTTATCCACTCATAAAGGGAGAGGTTTTTGTCTCACCTATATATTTACTAATAATTTTACCTCACATGTTAACATTTCCAGTGCTATTTGACATTTCATTCTCAGGATTTTCTCTTCCAATTATTTTTTATTGGCTGTGATTTTGTGCCTTTTATTTGAGGGGCAGAGGGCCATCTGCCAGAAATTCAACCCTTGCTGCAGAAGCCTTGTGTCAACATCTCCATCTAGACAACATGCTTACAATTAAATAATAAAATAAAATTTAAAACCCATAAAAAATCTAACCTGTTATTCTCCCCCTTTGCCCTGTTTTTCTGCCTGGAAATGAGGTTCCTCTAACATTAAAACCCCTTGTTACCACAGAAGTGTGACACCATCTAACACTACTCCAGTGTAGATGCGGGAACTCCAAAACAATCAGAAATATCCCCATAAAGTCTAGATTTATTTTCATTGTCTTTTTCTTATAAGGAAACCCTGCCCTCAATTTTAATTAACCCAAATTTTAAAATTGGAGAATATTTTTCGAGTATTTTTTCATCCATTTTTTTAGTGAATAAATATTCCCAAGGAGACTTCGCAGAACTATTTTTTTATCCTTTCTCCATTTTTTTTATCCCAGCAGGATAATTGCAGCAGAATTATTTTCATTTGTCACTACAGCTTTAAAAACAACTATTTTGCTGCTCGTTTCCTTCAGGACCATTTCAATGACTGACAGCAGAGCTGCTGCACTGCCAAAGCATGGTTGTACTCCTCACCCACAGAGCACCATCTGCAGTCTCTGATCCAGCTGCTGCTGAGCAACGGCCCAGGGAATGCCTGACCCAGCCAGTGAGGACACTGCTCTGCAGATGTGAGTTACCTCGAGACCTGGCAGAGCAGCAGCCATGCTAAGACCACACACATGAGCATAACCTGCTGCAAGTCCACTTTTTGCATTTTCTCATGAAGCTTCTAAAGTTTGCTCTTAAAATATTGAAGCCATTACCCCCCTGACATCACAATGAATGTCCACATTGCAGCCCGAGTGTGTATCATCATGAAGGCCATCGGGTTTCTATATTCCCCATTAGGAGTCACTTTTATCTAACATTTACAGACTCTAATGGAGCTATGCATTTACCTTCTGCTGAGCTCTTTGAGTTGGTTAAAGTCATTACTTTTATTGAAACTAAGGAACACCAGAATTTCCTCATTATTTGCTCTCAGATATCCTTTATCTCTTCCTACATTTTGCTCAGTTGCTGGCAGTGCTCCGCCTTACCATGTTAACGGTTATACAGTTGTTTCCTCTAATTGAGCAATGACCTGTTGGCTTCCCAGACTATTTTTATTCTTCACAACTCAGGTTAATTTGCAGTCCCTTTTGCAGACAGGGAAGCTGCATTGGTTGTACTATGCAGAGGTACAGTCTCTTTTTCTCAGACTGCACACAAGGTCCTTTATCTCCATTACCCAGTTCCTTTCCCCTTTCTAGTACTCTCTCTTTGGTGTTAGCAGGGTGCTAAATCTTAGTCCTTTCACCATTCAGATGACTGCAATCAGGTGCTGTCATTTCTCTACTTGGTAAATGCTTATTTTTCCTCAAACTTAAGACCTTGTTACTCAGACAAAACAATCATTGCACAGCTGCTTTTTTCATCTCAACATGTATTTCTTTCATCTTGCCAGCTCTTACTGTACTTGATACAAAGAGAAAAGTTTTTGTCTTATTTTACTTTCCACAGTCATTTCTGTTGGAAACAGTCTCTGCAAAAAAGAAACTTCAAAAATTTCTTAATTAAGCTGCTTTTTGTATATTACTCTGCATAGTCTGAATTTTCTGAAGTCACTCGATTGATCAAGTACTTTGGGGTTAGTTTGGACAGGGTTATCATGGGTGTATACCATTAAGGTCACTGGTAGCTAAAAAAGAAAGGGGCAAGTGGGTTTTGGTCCTTCTCTTCTAGTGACTGTTCCTGAAAAATTTGCACCGTACTGTCCAGTTCTTCCCAGCGTGGGCAGGTCCTGAATGACAAGGTTTGTAACTATACAGCAACAAAGCCCAGACCTCCCCCCAGCAAACCACTAATCCCTAGAATTTTTGCTTTCCCACTTTGTGTTCCCAGCCCTAACACTGTCACCAACCTGGCTTCTTGGGGCTGCCCAAGCAGCAAGTGCTTTTGGCTTCCCATTGCCCCTACAAAATGGGCAGGCAGAGAGATTGGCTACTGTAGACTTTGTAATTGCCTTAAATTACCCCATGCCAACTTGAAAACAGCCAGTGCTGGAGCAGAACAAAAGACTTGAGTTATCTACAGTGCTCCCACAACCCTGAAGTAGAATGGTACAGGCCAGAAGAGGGAGTTCCACTCAGCTGCAATTTTCAGGCCAGAGCTTTCTGTTTCACAGAGCAATTGGAGACTTGGCTTCACTCTGATTTAGAACAAAAGCCACACATTTCCTAGTTCCCCCATAGAGGAAATCACTATTTCATCAGTAGCTTGCACCAGAGCCAGAAACCCCACAAGCCAGAGCTGCAGCTTAGCACAAGACACGAGTATAGGGAGCGGAGACGTGTTGGGACTCAGAAGCTGCCCAAGCTTCAGATGAGCCAGTGCGAAACTCAGCTCATCCAGCAGCACAGCTGGTGGAGCCAGAGGAGCACCAGCACACCAAACACCTCGTTTTCCATCAGCATGCCCATTCTCCAGCAGCTTTCACTGCCTCCCCTCCCTCTCCATCTGGAAAGACAGTCAGGCTCAGGAGTGATTTGTTCCTTAGAGAAGTCCCTGCCTGACATTCTCATTGTATGGCTGCTAAACCCAAGGCTCGCTTTCCCTCTCAGTCCTCGTCCCTTAATTCTACCCTTAAATATATTGTAATCTTTCTCAGCCCTGTAGCTGCAGACCATCTTCCTAAATTAACATGTCTCATGTACAATTTTTGAATTAATATAATGTAGCATTTCTTGATTCCATTCACATTATTCTTCAGGAATTTTCTGTGACAGCTGTATCTGAGCTGTACATTAAAATCAGACTAATGCTTTAGAGACAGATCAGTTCCTCTTGGGTTCCTAAGCAATACTGCTACAGGATTTGATAAATTGCTTTTAAAAAAAGAGTTGCTTTGATAAAAAGGATATAAATGTCACATTCTTACAAATAAAAATTAACAAGCCATTATTAAAACCACTTTTGTGTTTAATGACAAAAACCTATCCCTATAAATGAGTAACTATCATTCAGCAATGCACACTGGTCATCCAGCCTGAAGTCAAGGATCTTCATTATGACGGAAATGAAGTATTAGCCTATATACTGCTGATTAAGGTTGTACACTCATCAGTCTTACCACATCTATTACTTTGTGTCACTCTTGATGCCATGAGTGCCCCCCAAAACAGGACTCTGAGCCAAGTTAATGTGGGATGAGATAAAAAGGTACATTCTTTAATGTCCAGGCTTAGGGCTTTTAGGAATACATGATGACATCTTCATGCACCCTTCTCTTCTTAGAACACTGATTTCCATGTTTTTTTATAATATTGCCCATTCAATCATCAGTTTACACATGTCTTAGTCCAGCCCCAGTCCCACCCCTGTGCCATCCCCCAGGATTTTGGGGCTGGGGTCACTGGGACCTTCTGTTCTTCATTCTTTTCTTCCTCAGGTTTTGGAGTTCTTCCAGTGTTCTTAGACTCAAGGTTGTTTGTTTATGTTTGGTGTTGTTCTGCAGGCCTTTCTGATAGTCTTCAGCTCTTGTACCTTGAAAAGAGACTAAACAGCTAAAAGAATTTGAGCTACTGATCTGTGGTAGCGGTCAGGATATATAAACAAAGAACTTAAGCTGTTACAATTATGAACACTACATTTGCTACAGTTACTGTGTTCTTAAAATCTACAAAATGTGAAAAATCAAAAACCCCTTCGGCATCACCCTCTAGAGAGATGCAGTGGTTGTCTAGATGGCTTTCCAGAACTTCTGAAAATCGGTAGTCAACCAAGGTGATAATATTCCATTTTGCTCAGTTGTTCACTGATGATTACAGGCTGCTGTTCCTAACATCACACATTCACTATTACACTTACATTACAGAGTTATACGAGGTTTCTCCAATGTTGAGATTTGTTTGAAATGTTTCCTCATTCCTCTAGCAAATATAAACCGTCTAGTAGTTATTTTAACATTGATTTTAATTTCCTCTTTATCTATGGATATTTTATTAAAATTCAAAGATTGTCCTTCTATTCACACCTTTCACAAGGTAATTTTGTCTTAAGTGATTCTTATTATCGTAAGATCCCTGAAGGTTTAAGGATTTGTGTTTAGAAGGCATTTAATCCTTTTTGGAGTTTTTTGGGGTTTGTTTTGGTTTGGGTTTTTTTTAATTTAAATGCAGAATTTTTAGTTTTGCAAGTAATTTTAAGTCAAATTATCTCCAATTTTTATTCTTTTAAATACAGTGGAAAGCTTTTCTCATTTTCTTCTACTCTTATTTGCACTTTGCACCATCCAGTGAATTGTGCCACTAGCATAGGAACACGTAGGAAAGTTTGAAAGGTTTTCTTCTCTTTGAATCCTCCCCTTTCAATATCATTTCTTGACCGACTTATAATATAATGACAAGTTTTGAAAAAGTTTTTTGTTCCAAATATATTGTGCCTAAGTAATTAAGTACATTGCAGTAACATAACTCTCTGCTTGAGATGTTTTTTTATGAAACATTGGTTGCTTTGCTGCTCACAGTAAATTCTTTTTGAGACTGTCCTTGCTTTCAGCCTGGGTGTTTGCTTTTTGCTGTACCCAAAGACATCATTGCTAGCCATAGGTCTTCGATGTTAGAAGTATCAAGCCAAAAATGTAGATGAAACATAACATGAGCACAAGACTTTCCAAGACTCTGAAAGTTATAAAACAAACAGGAAGATCCAAGCTAACTTACAACTGATGTCTAATAGGCTAAAGCTTTTATACTAAATTCTTATACTCCTTGAAATTCACCCAAGATGAATCACTCTAAATATCCCCAAAACAACTGTTGATTTTGCAGTCTGGAAATATATTAATCTAGAGTTTCATTTTCCTGATTGCACATTTAAATATTTGATCCAATAGCTATTCTTAAAAAGATATTTAATATACAGTTTTGAACTTAATACCATTTTTTCATAAGCTGCTTTCCTTAAATCTTTGGCACTTATCAAAAATATTTTAATTGCACTTCATCATCCTTTTCTTTCATGCTACAAATACCTGGAATAAGCACTACAACAGACTATAGCTTTGTTCAGAGAGTCCTGGGTTTCCTATGATTTTTCACATGTTTTCTCTATGCTTAGGTAAGAAAAGGAGGCTCATGGGGGGACCATTTTGCTCTCTAAAACTGTCTAAAAGGAAGTTGGAGCCAGATGGGGGTCAATCTCTTCCCCCAGGCAACAAGCAACAGGACATAGAAAAAATTGGCCTCAAGTTGTGTTGGGGTAGTTTAGGTTAGATATTAAGGAAAAAAATTTCACAGCAAGGGTTGTAAAGAACTGGCACAGGCTGCGCAGGGCAGTGGTTGAGTCACCATCCCTGGAAATGTTCAGAAAACATGAGGATGTAGCACTCGAGGAAATGGTTTAGTGGCGGCCTTGGCAGTGCCAAGGTGGATTAAAGTAAACAATAAATAACACAGAGGAAAAAGGACACCACACACCAGACCAATGTGGTCAAGTGAATGCCATTTATTACACACTACATACGGTTTGTATAGGGTTAAAGCTACTTTCTATTGGTTAAAATGAATGCCACACCATCTAACTGCAGATTCTAATTGGTTATAATCCATATCTCACAAGTCCAGTGTTTCAGTGAACTCATCCTGACAGTTTTCACAAACATCTCTGGTGTGGTGTGGGAAACCTGAGGAGTTCTCATGAGAAACTTCTGGGGAGTTGCTGAGAACTCCCAGGGAGTGATTTCTCCTTTGCTGCCTTCAGTCTCACAGGGTCTATATAGATCTTAATTGCTCACCTTTGATTTTTCTGTACCAACAGTGGGTTGAGAGTTGGACTTGATTATCTTAGAGGTCTTTACCAATCTTAACAAGTCTGTGATTCAAAGATTAGGGCAGATATAGGGTGATACATAACCATTTGTATAAACTCGCAATTGAAGCAGGGGAAGCCTTTATTTTAATCCCTAGAAAAAGCTTTGAGTACATACACACAAATAGTGTGCTGTTAATTAGCATTATTATTAACACCACTGAGGGATCTCGTTGTGGTGGGTTCCCCTTGGCTGAATGCCACATGCCCACCCAACCACTCTATCACTCCCCTTCCCAGCCGGACAGGGGAGAGAGTAAGGTGGAAGGAAAAAACAACACAAATCATGGGCTGTGATAAGGCAGTTTATGCAAAAGAAAAGCAAAAGCAGCACACACACAAAGCAGAGGCCAGAAGTTAATCTCTACTTCCCACAAGCAGCAATGGTCGGCCACGCCTCTGAAAAGCAGAGCTCCAGCACATGTCACACTTGTCAGCAGGCAGCCTTGGGAGACAAAGAATGCCTCCATCCTGCTCCTTGCCTCAGCTTTCAGACCTGGGTTGACATCATATGGTATGGAATATCCCCTTGGTCAGTGTGGATCAGCTGGTCCACCGGTGTCCGCTCCCAGGATCTTGCCCTCAACTGAAGAAGGAATGTCACAGTGCTGTGCTCAGCAGTAGCCAAAACATGGGCATGTTATCAACACTCCTCTAGCCACCAATGCAGAGCACAGCTTTGTGTCTACTGTGGGCAACTATGGGGAAATAAATTGCAGCTCAGCCAGACCCACTACACTCATTATGGGTCTCATTGTGATACCCTCATGCAAAAACTGAATAAATAGGAAGCTTTCTTCCCCAAAAGCTTACAAGCCAAGAAAAAGCAGCTCAAATCAAGCAAAGAAAGGTGGGAGGCAATTGGCCAGTCTTGGTCATAATTCTGTCAAGTCCCCCACAGGTAAGTCAGAACTCAAGAGACTGTGGAGCTCTTTCCTAGAGAAAGTCATGCCTTTATAGCCTGTGTCCAGGGAATAACACTGAGCTGAACAGGCAGATGGAAAATGTCTTCTCTGATGCAGCTTAACAACAGGATAAGCAAAGACATTCAGGGGTTTTTTAATCTCTTCACATTCTAGGCATTATTTTCAAGGGTGTATATTTTCAGGCTGTAAGAATGGGGTACTGCTTGGGCAGGATCAACATCTCAAGCCAACTGAAAAGAGTTTTATGAACTGATCTTTATCTGGCAGGCGGGCGTGGGGGGGGATAGGCAATGCCTTTTTAATTAAGTGACCCTTTTTTTGCACAAAAATTTGCAGCAAGGATGGAGAGAAATTATAAGAAGGAGCACAGAGCCAAGTGAGGCAGGATTGTGTGGCTTCAGGAAGAAGAGCTGGCCAGGGAAAAGAAGTTGTTGTGATCCCTAAAGATGCCAAGTTGACTGGACCCACATCTGAAAGCAGTGACTGACATGCAAGGATACCAGAGATTTGGGGAGAGTTAAACCTTCATTTTATTCTGTTTTATCTAATCTTGGGTTTTAAAAGCCTAGTTATACTAATGAGCAATCTAATGAAACAAGTTTTGGGGTTCTTTTTAAGTTAAAGAGCCTTTTAAGTCTTCTCTGAGCAGCTAGGAGTAAAGTGTAGGTACATTTGCCTTTAATGATTTAGCCAATAAGGGACCCATCAAAAAACACAGCAAATCATTCATTGAGCACCCATGATCCTCAGTTACAAGAGTTTCAGGACATTTCACTTAATAAGCAGTCTTAATACGCTCCACTTAAAGTCTCTAACTCATTGGTTTTATTCTGCTATGAATATAGAAACATTTACATAAACATTATAAAATTACCAGCAACATCAGCTCTCCTTTTACCCTAAAACATTTTAAAAGTTTATGGGTTGTAGTTTTCTGCGTATTAGAAGTAGAGTTAAAGATTTATTGCTGTTACAGACTGTGATATTGCCTAATAGCCCTTAGTCAGTTTGATGCAGTTAACTAGTATCCATAAAATTTGAGGTACATTATAGGAAAAAACCACACTCCATACATGGAGAGTCACAGTCTTGAAAATAATGCAGAAGTGAATATAGAGGAAGTAGGAGAGAAAACCTGCAAACCACTTTTGTGGTGAATAACAGATGCAAAAGGAGATCACCTCACACACTCTTTGCAAACAACGCCTTAGAGTACTGCCAGAAAAGAACTGCAGTATTTCAGAGTTTTAAAAACCAGCTCCAGCTGCTTTAGGAATATGGGGAAATAACCCAAAGCAGAAAACATGCACAAAACAGGCACTCTGAGACAAACACAGAACCATGCATTCAGCATGTGCTCTCATGGACTTACCCACCCCTTTGGGTGTGCAACCATGTGCATGCACACTTGAAGCCTTGGATATGTGTGAATTCAGCAAAGGATTTGGGGAATACTATTATTTCATGCCCTTCCTCTTTTTGATGTATACAGGCCACATTCACACCTAAGGTCTGGTGGCTTTGCTCCACTGTAGTGATGCAAGGCAATTGTAAACCTTGCTCAGCTGTGCAGCTAAATTGGATTTACTGCACCTCTGAACATTCAGAGCACAGGAAAGCATCTGCAGCCTACCACTAAGCCTGGTCTCATGCTTCCCATTAAAGCAGTACGTGCACCAGAGATGATCTGCTTGCACTGTACATTGCATTCCTGCCATAACTCTTCTCTCTCAGGCTGCCTTCATTAAAATGGCTTTACATTCGCTTAACAATATTTTACTCATCATGCAAGTGAAATCCTTTGCCTCATTTTTGCTTCATCTAGAAATCTACTGGTTTATGACAAATAATATTTTTGAATTGGTAAACAAATCTTAAACAAAACTAACTGGCACCTCTCCAAATTATTACAATTATATTATGACTCTGAGCAGAGCTACCTTGGGGGAGTTTGCTTCTTCAGCAACAATCAAACAGCTACTTCTTCAGTAAGAATTAAACAGCAACTGCTAGACCTGAGTTGTACTTGTGAACATCTGTTAATATATTTTACTTGAATTTCACTGTTCGCAGTATTTTGGACAAGCTTAAATCAATAGAAAAACCAAAGCTTCAGTATTTAGGAGGGGAGTTTCCCAATATCCCATGCCATTTTCCCTTCTACAAGTCACTTTCTTGTGCATGTGCCCTGAAAGTGAAGCAGAGGATTCACATTCCTGCTGAGCATTGTGTAACTACAGCTATGGAGCCACATGCCCAGACCCTGAAGTGTCAGCACAAGTCCCCAGAGGCACAGTGCCAAGAGAGCCCCTGCTACGGTACCTTCCTTTCAGGCCCTGCAGTCTGTATTGATACGGAAGGTGACAAGGCTGCACCATGGGCCAGGATGACATGATAGATTTTGGAGCACATCCCACCAGTAATCAAAATTTTTGTGCAACAGCATGAATACATTTTGCTGCCATATTATTTCAAATCCTTTTTGATATATTTTTCTCTCGAGGGCCTCTTAATAGATAGTGTTATTGAATGAAAACTTTTTCCTACTCCCTGTGAAGATTGACTATGTTCAGTGACAGCACCATATAAAATACAACATGCCAGGCAGAGAGAATAGCTGAAGCTTTGAATGAGGGCTGCCACATACTATCAGTCTTCTCTAGACACTAACATTTCATGTTTAAGGTGTGAAGGATTTTCAGTAACATCACTTCAATGCTTTTTCCATAGAATTAAGCTACTGCTTCCATTCATTTCAGTACTGAGCTGTAGTTGCCCAGCCCTGTTCAGTATTCAGCTCCTATAAAATTTTTACACAGTGAAGAGTCCCCTGCTCTAAGAAATTACAACACTTAAAATGTCATCAGCCTCTACTGCTTCACACTCGCCACTAAAAATAAAGGTAAGAACTGGCACTGAGATATGTTTATTCAGCAGCTTCCAGGTGATGACTGGAACAATAACTCCGGAAAGAACAAGTCCTTGTACTTTAATTAGAAGCTTCATGGTCAGAACAGAAGAAAATGTTCAGTAACAGTGTCAACAGCCCATTTGGCTGAAGAAATACAAAAGCAGTTGTGGAAGCAGCACTTCAGTAAGGTGAGCTCAATGAGTGGTCTCCAAATCTAAAGCAAAGGTCCTTGAAAAGGCCCAGTTCAGAGTGCTTAAATAGCAAAGCACTCAAATCATTTTTATCTTTTCTTTACAAGTCATTCACACATTTTCAAATAGAGTGCACATCATGAGAAGAAAGAAGGGTGTCAAGACTTAAGAGAATAATAGAGGCTAGGCCTACATAACAAATAGAGAACACTTGGAAAAATCTTGATTTGCATTGAAAGTCATTACAGAAATCTCTGGGAGTATTGGATCTTGCCTCCCAAGCCAATCAGACACCTGCCCGGAAATGATAACCCAAGGAATCACTTTCAGTGTAAGGAAATGAGCTGTGCACACAGCCTTGCAATTACAACCCCCACTCTTGGAAAGGTTTAGATTGGATATTAGGAAAAATTTCATCATAGAAAGTGTTGTAAAGCACTAGAATAGGGTGGAGTGTTCCCTGGAATTGTTCCAAAAACTTGTGGATGGCAGTTGGGGACATGTTTGAGTGGTGAACATGGTAGTGTTGGCTTAACAGTTGGACTCAATGACCTTAAAGGTTTTTCCCAGCCTTACTGATAGCATAATTCTATATTATACTCAATATCTATAATAGTCATACTGGCACTATAACTAAGAATGCTCCTGCCAGGTAAGCACCTCACTGTGTCTCTACCTATCTCCTCCTCATCTAGAGAAGCAGGTTATTGTTAATACTAGCACTGAGGAATCATTCAAATAATTTTGCTTATAACTCCATGATGAATTGTTTTAGCACAGTGGCAACACACAGCACTTAATTTAACACTGTTAGATTTTGAGCATTTCCATTGGCTTTTAATCATCTTGTATACTGTGCTACTGTTGTTTTCATTTAGTATCTTTCCCTTTCTAGTCACCAAAAACTCTGAATTCAGCATCTGCCCAGCTCTACTGACCCTGCCAACCAGAAAGTGCAGTTCCCTCCAAATCAGCATTTTGAAATAATGAGCTCTCCAATTAAAAAGGTGCTTTGGAGTGATCAATAGGTGGTATAGCAGAAGTCAGCACATGTACAGAAGAAAACAGAGATTTGCTGCAATGAAAACCCTTACTTTTGCTACTTTAGAAAAATGAAAACCACTAAAGTGGAAAGAAGAGAGTCATGACTTTCTTCTGGATTTGCTTCAAATGTGTAAGAGTCTAACAACATAGCACATTTGGTTCAGTCTTGCCCTGGATCACTTACAGAGCATCCTCAGTAACTCCCATTTCAGGCAGAATAAATGTTTACACATAATATACACTGGCACATATAACTTCTAGAGATGTATCAGCCATGATATTAACTGAAAAGGAAATTTCTATTACTTTATGGATCAAAATGCAGTATTTTCTGAAGGAAATAAAAGGCTCTGGTTTTGCTTTGACACTCTGCAGTTGCATTCAATAGGAACACGATAATTGACAGAGAATGAATTTAAAAACCCAGATACAAGCATTATTTTTGAGACATTAAGTAGATGGATTCATTGCAGATCATGCTGAGCACAGAACATAAGACTACACTCTCATCTATCCTCAACAGATTGAGGAATATCTTCAGGAACAGAAAGGACTTGTGCATTCTGGCAGAAGGAACGTGTTTAGAATTAAATGCTATCATAGAGACCTCTATAATGGGCTTTGTATCCTCCTATTATCACATACACTGAAGCATAAAGCAATCAAGCTAATTATTTTTCCTGCTTTACATCATCCTACACTTGATACTGTTTCTTACAAGAATTGCTCAGAGATTATAATCACTACTCTGTGCACAATCACGCCTTCTGAAATTTCCTGCAGTCTGTTCAATCATCTGAAGCTTTACTTCTGTTCTGCCCAACAGCCTTGACCAAAAGATGAGCACGGATTTCCTACATCCTTGTTGCAGTTCAGACATATTGATCCCATCACCCTGAAGCCTTTTCTCAGAGATAAATAACTTCAGTGTGTTAAATGTTATATTATTATCTATGCATCTTCATATCATATTGGCACATAAGCTCCCCAAAGCCAATAAGCAATGTATTGTATTTATTATCAAAAAGTAAAAATTCAAGCCAACATTTTGAGAAACTTCCTTCCTGGAAGTTTGGGGTACATTGCAAATGGGAGGTACACAGTAAATGGGAGGTACACTGCTCCAATTGCCATTCCAGTTCAAACCTATAGATCTCTCACCCTTTAGTCTACTCTCTATCTGATTATACAGTTAAAATTCACAGCTCATACTTCCAAAATCTTCAGTATATCCAGACAGAATTTAGCTCAAACTATCCACTTTTTATTAATGGCATAATGACAACATTTGTTCTCTTTATCAGCATGAATCTACAAACAAATTTTAACTAACACAAACCTTTGGATAGACAAATTCTAACATCAGGTGTGCATCTTGAAATGCATACAAAATACCAGTACATACATTTGGAAAGCTCAGCATCTATAGTAAGCCTTGGTAAGATACCGCAGTTAGGACATCACATCCTGTTGGTGCCTCAACATACTTTTACACAGCTCTTTAAATACAAGCATTGCTGTATTTCCACATGTTGTAGTTTTGGACGTTAAAAAATTCTCTCTCCGTCACCACAGAATTCGGGAGCTAATGCCCAACCCCCATGCCACTAGATGACAAATGGAGTAGCCAACTGCTTTGAATTCCAACGTGATTGCTTGAGAGGGGAGGGAGAGGTTTCTCAGAGGGCAAGAGGACATCATTTTCTTCTTAGCCAGCTGGGATGAGTGAAAACCCCCACCATTTGCAAGACTCATGAAGGTGTTTGGACGGAGCTGAGTTGCCCTGGTTTTGGCCACCCACAACCCCAGCTCAACTCTGATGCTCTGTGCTGCTCATGGGATGGAGAGAGAGAGGAGAGCCATGACCACGGTCCTGGATCCTTGCTACAGATCCCTTTTCCTAAGGCAGCTTTCCACTTGCAGAGGAGTGACCACCACCACCGCCAGCTCCTGTGCCTACTCTCTCATTCCTGACTGGAGGACAAAAGATAGGACCCTGCATTGCCTGCCAAAGGGTTTCACCCCATCTTCTTCTGTGGCCTCCATCCCTCCACATGAGTCATTCAGAGGAGTCAGTGCATCACGGAATGCCTTTTGTCTTTGTCTTACCAGGGAAACTGAGTCACTTCACTGCCTTCCTGAGGCGCGGCAGCGATACCTGCTGTCCGTAAATATAATTGCACCAAAAGGGAACAGAGACAAAATATTTTATTTAAAGGGTTTTGTTCTGTTTTTTCCCTTTGGAGGTACAGGGTAGTTGTTTGTTTTGTCATAGTTTTGGTTATATATATATATATATATATGTATATATATATATATATATATATATATATATATGAGTGTGTATATGTATATATGTGTATATATATACATGTATTTGTACTTAAGAACTGTTATCCTTTGTTCACAAACATTTTTCTGATTAAACCCCCTAAATTTCAAAATTGTAGTGATTTTTTGGGGGAAGCCCTTCTTTTCTAGTCCATATAATTATCTTACTTGTCTTCTAAAGTAAGACACCACAGGCAGCTGGAATTTAGACTAGTGCCTCAATGAAAATACAAGGTGTTTCACTTAAAAGATTTAGTAGAATTTATTTGCTCTAGACCACAGCAGTGGGTACCATTCATTCTCCTGTCTGTGTTCTGCAACATTTGGTGTGAACCCAAATAGATGCCAGTTTGTTATCTTACAGGTGGATAAAGTTTATCAATCCAGTGCTGCAAAATACAGGGAAAATGATGGCACTAATTGGGATATCTCATCCTCAACACAGGAACTTTCAGGGGAGCAATTTGACAGGCAATTCTGAAAGGAGAGAAGCAACTGTTTTGGAAATCTGTGAGTATTTCAGACGTTAAAAGGCAGTAATTTTGTTCAAAATTCAGTACTTTATTCCTAATAACCTGTTCATATTCTAATGCTGTGAGGGCACAAAGAGTTCAAAACTCCATGGCAGATGAGTTAAAAGTTCCTGAAGGCTCCCACTGAAGTTGGGCAAGTCTGCCTTTGGTCTCTGGCCAGACCTGAGGACACATGAACAGTTCCTCTTGGACCTCACAGTCACTGCCTTTCCTCTCCAGCCTATGTACAACCCCTTCTTGCAAAAACAGTCTGTACCATGTGCTGCTCCAAACCTACCAAGAAAGGATGTTGAGATAGAAAATATCCTATGATTAGGTTGCTCAATCCTCACCCCATTCATTCCAAATTCAGGTAACATCACTGCTTTTTGAGTATTTATTCACAACCACATGTGTATCAGATGCCTGAATATCTAAAGTGAGAGCAGTTCAAAACAAATCCTTCATGCTGACCTCAAACTCACATCAAACCCCTGCCCAGTGGATTTCTGCATGCATTGGAAAATTGCTTTTCACAATAAGCACCACAAATTTAGCAGATGGCCATCTCTGAAACTTGACTTGGTCAATTAATTTTGTTTTCTACGAAAAAAGGAACAGACTTTTTAAATTATTTTTTCATTCAAGTAGATTCCCTGTAGTCACCAAGGTGCTTCCACATCACACTTACAGAATTATACTATATATCTTAGAAAAAATATGAAAAGTGGTAGGAAATTTGAGAATTGAACAGAAACACATATTTTTCTAGTGGGCAAATGAAGGGACATGCAAAAAGCAGAAGATTTATAGTCCATCTATTACAGTATGACAACTTCTTCACAGTGATTTTGTAATATTTTGAGTTCAGCCAAAAAGCTGAATACTTGTTTTTGTTATGTATTTTAGATGATGATGGTTTCCTGACTGAAATGGAGCACACAGTCCTTTATATTTCTATAAATCCTTTCTTAATATTTGCCATTTCCACAGCATGTATACAACTGGTTTTAGATGACAAGTCACCAGCTCTGCTGATCTCCAGCAGCAGCACCAACTTCCTTTCACCTCTGCCTGCAGAGAAACCTGAGCAGTTTCCAACATCATTTTGCTCCTGCCACAAAAACCAGCATTTTACTAAACCCATAAAGACGTTTTGAACCTTGCACTATCCAACCAGTGGTGTCCAAACCCCATCCCAGAATATGGTAAGGCTTCAGGACACAGCACACAAGGCTCCTGTGGCAGCCAACACATGGAATTGGATAGAGATATTTGCACAAAGAGGTAAATTCGGCTTCATTATCCTCATCTGACTTTTCTTAAAGGTTCAGCAGTGATAAAGATAAAATTGTGAGCCAATAGAGTAAGAATAACTTATATTCTCCCCTTTCAACCTCACTGCTGCATGTGCAGAAACTCAGGAACACAGATTTAACAACTTAAAAAAAAGAAGTTACAGGTTCACAAGAGTCTTGTGAAAACTAACATTTATTTTATATTTTCCAAACAACAAATTGACAGAATTAGAGGAACCCACCTCATGCTGTGTTGGAAGCCTGTCTCAGACAATTTGTTTTGGTAATTTAGGTGTCATCTACAGCCATTGCAGACTTTTGTGTGCAAGAGGCCTTTCCAAAATGCTGCACTAGCCATAATGATCAGTGAAATCTGAGACAATTTTTTTGATTCTCAGACAGGTAAAAAATCCCAAAACGCACAAGGTGAACTTGTACAATCTCTGTCAAAATGAATTGAGAAGATTCAGGCCAGCTGTTATAGCAGATGACCATAAAGAAGGCAAATTAACTTTCCTACTAATTTTGCAGTCATATTGTGGCCCAGGCCATCCCTCACAGAATCTTCACGTGTTGCAGTCTTCAAAATCTGTATCTGTGTGTTCACTGGAAAGTAATTAGATGGGAAATGAATGCTTTATAGGCAATTAGACCATCATTTTCACCCAAATGTAACAATAAAAAAAGTCAGTTAAGTTTCATTCCCTGTGTCATAATGGGGACAAATCCCTCAAGAAGAAACCTTCAGCTGGTAATGCCTAGGACAATTACTTTTGCTTTAATTACAAGAACAGGAAATGTCACTAATTTTGATGATGAAGTATCTGATGTCCTTCCTGTTTCTTCATTACTGAAAGGTCACCTAAGCTTTGTGTTAGTATAAGTTTCGTCTTTTACCTCAAACTTTAAACCCCAGATCTTGAGGAACAGAAACACCTCTTTTCTGTTATTTAACTTCCATTTCAGCTTTGTGTACAGGAGGTGATTTAGAGCTGCAAATCATTATAATTTCTTCTGTCTCTGCTACATTTTTCTGCTTCCTCAAAGCTGATTTCAGAATTTTTGATGGCACAGGGTAAAACATTTTATTGACCAACAAGAAAACATCCTGAAATACATTTCCATCTCCCTCCTATTGATTTAAGTCAACCCTGGCAATCATTTCAAATCAGACATTTCACAGGCTGCCAGAACAGCCTAGAACACACAACAACAACAACAACAAAATTGTTTTGTGTACAAGTGGATGCAGAAAGGTCTCAATAACTCCAAAACAACATGCAGGGCCATTTATTCGAAACTCAATAAACAGGGTCTCATCTCCAAAGCACCATTTCTCCATAATCTGTCAAAGCACACATACAAGGTAAAAGACTGGAAAAAAATACCTTAGAGTAGAAGATTTGAGGAGGTCAATGCATTTGGATTACCAAGTGGCAGGTTAAATGGTGGCTTGATCACAGCCTCTTGCCATCTACAAAAAATTGACAGTCCTTTAATCCAGCATTCCAAGCAGTCCAGATTGAGGGTGGCCCAACAAACCAAGGAAGAAATAAAGGGCAGTCTTTAAATAGTGAGGCAATTACTAAGTGGAACGAGAGGTCATGGGCTGATGCTGACTCTGCAACTGGGATGGCAAGGTCTCAAAAAAACCAAAGTCCTCTTTGTCAGAGGCTTTCAAACTTTGGGGTTTTTTTTCTGCTACCTTTCTTTGGTAACTAGATGTAATAATGGACGGTCCCACGGTGTAAAGGAGAGCACTCTGGTCTCTAAATCCCAAGGACCTGAGTTCCAGTCTCAGTGGAGACCATCCCCTGGGCAGTTAAATGCCTCTCTGCCATCTGATCCTGTCAGATCTCGGATGCTCAGCAGGGTCAGCCCCGGTTAGTACCGGGTGCTGTGACAGTCCTGAGGACTTCACTGTCACTGTCCAAGCTCACTTGGCCATGCAGATGAACTTCAGGAGTTAAAGGGTGGGGCCAGTTCTGCGCACACTGAGCCTCACCTAAAAAATCCACTGCACAGGCTGGAAGGGCACACCCATGTGGGGAGAGCCCTTTCCAAATCTTCGTTCACAAAGTCTGGCCATACAGATGTAATATTAGGAGCCAAAAAGAGTTCACAGACCAGTGGTCTTACTCACTAGCACTTAGTTCAGAGCAGCTTGGATGACAAAAGACCCCCCGCTATCAGATCACAAGTCGTCTCTTATTATATCCCAGTCCTGCATCAACAGGAACTGCTAGAATAGCAAGAGAACATAAAACCATGTCTCCAAAGATAATAAACACTTCAAAGGTCCTTTGGAGAGACCAGCAGCTGGAGAGGGACAAAGCAGGTGGTGCAGCAGGAGAAACCAGGAGAGAGTAATGACTCTCAGTGGAAGGGCCCCAAATATGCTAAGTGGCAGTAACACCCACCAAGATGAGGCACTTGCATATTTTCTCACTTATATATATGCTTTTTCCTGTTTGATTTGCACCTAGTATGATCTACTTCTCCCACTCCTGCTTTTACTGAATGGTAAAGAATACACTAGGGATAGATCATGCCTTGAAATTTCTGTCATTCCCTTAAGTGAAGTCACAAAGAAAAATATCTGGCATGCTAAGAATTTCGGAAGCCTCATAATTGTTTTCCAGTGGAAGTTGATGATGGTGTGATGGCTCTCTGAAGACATATATTCAGCCAAATTACTTTTCCATTGTTTCATACATAAACTATAAGCCTGACGAACAGCCCCATACTCTAGGAAGTATTTTCCACACTACAAGTGAAAGTTTATAATGTACAAGAAGTGAAGTTTATACCATACAAAGCTCTAAGAATCACATAAGCACACACAAAGCTACATGTTAAAGGCAAAGCTTGCTTCCTTCTTCAGAACCTCCTGGCCCTGTTCAGTCTACAGTAATGGGACAGGGCTTGGGTCAGCTCCACAGGCGTCACATGCTGCAAAGACCTAGTATTGACTACATGAAGATATTTGTTACTTATATGAAGGCATTTTTCTGGAACAATTGTGTTCATGTAGCGAACATTCCTACCCTTAAGAATT
Source organism: Willisornis vidua nigrigula (assembly GCA_021164005.1). Classification (NCBI taxonomy): domain Eukaryota; kingdom Metazoa; phylum Chordata; class Aves; order Passeriformes; family Thamnophilidae; genus Willisornis; species Willisornis vidua. Next base: position 1,204,865 of record JAJPCS010000146.1, read on the forward strand.
TAGTCAAACCTGTATAAATTTCTGTAATAGACATAAGACTTTTTCATTCTTATACAAAATAAAAGCAAGTAGCTAAAAGTTTACTTTGGTACAGGAAGGGTTGCACAGAGTAGTAACAATGTATATCATAATACATTCATGTTCTTTTCATTGCTGAGTGACAGCTTTAATTGCTTCTGATATCAGTGTCATAAGATCTCATTTGTGAAGTCAAAATATACCACCAAGTCACTTGAAAAGTTCCTTTTTAAGCTGTCCTGCAACTCTTACTAAAATTAATACAGGTGTAACTCTTTCTAACACTAACCAGCAGAATAAGGCATTTTAAGCATAAGGCACGTGTACAGGATTTGAAATGCATACGTGGATTGGACAGTTTTTACTTTTAAAGTTTTATGTGTGAGGTATTTGCGCATGTAGAGGAGCAGCTCTTTTGTGAGATTTCTGCTGTTGTTGTCTTGCTGCTCTTCAGCCGTAAGGATTGTCAGAGTGATACTAAACTAAGCAGGATTGCTTGTTTGACACGTGTCTAACCTCACCAGTAAAGGCTGCCAAATGTACATTCTGATGCTTCCACCATCAATACGTGAAATATTTCCTATGATCCCTCCACAGGTCGATTTAAAAGCACAGGCCTGATTCAAGAACAGGTCTTGCAGCTCGATTCCTGTGAAAAAAGCATTTCAGCTGAGGTCTGCAGCAGAGGCCACAGCAGTGACTGGAGACGCCATGGAAAGGGCCAGTGCTTATCAGACCACATGCAGAAGAAGGGACCACAGGCTGGTAGCATTCTTCCATGTTCCTTGGGTACAGCTCCAAAAGGAAATTTTTCTTCTAGCAAGCAGCTGGATCTTAGCATAGCACAAAGACACTGCTCAGGCCTGCCTACATCACCCATTTGCGCATCAGGTTGTAGCAAGGGCTACAAAATACAGTTTCAAAGGGACATTATCCACAGGAGGAGCTGATGGCAATGGCCTTCTTATCTTTGCCTCATCTCCTCTGGCACTGATCACCCAAGGCTAGATGATTGCCAATAAGTGCAATCAGCACATTATTATTAATGCCAGTAATGGGCAGGGGCACTGATTCTGTGGTGCCAGATGGTGGTTTGAAAATGGTGCTGACTCACAAAAGAAAGAGGAATAATGAGATACTAAGCTACTAATAATTTAGCTTCACTCTAAATCCCAGTGTGTCATTGTCTTCCAGTAAATATCCCAAAACAACCATCAAGGAAAGAACCAGCCAGCATATAGCTGATAAGCAGAAAAATGCATCATGACTACCTAATGGTTTGTGCTTTTATATTAAAGGCTTATTTTGCATAACAGATGCAAAGCCAAAGTAACATTACCAGGGATGAGGGAGGAACATTCACCTTTCTTTTGGGACAACCTACAAGTACAGTAGATCTGGGCTGCATAGTATGTGGCATTCTGGTGGTATTTTGCAGTACTCGTGTAATGCAGTTTTCTGGCTCTCTCCACTGCAGCCACAGAGGCACCAATACAGTGTGTTTGATTTTAGCCTCCAGACAAATGTGGTGACCAGCTGGTATATCCAAAAATGCTTTTATTTTTTTGAAACCAGATTTCAATCCCAGGGACATTTTCATGGGTTTAACTTTAAAGCACAGCATAGGAGTTGGTACTGTTTTGCAAAAAGGCTTTCTCAGGACTAAAATACATCTTCTGAGCCAGTCATTCTCTGCAGCAACCATTTAATTCAAACACGTTGGAAGTCTTTCTCAGAAGTTTTGGCTGGATGACCTAGGTCATAGCCTATGCATATTTTTATTTTGTTGGTCTTTCTTATATATTGAAAAAAAAATTTTTGGAAATGTTTAAATAACATGGTTTGGATTTTCCCAGTCTCTACAGGTCACCTGGCTGGCTGCAGTGCCAACTATGATCTTGTTTTTCTGAAGTCATAGGGAAGCCAGTACCACATTTCTATGGGTAGCTGTAAAATTCTGTTCAGTTTCAGCAGTAAAAATAGCTTTTTCTCTTCCAGTAGGTTCAAAATCCCAGGAATGAGATTGTTTTCTATCTAAAACTGTGTCCAATTTAAATGAGTGATTTATTACAATTAATGCAAATGGCTTAAAGCAGATTTAAAAGACTATTAAGTGTCTACACCAGTGAAGTGTACTAATTATTTGAAAACAACCTCATTATTCTCACATACAAATAGAAGTTTGTTAACATATAGACTCAGGAAAATCATCTTCCACACACAACCAAGTACCTAATGATATTCTAAAACTGCCTTTTCAGTTTGAGAAAAATTAAACTATTTAGAACTAAATAGATTTCTATTTAAATCTCAATTTCACTTTCCAATAGACTATATTATCAAAGAAATTGCTCACATTAACAATAAAGAAAGCATTTAGAGCAGAGAAGAACTCACAGGGCAAATAGTAAATGTAATGATAAACTCAGTGTTGTAGAAAGCAAAGAGGGAACTTTGCCTAAGGTTAGACATGAGATGTTTGATACAGCTGCCTCCTCTGCTGGTATAGATCCAGAGAAGGCTCAAAGCCAATTCCCTGGCAACTTCTGCATTGCAATGGCACGAAAGGAAAGCTGAGGGTGGGAAGAGGAGTCATATTAGTTGAGTGAAATTTTTCCATACTTCCACCATGCAGGGAAAGGAATGGGAGAACAGGCCTCAAAAAGTGAGGCTGCTACAGAAATAATGTTTGGTGACAAGATAGTTTTCTCAATACAGATATTCAAAGAAGAAATGAATGGCTGAGGTCACTCCAGACCTCTGTGAGGACAGATTTCAGTCAACTTAAGAATGTAGTTAAATATCTTGAAATGTAATGAGCCCCATCTGTAAAGTCCTCCACAAACACTCTAAGCCTAGAAACCATAGCTCTGTTATGCAAAAGCAAGGGAAAGCAGGCAGCACTTGTGAGGAAATACAAGAATCCTCCTCAGCACTGTATACCTAATTCTTCAATCAATTGGCATCATCAATAAAATCTGAATCACAAGGAACTCTCAGAAAGGTGGCACATGGCCTTTACAGAGAAGCCTTCCTGGAAAGGAAAACAAATTCTGTCTAGTTTTAAAAGTGAGCATATACTGACATCGAGTGGTGGAATAAATCTCCCTTCCATGTTCCCTGTAGGGTTTCCTGGGTTTGGAACAGCAGTTTCCAATTTGAGCCATCTCTCTGAAGGCAGTGGCCATTTACTTAACCTTTATCCATCGTTCTTCTGCTGCAGACTTCAGCTTGCTCTAATTGAGAAAAATAAAAATTAAAGGGTGCATTTCTGTATTTGCCAGGAGAAATATGCTCATTCACCTGACAGCTGATCACTATAACCACAATAAGAGTAATGGATAATGTGTATTTTGCTCATTTAGATAATAATGATTAGTTCTGATTATGAAAAACTCTCTGCTTTACTTAGATGTGAGAGTGACTAGTTTAGGTAATGTATGAAAAATATGAATTTAAATCCCCAAACTTTCCAATATGAGGAAGAAATAGTGAACTAAACTGGAAGGAAATGTATCATGCACACCGTCTTACCAAGTATGTGTTGCACTCTCTGGAATTTAGTCCAGGTTTAGGGCATCTTTTAACTCTCTTTTTTCTTTAATCTTACACTAAAGCTGTAGATTAAGACATGATAACCTGCCTCAAAGCTAGACCAAAAATAAGCTTACACAGAATCCACAGTGAAACAAATTAATCCCTGGCACTATGTCCTGTGTGTTAAGACAAAAGGGATGAATACAAGCCAAGCACATATAATTGCTGCAAAGCCAGATACAGCTCCTTTTTGGAGTACCCAGTTCCCTGATTTTCTTGCCATCTTCCAGCTGTGGGACTCCTGGTCAGGCTCCAACTGTTCAATTATTGCATTTTCTCCAGAGCTGTAATTCTCTCTTATTTCACAGTTTTTCAAGGTGATACTTTGTGGACTGTAGGAGTTGTCTGGCCTTAATCTCAACTTTCCTGGCAAGTTCACCTTGTTCTCCACCACTTTCATCAGCTCAGCTCTTCCAAGTTTCTTGTTGCAAAAGAACTGACATCAAAGACTGTTTCAGTGGAAAGGACTGCAAAAACCAGGACTGACAGTTGGAGCTGTAGACACACATCGCCTGCTCTCACAGTGCATCCTGTACCCATAGCTGTGTGGGTACACCAGACAGGTTCCTGCTCCACAGACAAAATGCTTTCACATTGTGGCTACTCCTATGGCCTTTGATTTACATGCCAACTGTTTAATAATGATGAACGCTTCTCAATGTGCAATTGGTAATGCAAATAATGCCTTAGTTATAGGCGGAAGATCTTTTCAGCATAATAAAATGCTCCCAATGTAACAGATGTCCTGTTTAATTTCAGTTGAAATGTGAAAATATTGAGTTTTGCATAATAATCAAAATAGAAAGTTGCATAATAAGCAAAGTAAATTCTATCTTTATAGAATCACAGAATCACAGAATGGTTTGGGATGGAAGGGACCTTAAATATCATCTCATTCCACCCACTGCCATGGGCAGGGACACCTTCCACTATCCCAGGTTGCTCCAAACCCCATCCAGACTGGCCTTGAACACTTGCAGGGATGGGGCAACCACAGTTTCTCTGGGCAAGATGTGCCAAGGCCTCCCTATCCTCACAGGGAAGAATTTCTTTTCAGTATCCCATCTAACTTTGCCTGTCCCTCCAGACCAATGTCAAAACTCTCCCTTCAGTTCTGTCAGAGCTCCTCTAGGAACTGGAAGGGTCTCTAAAGTCTTCCCAGAGCTTTCTCTTCTCCATGTTGAAAAAACTCAACTCTCTCAGCCTACCTTCGTAGCAGAAGTGCTCCAACCCTTGTAACAACTTTTTGGCCTCCTCTGAAACTGCTTCAGCAACTTCATGTCCTTCTTGTGCTCAGGACCCCAGAACTGGATGCAGAACTCCAGGAGGGGTCTCACAGGGCAGAGCAGAGAGGGGGAATCACCTTCCTCAACCTGCTGGTCACACCTTTTATGATGCAGCCAGGGACATGGCTGGTTTCTGGGTGCTATCACACACAGCCAGATCCTGTCCAGCCTCTTGTTCACCAGCACCTCCAAGTCCTTATCAGCAGGGCTGTTCTTGACCTGTTCATCTCCTAGGCTGGAGTGATACCAGGGGTTGTCCCAGCCTATCACTCGGAGAAGGAATTGATTATCATCAATGCATTCTACTTCAGCACTCCAGCCAAAGGAGCCATCCCACCACGTTTCCCCAATCCCAACAAGATCACAGCCCTGCAGGTGTACACATTAACTCTTCCTGTTTATCCCCCTCGCAGCATACAGGCATTTCAGCTGGGTCCCTGGTGATGCTGACTGTCTTCAGGCTGGGTCCTTAATGAAGCTGTCTGGAGTGGCTGGGATTCCTTTGTCCTGCTCTTCCAGGTGCTTTCCTGCTGACCTGAGATCCCTCTCCAGGATCCAGGCACCTCTTGATGCCCAGATCTTTTGGAAACAAGGCAGTGGTGTGTGGGGGCATAGCAAAGACTAAAAATAACCAATAGAATGCTTTATATCAGGGCAAGAAATACCGTAATATTTATTGTGATTGTGAACAATAAAATACATTTTTTGCTAATATCGAAACTTTCATGTCAGCATTTGTGAAAGAATAGAGCAATATATTATGCTAAAATGGCACTTACAGAGTTTGTTTCTCAACTTGCTCTCTCCATAGACAATAACTAAAATTATTATAACCTCTCATCAGGATTCTTAGATTGTTTGAAATACTTCCAAGACAAGCAGATTACTTACCCTTCCTATGTAGGTCTTCATTATATACAGCACCGTAGACACAGAAAATAATATAAAAGGGAAAGCAAAGGATGCTTTGATTTTAATCTCAAAATCATTCATTGTTCAATTAATTTCATAAGTTACAAGAAGTGATACCTATATCATCCAGAATTCCCTACCATAGCCCTTATTTACCCCAACTAGAGTGCCAACCAGAAAACATTTTACTAAAAACTAATAAAAAATGCACCCACAATGAATTTTAAAAAGGCAGCTTCTGAAAAAGAAATTACCTTCCATTTCTGCTGGGCATCATTTCCCTTCATCTCGCCTAACAATTTCCTAAAAAACCTCAGGTTTGCTTTCTTGAAAGACAGGGTCCTAGCTCTTGCTGTTCACCTTCCCACCCTTCCTCCAGATTCTCAAATCCTCAATCACCTTATGGCCACTGCAGCTCAGCCTACTGCCTAGAGCCATATTTTTCCACTAGGTACTGTCTTCTGCTTGTGGTCAGTGGGTCAAGCAAAGCATTACCCAAGTGCCTCTTTTATACTTGCATTGGAGAGTTGTTGCAGACACCTGTGAAGACAGCCCTGCAGCAGGTACCACAAGAACGCTGCTTCACACCCTGCCTTGAAAGGGATTATGCAGCCTCCACCCCTGCCTCTTCCATCTGCAGCTCTCCAAGGGAATTCAGATCCAAAAAACACTGCTTTAAAAGCAAAAGCTATTTCAACATGTAAAAAGTCTAAAAGGCTCCAGATCTCCCTATTTCTGAAGCATCAGGCTGCGATTTTGAACTGGAACCCTCTGGTCTTCCCCATGTATGACCATTGCTGTGGGAAGGGAAAACAGACCAGCACTAAACCAAGATGCAGATTCTCTTTGCTCCAAGGGAAGATGCAGTCTGGCCCTGGAGCTTACATTGCAATTACCAGACAAAACCTTCCTGTTTCAGAACTTTCAGTTTTTTCATTAGTGCAAAAAAAAAAAAAAATTCAGAGAATTCAGACTCTGACCGAGAAAGATTTAAAGGTTTAGTGTTTGTTCCAGTTTTTCTTCCTCTCCAAATCCAAATGGACTCCTTCAGAGAATAAACTAGATGCACCAGGAATCAAGTGGACTTTGGCTACTGAATCACACTTCTGATAGATAATACACATTAAAAAGCAGTTAAACAATTGCACAGCAAAGCCCAGACTGTTCCCTCATTATATACAGAAAGACGCTGGCAATGTGTTTTACCAAATTGCTTTTGTATATCAGAATAGTCTCCAAAATTGGTAAGAAATTCTGAAATTTATCTACAAACTTATTTGCATGCTATATAGCAACTGGAAAGGTATTTTCACCACAGTTCACCTTTCAGAATGGTAGGTTTAAGCAGAAACAATGGCAATATTTCTAACTTCAGCAGAGCTTAAATCTGAAGGCTTTAAAGGATCACTAGAATAGAATTTTTTAAAGAAAAACATTTTTAAATGTTAATGGAAAATTTACTTTATTATAAAAAACATGCTAGAGTTTTTAGTTTACTATAAAATAACGTTAGAGATCATGAAGTACCAGAGACCTTGCTTAATTGGCAGGGATCTTGTATAAAATCTTCACCCTGGTCTAATTGCACCCAAAGCCCCTTTACAGAAGTTGTGTTTTTATACTTTCTAACCAAATATGACACTTTGTTTTTTCTTCAACAGTACTCTGCAGGGAAGTGAAACAGAGAAGATTCTACTTTTAAAACAATTAAACATCAGTCACTCCATGTGATCAGTAACTGTACTCTACTGAGATGACATTTGTTTTCCAACCTCACACTATGTCATTAACATGGAAAAGCTCCAAATTGCACTTTGGTGTAATGATAGTTACACAAATGAGGCAGTGGGATATACAAATCATGATTTTCAAATAGCATTTTAATGCCTCTGAGCAGCCTGAAGTTAAGTAGGTTTCAAAAAAGCTAGAGGACTTTTACAGTTAGAAGAATGATCGCAAGATGATTTGTCTTCTCCCTCTACAAGATTTCAAGCCTGGATCAGTTAAAAGAAAAAAATTACCTTTCTCCTCACCCAAAGAATTAACAGAATTTTCAAAAGAAATTAAGGAGGAAAATGTAACTGCTGGTTACAAGGTTATTAAACATTTAAAACTGCATTTCTTGGCCTTGATGTTGAAGGAGAAGCTCTTAATTCACCAGCTAATTATATTGCTCCTCATGGACACCACTCTGTGTTTGTCCCCTCCTCAGACACTACACGAGAACAATACAGGTCTGGGAAGCCTGTGCTGTGGGACGACACTGACAGGCAGCCAATGAATCAGACTACATGCAGCCTGGGGCACTGAGACTGCAAGACAATGAGGTCTCAGAGAGGGTCAGTGATTGGGGTTAAGCCCTGGTTTGGGAATCAAGTCTCTGGTCTTTAGCAGATTTTTTACCCAATCCTGGAAATGCTGTTCCTGTCTTAGGCATTGTCACCAGACAGATGCACACAGCACAACTCTTCATGGTGGCAGACATTAGGAGGATAAATACCCTCCTAACTTTGATGTACACTGAAGTTCGGCAGTCAGTTATGTATGTGAAGCCTGGTCTGTAACAGTGGTTACAACGTCAACAATAAGAGACATTGTTAGAATTACTGAATGTAAAGAAATACAGCTTGAAGCCATACATTAATTAATAAAAAAAGAAGTAAAAGAAGATTTCAGTTATTAAAAGTCCAGGTATCAGTTGCCCTTGGGAAGACAAGAGTCAATCCATCTAAAAAATTATGCCAGATAAAGTTAACTACAGAACAGAACTTGAATGTGTATTGCAAAAAATGTCAGAATAAGAAGGACCACAGAAATCATCCCAACTTTTTGAAATACTGTAGACATTCTTCCTGCAAAATCTGATAAAGACAAAACCTCAATTCCTGAAGGTACAGATAACAAGATAATCTGTATTATCTTTGAAACAAGAGTGTGAATCACTGCAGGATCACTGCAGAAGGAGAGAAAGCAAAACAAGGTTCAGCTGAAGAAGTAATGATTTAATGCAGCTCTGTTAGCACCTGCATTTCAATACAGAATAAAGTGAAGTGGATTGGAATCTCATTTCTGTTGAATTCAGTCTGGGTTTTAGTATTTCAGATAAAAAGTGTTTCAATAAAGCTAACAGAATTAGGAGAAAGTATAGGAGTGTTATTACCATGACTCTCCCTATGCATATGTGGTTCTTCATCTCCACACGGCTCCCAAGTGCAGTAATCATTGCTGCCATGCATGGGTATTGTCTAAGGCCTTGGGAGACCCTAGAAATTACATCAGAGTAGAGATCACAGGGTTCCCTTAGGCCTTTAAAGTCAAAGAGTGCATGTGTACAGTTGTTTTTTATCTCCAAAAGACATTGCAGATAGATGGCAAGCAAGAAAGGAAACCAAGAACTCGAAGCAACGCAGTTAATTTCTTTGGTTTGAATGATAATTTCCACATTAACACATTGGAATAGTTTCAAGAGGTTTGTTGTATTTTATCCCCTTTTCCCAGTAATTGGTTTTGGAGGGACTATCTCTTTCAATAGGAATTCCCTTCCCCCTCGGGCACCCTGCCACGGCAGAAGGGAGAAGAGAGGAAAAAAACGCCGAATGTTTAGGGCGAGGGGGGGAACACTCGTCTCTCTTTTTCTCTCCTCCAGTACCCCACAGATGTACCTGAGTCGGCAGGGCTGTGCTTTGTGGGCTCGCTGGGCCCACCCCACCCCCGGACCAGCCCATCACCACCACCTACCCCTGGAGCGGACCCGCACAGCGCCGGGACCTGTGGCAATGCATTCTCAATACATGGCTTGGAGCATGTCATGCCAGAAATGGATGGATGAAGAAAATCCACCAGCCACTGAGAATGCTTTAACAACTGATGTTTTTAATGTGGTTTAAATGTACTAAATGTAAAAAGTGCACAGTCATTGCTTTTTCTTCCCATAAACCCCTGCCAGGCCAGGGGCCTGGAAGAAGGACAGTGACCTCATATTTCCTGTAACCTCCTCCCATTGAATGTAAATCCCCTCACTCCTATTGGCACAAATTCAGACTCCCCCCTTGTCCCTTATTGGTGAATTTGTATCCCTCCAAAGTCCATATAAACCTGTACCCCTGATTAAACTTCCTCTTTGTTCCTGCCTTCGCCGGTGGTCCCTGTGTGTCCTTTCTGGGGCTCTCAGAGACCACATGGTCAGGGTAAGCAGAGAGCACACACTTCTCCTGGGTTAATGGACTGATAATCCAGGACCAGGAGAAGTTCCATATCGTTGCAGATTCCTTCAGCACACAGCATAACGAGGCTACAACCCTCATAGGGACCGGCGTGGCCGGCGCTGGCCCAGTTATGGGTTCACCTATGTGGGCCTAAATTTGGGTTTTTTGAAGTTCAGACTAGGCCTGGAGCTGTCAGCTGATTTGAGCTGGGTTGAGCTAACAGCTGACTTCTTCTAGCCAATAGTGGGTTATTCCATACCATATTACGACATCATTTTTCCACTGAAGTAGAAGTCTGTGTGGGAGTGGTTTGGTCAGTGGCCTTCCAGCATTCTTCCCGGGAGGACACACACTGTGCCATCCCAGGAGAGATGGGGAGGACCAGGCCCAGCACTGGCCCAGCAGTTGTCTTGGGAAGTAAAATGTTTGTTGTTGGTTCTTCTCTTTCTGCTCAGGTCTGGCTCTCTGGGGACTGAGTCTTTTGGGATAATTTGGGGTTAAAATAGTGAGATTTGTCTGTGTACTGAGAAGTGAGAAATTGTTCCTTGCTGTTTCTAACTTGTGTGAGTGTGTATTTGAACTTTCTTTTAGTTTTCTCTTTCTTTCTGTAAAATATATGTGGGTTTAGCATAAACGTGGTTTTAAGTTTTTTTCCTTCCCCTCTCTTTTCGTCCCTTTCCTCGGTGTTGGGAGGGAGGCTCTGACCCTGTACTTGGAGGGTTGGCATTTTGCCAGCTCAAACCAAGACAGGCCCCAACCCAGCCACTGCCCCAGGGAGAGGCTGAAAGTGATGCAAACCACTGTGGCTGGCGCTGCCCATGCTGGGACCCTCTGCCCGTGCTGGGAGTCCTTGCTCGTGCCGGGACCCTCTGCCAGTACCAGCATCCCCTGCCGGGGCCACCACCTCCTGCGGCCCTGCCAGGTGAGCCAACACACAGTGCCTGAATCAGCACGAGGCAGAGAACACAGACTGACACTGTTGCTGCAGTCAGAACCTGAACTTGACCCGGTCACGTAGAGCGAGCAGTGTAATAGTATCACCCCTTCTGAACTACACAGTTTTCCTAAATTTTTGCTTTTGCTGCTGTTCCTCACTGTACCTTTTGTTTAATTTGACAGAGGGGGGTGGTTGGTGGAGAGGACACTCCACCACTTCCCCCACTTTGTCCCGGGGGAACCAGGTGATGCAGGGAATTCCCTTTTTTGTGGGTAAGCCATTTCCTTTCTATCTTTATGGTGCTCTTAATTCCTTGTCAGTAAACTGTTATTTTTTCACTTATACCACCTAGCATTTTGTTTCTTTATATTAATGGGAAATAGAGGGAGTTCATTTTACTGGAGTTCCAACCCCAGTAATTGTCTTTAAACCAAAACAGACATTTTTCACAGCATCATGGAAGGTGTGCATTGCATGAATCATTAGACAATGACCCTACAGAATCAGGAAACTATGATGCAGTGTGAAACAGAGGAGCCAAATATTTCTTCACACTTCTCTTATACCCTGATTTTCTTAAAAAGCCATGGGGCTCTCCTACACCTCCCTGTTGAACTGTGCTACAGATGTCTCAGTTTCTCTGGATAGGAAATTTCTCACTTACTTTTGATGTAAGAACTCCACTGGGAGTAGGTTAAGTAAAAGTCACATGCAGTTGAATTTACTGAGACACGCTGGGTGAGATGCCACCCACCTGGGTTTTGCTAGCACCAGCAATAAAACTCTGCTTCCTGCAGCCTTGAAATGCAGCTCAGACTTTCAATTGGAAATTTGCAGACCAAACTCTCAGTACACCTTCGTGTTTAGCAATTTATTTTTTAGGACACCTGGGAAAAAAATTATGTCTTACATTCTTCAGTATTTCACTTTCCCTCCTGCAAATACTTCTGCTTTCAATTCTCATTATGCTCTAGCACATTACTGATTTTCTTCCCTTTCTTTTCTTCCTTTGGGTTAAAGCCATTAATAATAAAAGTCACATGAAAGCCAGAACACCAGGAAAACCCAGCAGGGAAAAGACTGTGCGTGGAGAATTCGTTCTTCAAATGGACACGTCTGATGACCTGGGGAGAAGTCAGGAGATAAAAATGAGCAAATCCCTCAGTATCTTCAAAGCCAAAGAAGTCCTGCTGCTTTCTGGGTGCTGGGAATCAGCAGGGTCATGGCCACAGGAGAGATCCATTGCAGTGATAACTCTTGGTGCCTTTCATAGTCTTTTGGTGGCATATTTTCACAGAATTTTGTAAGACTGCCTTTTCCCAGGTCTGCCTTAAAACACACAACCTGCAGAAGCTTCAATAATGGGGGCCAAGTGAGAAGAGCTCACCTGGGCATTCCTCCCATCAGAAGGATGAGCCAAAGGCCTTCACAAACCCAAGAGACTTTGTACCCATGCCATGAACCTCCTGCCTCACCTCTTGGCCTCCAGGATCAAGGTGCACAAACACATCCCCTTCAAGCAAAGAAGTGGTTCTTGGATTATTTGTCTTCTGCTTATTCATAATTTCAGAGTAGCTACTCAGTGCTCTCTGTACGAGTCATACTCTGTACCTGGCTTTGCATTCTTACTGACAGCATGAGTAATAATTTGTGTGACTTTGTGCTTCGTAACTATTAAATAACCAATTAGCATCATTAATGCAACAGACCTTCTACTTCCCATTTCTACTCATGAATAGGTACATCAGCCCCACATCCGGGAAGAAGTTACACGTAAAGCACACCTGCTGTATTCCCCACTTTAATTTATAGCTGCAGGGTTAATTGAACACCCCAGTGTAATCTCCCTCTGCAGTGCTTCACACTGTACAGCATCAGCATTTTTACTTGAGTTTATTTTTTCAAACAACTACAATAAGACGTTGACTGCAAAGAGAAAAACAGCATTGGGGAAAAATATTTAAAAGCAATGGCCCTGTTGAGATCACCAGAAAGGGTTCTATTTTAACAGGCTCAAGAAGAGGATTTTTCTTATTTCAGCACATTTTTACCAAGCTACTCCTTTATATTTCCTGAATTTATAGTCTGCTCTATATCAAGGTGTTTTGGTTTGCATACTTGGGCAAAATGCCAAGAATAAACCAAAGTGACAAAGCTCCCTCCCCCCCCCTTCCCCCACGCCCAAGAAAATGGAGGGAAAAACCCCCTAAAACTTAAAACAAGTTTATATATTTACACAGAAGAGTGAAAATTAAAACTACAATATAACACATATATACAAAGGTAAAAAGAAACAATAACTCCACATCAAGCTGCAACACTCAATAATACAGATTTCACCACCCCAGCTCACAAAAACACTCCAAAAGATTTTCCCTGAGAAAACACTCAGCAAGAGAGGAGAAAAAAACTCAACAATAAGATGTTTGATTCCCTGAACCAAAACAGTGTGAAAGTATCGGTGAGCGGCAGTGAGGTCTGGCTGTCCAGAACAACACACACGTCCTTCCCAGTCAAGTAGCCCTGAAGGAAAGAGAGAAGCACCTCCTCCTCCACTGTATTTGTACTGAGATGACGTAGGAATATGGTATGGAATACCACTGGCCAGCAGCAGTCAGCTGTCAGCTGGCCTGACCCAGCTCCAGTCAGCTGATAATCCAAAACCTGCTCTAAAAATCAAAGCCTAAATTTAGGCCTATCTTAACCCAGAACACAAGGCTATCCTATATAGGATATCAAGTACAGAACAACAAAATCACTAAGGTCATGATGATATAGAAAAGTTATCTGAATCAGATAGACACTTCGGCCCATTTGATGGTAAGTTTTTAGAGGACATGCATTTTATTTCATATCACATTAATGCAGAAATACCCATTCATACTTCCTACTCATTCCTAAAACCCTGCGGGTTCACAGAATTAATATGGTTTTTTTCAGCTGAATACATAAGCTTCTGTTATATTAAAATTGTCTCACAAACCCTTAGGTATTACCAGTTTTATATTTAGTGATCTTTCCACTGATATCTCTTTGCTTAACTGTGGCAGGACTGAGCCTCAGAAAAAGTCTCTAATTTTACAAGAGTGGTATAATTTAAATAAAAGGGCCTTGATTGAAACTCAGCCAAGCCCAATCCAAACCAGCTATGTCAACCTTTAAGGTCTGCCCATTTTGACATATAATAAGCTACCTGTCACACCTTTAATCCAAATGTTGCTCCCTCTGTGGCTATTTGTTGCATGGATTGTTATGTCAGTAAGTGCTGGAAATAGCCTGAGACCTCCCTCAGGCACAGGAGAACATCTACCTATTGCACTTAATAAAACCTGACAACAAGGAAGCTATCAGCTATGTCAGTGTTACATGTCTTTCTCAGCAAGGGTCAAAACCAGAGCAATCCTTTCACAATACGATGCTGAAAGAAAATGGCACTAAACCAGCAACACCCACCACAAATACTGACCCTTAGCATGAACTGCCAGCCCAAACTGTTCACACATATTGCAAAAAAACACACATTGAAAAACAGCAGAGAAGGGTATGAATGGATACTGGAGAATTACACAGCCTTAGGTAGTCCATGCAAGCATATTCTCATTTTTTAAGCTTTTTTTTTCAAAACCAGTTAATTCCTTAGCAAACTACTGAATCCTTTTCAATGCAAACTGTGCCTGAATTTTAAGTCAAAGGAGCAAAGAAACTTACTTGTGGGAAGTGGTCTGAGAAATTCTAGTGTTAGATGACAAAGGTCACATTTCAAATTAGGGAAGTTACAGGGACAAAGCACTGAAACCTTCTCTTCTCAGTTCCCTCACTGAAAGAGCCAGGACAGTGACAACATCTGACTCACTTTCCAGTGTCTCAGGAACAACAAGTGTTTAAAGTAGACAGTCAAAAAACCTCCTCTTCCTCAGGTAGGGTCATGTAGTGGGATTCCAGTGGAAGGATGACGGTGCTTAAGGCAAGAAGAGAAACCTGGAGACAGGAGGCCTCGGCAGTTTGACTCAGAAGCACAGCAGTGGTTGCTGCTGCTGTCAGTAGTGGCAGCACATTATTCTGCACTCTCAGAGGGTTGAAAATCTGCCATGAAAAGTGGAACTGGAATAGCAAAGATTATCATCCTTCTTTCCCAATGTCCCCAGATAATAGCCACAGGCAATATTAAAGATGCAATGATCATCACTCACTTTAATTTGCTCTCTATTCCCAATACATTTCATTTTGTGAGCATAACATGTCCAGAAGAACTCATGCAGCAAGAAAGCATAGGCTGTAGAAGCCACTTGGGCCTAAACCTGTACTGAAAAGTTGAGATTTTCTAAGTATTCACTGATACAACTAACACCCTGGATAGGCTATTGCTGACCCAAGAGTGTAAACTCTAATATGGATTAGACAAGTGGAAGTAACTAGTCACACTAAGTAATGCTACCTAGTAATTAATGTAGAATCATAGAATCGATTGGGTTGGAAAAGACCTCCGAGATCATCAAGTCCAACCCTTGGTCCAACTCCAGTCCCTTTACCAGATCATGGCACTCAGTGCCACAGCCAATCTCAGGTTAAAAATCTCCCCCTCTCTGGGCAGCCCATTCCAATGCCTGAGCACTCTCTCTGCAAAGAATTGTTTTCTGATCTCCAACTTCAATTTCCCCTGGCAGAGCTTGAGCCCGTGCCCCCTTGTCCTATTGCTGAGTGCCTGGGAGAAGAGACCAACCCCCACCTGGCCAGAACTTCCCTTCAGGTAGTTCTAGACAGTGCTGAGGTCACCTCTGAGCCTCCTCTTCTCCAGGCTAAACACCCCCAGCTCCCTCAGCCTCTCCCCACAGCACTTGTGCTCCAGTCCCTTCTCCAGCCTCGTTGCTCTTCTCTGGCCCCGCTCCAGCCCCTCAATCTCTTTCCTCAACTGAGGGGCCCAGAACTGAACACAACACTCAAGGTGTGGCCTCCCCAAGGCAGAGTCCAGGGGAAGGGTCACTGCCCTGGTCCTGCTGGCCACGCTAGTTTGGATCCAGGCCAGGATCCCATTGGCCTTCTTGGCCACCTGGGCACACTGTTGGCTCCTGTTGAGCTTCCTGTCCCTCAGTCCCCCCAGGTCCCTTCCTGCCTGGCTGCTCTCCAGCCACTCTGTGCCCAGCCTGGAGCGCTGCAGGGGGTTGGTGTGGCCAAAGGGCAGGACCTGCACTTGGCCTTGTTGAACTTCATCCCATTGGAATCAGCCCATCTCTCAAGTTGTATTTAAAATACAACACGAATCAGCCCATGTTGGATTTAAGATACAACACGAAAAAAAATTTAAAATGTCCTTTTAAAATTCAAAGAGATGAAATCAGCAGTGAGGGCAGATTTAAAAAGGAAAAATAAAAAGAAACAGAAAGATAGCCAGTATGCTTTGAGAAAAATTTTATAAACATCCTCTATTGAATGAGACCTTATGAAAATGAACAGAGAAGGATCTCTGGCAGAGCCATTTCTCTGGGTGCTTGATGGGATCCCAGATCAGAGGTAGGATGCAAATACAAGGTAACAGAAAGCAACTGAAGAGTGGCTTGAGCATATTAAATTCAACTTTCAATATTTAAAATTTAAGTTCTTCACATAATAAAACACACAAAAAGCAAAAATGAAGTATTATAGTAACAAACTCACAGCAACTGCCTCACATCAGAGATCTACTTCCCAAGTGCCCAAAGAAACACAAGCAAACAGCAAGGTCAGTGAATTTCCTCAACCGATTTTAAAGGCCCCTTATCTTTGTTTTAGCCATAACACCCCAAACTCAAAGTAAAACCATACTATGAGTCCCTCTAGTGCCTTTCCTCTCTATGCAAAGAGCTGTTTAAAGAAAATCCACTCACCACCAGCAACACCTTTCCTTTAGCATCACATTACAGTGTATGGAGGACAGCATGAAGCTTGGCTTACAGCTCAGTTCAGATGTCCAGAAATCTTTAGCTGAAGTTCATGAGTTAAGTAGCTTTATGACAGCCACTGACTGACTGGGATAGCTCCCAGTCACACGCTGCACGTGCAATTGAGGCATGAGAAAAGAAGCAAAATTTATTAGGGGGAACACCGGCTTTTATAAGGTTGATTGGGGAAGGTGCTGGAAACTGGGAGGTGTCAGGGATGGGATTGGGCAAGTCCAAAGGTGGAGTATGAAACCAGGCAACAAACTGACCAACAGGGGAACAATGGTCAACAGGCCAATAAGGGAACAGAGCTCTGGACAGAGGTGGGAAAATGACGCAGAGGCTGATGGGAAGGAGAACATGACTAAGGGAAAACAGCTATGGAATCCATTTTAGAAGAAGGGGGGTAACAACCAGTGAACTGTAAAACCAAAAAACATGCAATAGAAAACACAAAGTCCTTATTCAAACATTCATAACGTTGGACATGGTGGACTTGTTGTCCTTGGGCGATTGCAGGGCCTTGGATTCCTCATCATCCTCATAAACCCATTTCTTGTAGTATTTCTTCCATCCTTGGTACGTTCGACATTCTCCTACAGCTTTAAATACATGCATTGATTTCAAGACAAAATACACAAAATAGAAATTGAATTACAGCTGTAGGACAGCTATCTGTGTACAAGACATTGCAGGAATTCATATAATGTCACCCAGACGCTTCACATTTCAATCGCAAATGTGGCTTGCAAGCTCATACTGCAGCAACAACTGGGCAGGTGGTATTTCTAAGTCCCTTAAAACAGGAAAAAACCTCAGCAAAACAGGACAAGAACATGAACTGGATCACTATTTTGCACCATGTTTTTCATTGTTGCTCTTATGGGATGTTGACAATACAAGTTCTTCTATGGGTTGGGGTTTTTTGGTACATCTGGAGATTGAAAAAGAATCCAAATGCTGCATCTGACACGAAGCTTTTTTGGCTATATTGAACTTTAAAGGTTTTCAGGAGCTGAAAAATTACTACACCTGCCAAGAGCACGTTATATTTATCCACTGTGTCTCTTCAGGAAAATGAACTTGCCATTCTATCAGAAATTGACTGCTTTGGGAGGTGTGATAAGACTTTAACCATTGGTGTAGAAATGTCATTCTTTCTCACAGTTCATTTCTTTCCAGTCCACTAGACTATAGATAATATAATACCTTAAAATGAATTGTGGATGTAGCAACTGCTTATAAAAAAAACCCAAACCCGATTGCATGTTTTGAATAAAAGCTCCCCTTCACCCTTAAGTTTGTTATGAGGAATCTGTCTTACTCAAGACTTTAAAGGAGACATGACTGGTGAATAGCAAAGGAATTGAGACTCTGTTTGCATTTTTATGAGGTAGAATCAGCTTGCAATGTATAGGGAAGTCCATAGAGATGCCAGAAAAGCAGAGACAATACAAACATTAGCAGGAGGCAACCAATGGAGGAACCAGGGTGTAAACAGCTCTCAGCCTGAGAGGAAAAGGCAGGCTTCAGAGTTCAGTGATCTCTACTCATACCTGCTCACTCTGAATAAAGGTAAAGAGCTGGGACTGATGTAGAGATCAAGGTGAAACTTTTCTCAAAAACTTCCAAAAGCAGAAAATACAAGTAGGTTTGAAACCACTTAAGATTGACCCATAATGATGTTGCTTGTTCTGTGTGGCAAAGGGACCTCCCCACCCCTTGTAGATGTCATATGATTTCGAGGAGTCAGCAGAGGAAGCAGTATTTCTCCTCTAGCTAGAGGACAGACTTGGGAAGAAGTGATATGGGCCATGAAAGGCTGAACATCTCTACCAATGCACGGGGAGCTCCTTTGAAGCCACCTCTGGCAGCACATCATGGTCCTTTCAGCCCATCATTGTCTGCTCAGGAATTTACAAGTTCCTACAAGAATGTTAAGTATTACAGATCTAAAAGGAGCCTTCCCTACCACCAAGCTATACCCAAAGTGGTCAGTACTGACCCCTGAAAAACCAGAACCTGGTTGGATGTTGTTAGATTTCTTTTTTATTTGGATGAAAGTAGGTGCTACAAACAAAACATAGAATAGGCCATTGTAAGAGATGCACCACAAATCCTTCAGAAACAGAGGAAGCTCAGCCAAATTCTGGGAAGAATTTGTTAAGGAAACATCCCTGTCCAACCATCCAGGAGCCACTCTGGCACTCCCTCTCACACCACCTGAGCTGGAACCAAGGTGCTCTCACGGCTGCACCTTCCACACTAACAGTCAGCCCAGGTTTCCTTACCAGCTCCACCCCAGGTTTCCCACAGCAGAGTTTCAGAGGTACACATCCTTAAAATAATTCAATAATGATGCAAAAACTAGATAACAAAGTAACAGCTCCAGGTGGTTCCTCTGAGGAGGGACCCCAAACAAAGGAAACCCTGAGTCTGTATCCCCTCATAGCCTGAACATGAAAGTCTGGAGTCATCTGCTCCTGCCACATCTCTGTGTCCCTCACCCACCTGTGCCACAGGTCCCCAGCCCCTTTGTTGTGCGTAGGGTTGGCAGTTCACAGCCTCTTGCCTCGGCTTGGGCTCCTCCAGAGCTCAACCTGCAGCTGCACCCTGCATTACCCACACTAAATGGATTCTTTCATCAGTTGTCAGCATGGGGGGTTTTTCTGCCTGTGGTAAAGAATTTTACTTTTGAACTCGCACCTTCAAGGGCTCCAAGAGACATCATCATTCTCCAGGAAAGGTCTAGCAGAGGCCCTACCAGTGACCAGCCCCACTGCACTTCACCTCCTGTACAAATACAAGAGTGTACCTTCCTGATTCTATTGAAAGTTATAAGAAATAAAACATTCTCTGCAGATCTGGGGAGTACAGATCCCAGCTTTGATGGCACATATCTCAAATAGCCAAGGAGTAAAATATATAAAGACTGGAGTTATAAATCTGTCATACACTGTGTGACAGCCTTTGAAGATATTGTAGCATAACTCTGTTTCCATCACAGCAGCTAATCTTTCATAATGCTAATACTGAAATACTAACATTTTTGTTAGGTAGAAAAATAAAAAGACTGAGCCCTGTATGTATTACATAATCTCTACCTAGAGATGAAAGCAATGGGATTGTTTTCATTAACCTTTCATTCTTATAAAAGGACAAAAATCAATATCAAATTTATTCAGGCAAGTGAAAGGCAATTTCAAGCAATTTCATAAGGAATTTCATTTCCATTGCTTTTTTCCTCCCACAAATTCTAATAAAAATAATATGATCTGTCCAAATGTAAGACAAATACAAAAAGCAAGATACTGTCAGCTCCTGAAAAGCACAGAATGAAACCTTTTTTTACAGCGAGATAATAGTCTTATTAAAAATATTGCTTACTTTGGAATCCTAAGCAAGTCTGCAAGGCACCATCTTACTGACAGCCTGTGATGCACTTTGTTGCACGGTACTGAGCTGGTTTCTCTTAAATAAAGCACCTATGATACAGATTTTTTTCCTATGACAAATTAAGTAATTTCTTTTTGGTGCACTTTGCCCTATCATCATGAACAGATGTTGAAATTACAGGGATTTTGATGCACTTTCTAACTTTGCTATTTTTCTTATATGCTCCACAGCATTTTACCTTTTAAAGAGCTGGCTTTGAATTCACAGTCAAACATCTGACAACAGTAATGATAAAAACCACAAAGTCATTCAACAGCTGCTTCATTTTCCTCAGAGGAAAAAAATGCTGAAAAGCACAGAACAGAATTAATAGCTGTTTAGTTTAATCTGTGACTTGACCTCTTCCCATGAGTTCTCCACATATCCTTTCAGAATCAGTCACAGTGCCATGGGGGGCAGAGAGGGAGCAGGGGCAGCCCCAGCCTGATGCATCAGGCCCTATTGGTTCCCTCACAGCCCAACATAGGATCTTTTATTTGTTCTTGTTGTTGTTACAGTATCCTTTACAAATATCCTAAAAAAGTAAAATTATAAATTACTTCTATAAAGTGCCATTATTCCAGCTGTTCATTTTCAATTGGCTTTGGATCCCTTGCCCACAGTGATGCTTCTGGAAAATTTCAGGTCAGTCACAACTCATTTTCAAAAGTTCAGTTTCAAGGGAAACTTGTGAATTTTTTGCACTGGTCAAAATAGATCTAAGGTTACATAAAGTTGAGCAGAATTTGAATGCCAAACTACCACCCATCAGCAAAGATGTTCAAAATGAGATCAGCTCCTTCTGGTGCTGCTTATCCTTATCCAGTTGTTTAGAAGGAAACATCAACTCTCTTCCAGTGGCTGAAATTAGGGAC
>JAJPCS010000146.1:1226054-1335269 GCA_021164005.1 Willisornis vidua nigrigula
CAAGAAAACAGAAATAAGTATCTGAAGGTGCAGAATGCATTGAAAAGGCTTCTCATTTTCTCTCAGCAAAGTCTGAGTTGGCAGGTGTGAAGGATGTGCTTTTGCCAGGCCATCAATCTCCAAGGACAAATCTACTGCTCATTACAGTTAATCATAGAAATACAATATTTATATACTAATTTAAATTATTTATGGAAACATATAACTATTCTCAAAGACTAATATTTTATATATATAGTTCTATATTTATGCTCCTAGATTACACAAGTCAAAGCTGAAGTCACACTATAGTTTTCCCACAACACCCAATAATCCATTGCCTAGATGAAGTAGTCAAAGGTCTCATCAGGAAGAAATAGATTAGACAAACTGCAAGCAGGGTGAGGGATCAGCACCCAGGTACACTTCCTGAGTGAACTTTGGATGGGAATTTCTTGAACGAATTAGCTGTCAGAGAACACGCAAACCTCCCATTTCCACTTCACTTGCATATCAGATAGCAATTTTTGAACCCAAGTTTGCCAAATCATCTGAAATACACCTTTTACCAATCATTAGACACTAGTTAGGTCTGCCCACTTTGAGCTTGTTTTCAGATGGGACTAAGGACTTCTATTTAAGCCAGCATTGCACAAGCACAGGGCTAGAAAGGGCACAGATGATCACCAACGAGTTCCTAGCAAGACAGGATAGACAGTGTTTGTTGTCCATAAAAGATATTATCTATTTTTTCCTCAAAGAACTCCACAGAATGGATGAAAATGCTACATTTTGCCATGCCAGTGCACTCTACTGTCTAATTTCCCATACAGTCAAGATAGTTTTGCAAACAGCTGGCCAGAACTTCTCTCGCTGCAGTTTAAGCCCTTTTTTTCCTCATGCCTCACACTTTGACTTATGAGAGCACATGGATATTTATGACCTTTTGAAACTATTAAAGAGTGTCTTAGCCCAGTGTGCTGGTTTAAAGGCAAACCAGCAGGGGAAATGAACTCACCACAAGAGAGATTCTAAGTCAGAGCTAAAATTTAATAATAATATTACAATACATACACTGACACAAAGGGGAATTGCTTTCAACTCACAAAACCCAGCAGTATAACCCAGTGTCCTGGGGCACAAACCCAAAGGGGTTTGTTAGCCCTTGTGCTGAGCCCCCTGTGGCTCCCCCAAGTCCAAAGCAAAAGGAAGTGAGAAACCTGTTGGTGCAGGCGAGGGCTGTAGTCTGGTCAAGAGCAGTGATCTCCTCCTGTCAAGGTCCTGCTGCTCCTCTGGATCCGATGAGAAGTTCCCAAGGTCTTCTTACCCACCACTTATGTACCCTCAGGGAGCACCCTGTCCCTCCCCCTGGGCGGAGACTCACACAATGGGTGATTAACTCTGGAGTCATGGGGTATCCCTGAACTGTTGATAACCCATTAGCAGCCACGCCCCCCAGGCTGGGTGTGAAGGTGCCAATGACTCCCTGGGCAGCTGCTGCTAATGGCCCATTGTCCTTGGGAAATGAATAGAGGGGGTAGAATACAGAGCTTTGATCACTGCCACACAGTGTTAACTGGTCCCTCCTGCTGAACTAGGACACCCAGACAGATGCCTTCTCACTTGTCATTCACAGCCAACTCCAAACTTTCTGTAGTGATCAACTCACTAGTTGTTTTTCTGATGCAAGGTGAGTTCTGAACTCCACTGGGAAACTCCACAGCTTTTAGAGTCTGTTAATCAAACTCTCAAGTCCATCTGGGTATCAGCACAGATTATTGCTTATTCATGCTGGGATTTTGTCATGATGGTTACAAAAAAAAAAACCCCAACCAAAAAAACAAAACAAAACAAAAAAACCCCAAAACAACAATAAAAAGCCCTCCAAAAAAAACCAAAAAAATGAAAACAAAAACCCAAAACAAAACAAAACAAAAACATGCAAATAATCTCTGCTGGTACTTCAGGCATGTTTTCATCTTGGTTTTGTCCTTAGCAGTTGTTCAGCAAACCAAAAATGCCAGCTAGCTCTAGCCATGTCAAGATCAACTGAACTCAGCTCCTTTTCTGGGTTTATGTTCTGCTGCATTATCCAAATCTTTATACTTCCAGTCTTCCACATATCCTGCAACTGACTCAGTTGTGCAATGGAGTGGCTGATTTCCATTCTGCTCCACAGTACATCGAATACTTTACAGAAATTAGTTTTAAGGTCCTCCAGATATTGCTGTGGCTAATTTCAGATTCTCCAAGCTTTTCAGAAACTCCTCTCTCATACACAAAGCTTTCCAGTTAACAGCACTGAAGTTGCTGCCATTCCTACCACTGGACTCTCAGCACTTCATGAACTAATTTAAGGATATAAGAAGGTATTCCAATGACTTGGCATCCCATTGCAGATGGAGCTGAGATGCAAGGCAGAGGACAAGAGGCAGCCCACATATACCATGCTCTTTCCATGCTGACTTCTAGCATTTCTGAATGTCATTCCCTGACACAAAGGGCAGCATTTAAAGCTGTTATTTTCAACAAGGTTTAACAAGACTTTCTGTTTAGATTAAATATGACATGTGTATGTTTTTTCAATGCCAAGCAGAGTGCTGGAATGGTTGATTTATGGTCTCTCTCAGTGCGCCCTAAGTACAAAGTTCTCTTACTCTCACTGCAGTCAGTTGAAGACATTAGTGGGCTTGTGTTTAAATGCAGAGAGCAATTAAACCACTTTATGCACAGAGCATAAGCTGGCCTTCTTTCCCTCGTGACAAATTGAGTAAGAGCTGGCATCCAGAATTAATCAATTAGTCCTCCTCTTGCAGTTATTATTTGAATTAGCTTTCTTTTTTCATTCACCATTTTGGGGAGAAACTGAACCATAAACATCCCTCATACTGTGTTCAGAAGCAAAGGGAGTTTAACACTGGGCATTGTCTCTGAGATAGATACAAAAGAAGGCAAAAAGGAGAGCAGGGAACCAAACAATCCTCCTTCAGCTCCATGTCTGTCTCCATTCCTGAAACAGGAATAAACTGAACCTTAGTAGGACATTTAGTTTTATGAAAGCCCTATGAATGACTCCTCTTGCCATGTGTAGCCAACTTTACAGTCCCGACAGAGCTCTCCAGCATCTACAAGCAGGAGGTGGGAGCAATGCTAGATTGCAGCACAGCCCTCCTTACCCAGGTCCCTTTCACCAACCAGAATTGTCCCTAAAGACGTTGGGAGAAACTAAGCTCCTTTCTGTGCGGCAGGTCCATATATAACGTTGCGGAGCACATGAATCATAAAAACCTGCCCTTAGCGATTCACAATAAAACCTTTAAATAACATATACTAGTCAGGCATATTAATTACAGTTAAGAGCTGTATTTTATCTCCAGAATTGCCTTTGGAGCTGTTAAAGGTTCAAACAAAACAAGTGAGGGGAGTGGGGGAGGAATTTTTCTCTCCCTCCCAACACAAAGGTTTGGGGAGTTGAAGTGCCAGGACTGAGAATAAAGGAGTGCTTGATGATTTTAGATTCCACCTTAATGGTGGGGTGGGGGTGAGGAACAGACCCCCAGCACCTGGGAGTGGGAGAATCTTTTCCCGTGTGCTGCTTCACTTCATTCCGGTGGCTGCAGGGACTGGAAGCCACTGTTTGCTGAACTGGTGAGCGCACCTTAGAGGGAGCTCCTTTTTCTAGCTTAATTCTTCCTGCTTTCCCCCTCGAACTTCTCCATACAGCCCTGGGCTTTGGAGAGAGAGGGAGCCTTTTGGATTTGCTGTGGACTTCCTGAAGACCAATTTCAGCTGCAAGGGGTAGCTGAGAACCACCACCCCACTCGCTCCCAGCTCCCAGCACCTCGGACAAAGGGGCAAAAGGAGAGAGAGCCTACTCTGCCCCCTGAGAACGGGTTCCATCCTGCCCCCATGGGACTGCTATTTCCATGTGAGTCATAAGGCCAGCAACTTCTTCCTGTTCTTTTGTCTCTGCCTCCCTGAAAACAAAGGCTGGAGGCAGACATTGTGGCCAGCTGAGCTGCCACCTGCTGTCCCTCGCTCACAGAGAGACACCTTTGTTTTGAGGTTGTTTTTGCTACAGGAAGGGGTGACTTGGCTTTGGTCCGTTTATATTCATATATATATAGATACATAGATATATAGTAGTTAAGAACTGTTATCCTGTCCTTCACATTTCCTAATTAATTTTCTTTTCCTTAAATTTAAAGGAGATGTATTATTGGTTCTTAAGAAGAAGTCCCCCTTCCCTAGTTTAAATTCACACTTTGGTTTCCTTTAAAACTAGAACAGGAGCTAACAGAGATAGTAGCTATTCAGAAGGGAAAAGGCTGTGGTTTTGGCTTACAGGTACTCCCAGAAGAAAGGTCAACTAAACATCACAGGAACACATTGCACTAAATAGACACGGAGAAGAGAGACTGAACACTTTCCAAACTCCCCTGCATCAAAATGCCATCACTTAGAGGTCCAGGATGTAAGCTAAAAGATGCCAGGTGCTGCCTGTCAGATGCTCTTGAACACTGGCTTTCTTACCCCACCAAGGAAATGGAAGCTCTGGGGGGTGGGGAGATCTTCCCAAAATTGGCACACAGCAAGGCACTGCTGGAACTCAGTCCTATGGACACTGTGGTCTCTCTTCTGCAAGTTCAGTCTTGTTGCAAAAAACCAAATAGCTCAAACTTTTACTTAGGTTTTAAACGTCTGCTCCCTTCATTTCCCATTCCTTGGATTAAAACTTCCTCTGATTCAAATGAGTTGTAAAGAGAGGGATTTTTGTGGAGCTCTCATTTTAAACAGTTTTACAAATGTATTTATGTCATATCAATTATAAGTGTATTTATAATACTGATTTATACACACCCTCTGCATACTTTTTACATGCAAAATTCTTGCAGAAATAAGAATAGAATATAATGATTAAAATGTAGGGAATCACCTAAAAATATTAACCAGAAGGAACAAAAAAATAAAAACCTCACAGATGGGGAAAAAACAAGGAGAACAGTCTGGAGATATTATTAAGTGAAGTCTACTTGAAAAGGATTTGGAGGGTACTCATGCACAACATGATCCAACAGCAAAAGAAAATGTCAGTAAGTACATTCACAAAGTGTTCCCAACAAGGGTGAGGAGGATTTTTCCTTTGCAGTGAAATAAGAACAAGGCACAAGGCACCCCTAGTAGAGGCCAGGCCAGTCTACTCCCAACACAAAGAAAAGACACCAGGACTCAACACATCCTGTAGTCTGAGAGCTGAAGAAAACCATTGGGATACCCAAATATTCAATAGCTGAAAAAACTTGCTCGGTCACTTATCAGTATTTTCCACACCTTTTTGACTTTCTTGCATTTCAGTTTCTGCACTCTTGGAAAATTCAGAAGTTCATCTTCTATTAAAATATGCCTAAGGTGGCGGTTAATTTATCTCCAAATTATTTATTTCATTAGCTATTACACTATGCCTTTTTTTGCTTTTGAATAATCCCACTTTCCAATCCAAACCTGCCGAATTCCACATTTATCATGACACATCTGCTGATATTTTGGCTATATGGCTTTAGACAGAAAACTTTATTTTAAAATGAAACTATGCTACACCATATACCACAGTGAAATTACTTTATTCTGATTTGCTTTTCTCACAGAGATAAATTGAACTTCCACACAGCATTTTTAAATTTACTATTACTTGGCTGCCCATCTTTCAGCGAGTGGAGCATAACTGTCCATGTTTCTTACACAGTAAACTTGCTGCAGTCTGACAACATACCTGAATCATCTCCATACTCAGCCACAGGCACATTCAATGCATTTTATACATATACACTTATTCTAAAACACACTTTGAAGCTGTCAGTGCTATAAAGCTAGAAAATTTTTATCCAAAACACCCTGACATATATCCCTTTCTAGATGGTCAAACTGCTAAAAAGTGCTTTCTAATCCTGAATATTTTTAATAAAATCTTATTAGAAGATGGCATGGGGCATAGAAATCTCTAATCCTTAAAAAAAAAAAAAGGTTTTATTCTTCCCCTTGAGGAAGTTTCTCTCTTACATCATGTAGATTTACATACTGAATATTCAGTATCAGTTGCACATCTCTCTCCAGTGCCAGAAACAGGCCATTAACTTGCTTTTTTTCTCTTAATTGGAGTTAGACAAATTTATTTTCCACTTGCTTTGAACAGGAAAGAGACAAGTTCCCAATTAACTCAGCATTCAGACTCCATCAGTGTCAGTGAGCTTGAAAACTTTTCCAAGCAGAATGGCAGCAGCATGACCAACCATTTTTCCCACTTAGAGGTCTCCTTGTATTTGTTCCTCTGAAGGCATCAAGGGCCCCTGGAATCCACAACTGTGAGAACTTCTATCTCTTTCCTTGTCTACCCCAAGCCTTTTCCCAAAGGAGATCATGATTTCAGCTGATCTGTACCAAGTTACTGAGCATCAAGCTGCTCTGTTTCCAAACCTGAGTATTTGCAGCTTGTCAGAAGGAGTGAGTTGCTACTGGTATATTTTTTCCATCTGACACTCTGCTAATCACATTTCAGCTCGTTCTTCTCTTCACTCATCAGTTATGTTGAATCTGAACTTCCCCTTACTCTCATTGGGGAAAAAAGGTAATATACAGCAGCTGTAATTCCCTTCCTTTTCATGTTTTGTTGGGGGTTTTTTGTTTTGTTTTTTATCTCTGCATCATAAAATGCTCAGTAAAATTTTATAAATATGTTTCATTTAAAACTAGTAGTCTATTTTGTTATCAGATTAAATATTTATATACCTTCCTTACATTTTCACCCACTGGAATATGATTAGCAATTTTTTCTCCAAAGATGGGTGAGTAGCACCTCTCTAGAGCTGTTTACCCTGTTTCCCCCACCTCCAAAATGATCAGGTTATTTAGATGAAAGGAAAAGCTCATCAGCACTACAGTACCCAAACTTTGACTTCTACTGACTGATGGTTCACAAGCTCAGGAAAACCCCTGCCCAGCACAGTCTGATCATTTTGCTGTGGGACTTATTACAAAGAGCAGCTTGGTCCATTCATCTGCTGGGCTGGCTTTTCCTCTCTCAGAAATAACTTGATATTCCCAGGAAATTTTCTATAATTTTTTATTACATGAATCCTTAACACCAAAGATCTCCCATCAAGGTTGGGTGATACACTGCTCCTTAGGAGCAAAAAACCACAACCATGTTCAAGTTCTCATAGCCCACTGGATTTGCTCTTACAGGTTACCCACAGAGACACATGAGGACAGGGGCTCTGCCTTTTCTGACAAGAGTAGCAGATTTCTAGGGATGTCTTATGGTGCTGCTTAGAGTCCTTCACATGCATCAGCAAACCCAAAAGTGGGATATATCATACAGTGCACTAAAAGAGGAGAAATTTACCAGCAGGAGGAGAAAAAAATAGTAAGATCTCTGGTGATACTGGAAGGAAAAAGAACCGACACACCTCACATAGTATGCACTTACTATTCTAGCTTTCTGCCAGCCTGCTTGTAGAGTTGGCTCTAGGAACATTCAGACTTTAAGGCTGCAAACAAGCCTTTAACCTTGACCAAAATCTCGAATACCAGCTCCTCTCACAGCCTGATCTCACTGCCTTTCAGCAAAAGTCACCTCTGGTATAGTGGAAACAACCTGCATCACCTTAGACCTCTTCCTTCTTCTTCTCCTCCTCCTCCTCCCCATCACTCTGTCTTAATGGTAACAATGGACATGGGGCAGCCCAGCAGCATGTCAACATTTTCTTTCATAACTTATTTGTGTTATTGACAAGATGCTACTGTAAAGGTCCCCTTCAGTCCTTGGAAACTGTCATCACTGCTGCTGCAACAAGTCAAAGCCAATATACATAAAGGCTAAAGAAAAGGGATTTTAAAAGAGTATTTGGAAGAACAAATCTAGATAAAGTCAGACCAGCCTCTGCTCTTCTATGCATCAACAAATACACAGGGTTCCAAATGACAAATCCAGAGGCCATAGCAACACCAGATTTTCTCATCTTTCTCTTTTTCTGCCTACTTGACGTGGCTGAGTGCAGAGCCATGTCACAAGTTCGCATGTGAGATCTTGTACATCTGTGTGCTGCAGAATCCAGGCAAGGCCCAACAGGTGAATAGAAAACTTAAAAGCAAACTTGTCTGTGCACTGAAAAACATGGAGAGGTTCTGCTAATTATTCTTATTTCCAAATTGACTATGTGTGAACAGAAGCATAAGCAGCAAAGCTTGCAACAAGCTCAGGGACATCAGGTAGCCTTTCTCTCCTGCCTCTGCAACTTCACATTCTGACAACTGAGCAGCACCAAACCCAGCTGCCAGAGATACAAAAACCCCTCTAAAGTAATCTTGGGAAAATGTATTACGTGAAATGTGACGGCAAATTTGAGACCAGACAATCAACGCCATGAACAGACCCTATTAACCAATCCCACTTCATGAACACAAGAAATAAAAGCAGAGCTGACAGATAGAACTGCATTATAAGAGCCAAGATGACCAGCATTTCCCTGCATCGTTTAGAGGATTTGTTTTCCAGGTCTGTCTTGCCTTGTCTTAAGTGACCACTTACCAAGTATTACTTGAGTTTTCTATCTTCCATCTCTGCCAGAAAATATCCTTCACTGAAGGTACACTAGGAAATACTGGTTTGGTTCTAGTACTATGCCAACTAAGTCTCTGTGGTCAGTCAGAGGTACAGATCTATGTTCTCGGAATAAAACAAGGGATTTCTGTTATTTTAATAACTGCATGATTAAGACATTGAATATACAACTCTGCCCCAGAAGCCTTTGGACATTTTTTATTTAAAATTCAGCTGATGGGAACATAAGAACTTGTGTGCAAGGCAGTCAAAGCCAGAAAGTAAAGCAAGAAATCTGGCCAGAAACTGAACATACAATTTGCTCTTTTTTAAAAAGAAATAGACACTATTATTTAGATTGGATTTGCTGTTTAATCAATTATTCCTTAACAGAATGAGTTATGCTCAGGTGTCAGAGCCTTAAATTACCAATAATTAGTTCTCAGAAAGAGTGGCCTAGTTGTGTTCATTACCCACCATAAGAAATCCACCTTAACAGATAGCATGAAATTGCTGCTGTCCTGTCAGTAATGCCCATGGCCCTGTTTAAGTCCTTTAAGACACCATGAATATTCACATATTCCTCTGATGGTTTGAGGAATGAGACAATTCTATTCCCTGTAGACTTAAATACATAAAGGCATCTATTTGTGATATGGCTGCAAGAAGAGCCTGTTTAAAGTCAAGAAAACTAATGTGAAAGGTGGGAAACCATCCAAGCCTCCCTTCAAATTCCCTGAGCTAAACTATTCCATAATGCTCACAAGAAAAGTTACAAATTTAATACAAAATTCATGGGTTTTATTTCTCATAATATGTAGCATCCTGCTTTAAATTAAGTCCACAAATCCTGAGATGGGAATGTACTGAGATGTGCAAAAGCAAGACAAAAGAGGGGGACAAGAAAAGAGGTCATATAGCAACACATCCCAACATGTCTCAGCATCAAGAAAGTAGGAGGGGAGGTCTTGCAAGGCATTACTGGGAAGGCCATTTGGCTTTGATGGTCTAGTTCACCACCTCTTGGGAAAAGGGGCAGAGCTGATTTTGTATTCTCCCTTTCTCTGGAGGAGGCAGAAGGGATGTAAGGCTAGAAGGCAGGGACATCTATAATCAAAGCAAGAGACTCATTTCAAGTTAAAAGAGGACATTCCAGTTAAGCTGGGGTGTAGAAGAGGTAAAATCCAGCTAAGGTGTTGAAAGACCATCTCAACTGTCGGGTTTTCTTTTAATAGTTTGTCTCCTCCTATGCTGCTGACTACACCTTAAGCAGAACCAACTTTATTCTTAAATCTTTCTCAGCAATAAATCCAACTCTAAAGAGGTGCAATGCACTGCTGGTCAATCCAGGGAAGCAGCCTTAAAGCTGAGGCATACCAGCAAGTTCCCAGTTCCTCATCACATCACTTCAAGAGACGAAGGACTGTGACTCTGTAGACAGTGGCTTGAGAGCAGATATCCCTGGAGGTAACACCAGATCATCTTGGCTTCTGATGCCCAGGGATAACCAAGGAAGCTCTCCAGGGCAGTTTGTGAAGATACTCAACCTGAAGACATTTCAGATGTGCATATGATAGAACTAAACCCAAGTCAATGTTGCTTTCAGTCTCAGCCTTTTGCAGGGCAACATCTGTGTCTTCAGTACTGGGGTGGGCAATTTTTTATTTTTTTAAACTGTTTCTTGAAGCTGGCAGGTATTTCCATCTGATCATCTTGTGAAAATTGCATCTAACGACCTAGTCCTTTTACATCAGCTCATGTATACACCTCCGTGAGAATGATTGCCACAAATATGTCTGTCCTTGCATATTTATAGCACCCAAGTCCAAGAGATTAATTAGCGATGACACAGTTCAAAAGGCCCAGTGTCTTGGGTTGAGGTGGCAAAATGCCAACTGCCCAATACAGAGTCGGAGCTTCCCTCCCTTTCCCAGCTGAGAAAAGGGAGAAAGGGAAAAAAACCTCTCAAACCAGGTTTATGCTTAAACTAACTATATATATTTAAACAGAAAATAGTAAAACTACAACAAAACACGCACTTACACAAGTCAGAAATAACAAGAAATAACTTCCCACTCCTCAGTGAACACATATCCCACCATTCTAACAATAAATCATTCTAGAGAAGTCAATTCCCCAGAGATAGACTTAAGCAGAGAGAAAAACTAAGAACAAACATTTTATTTCCTTAAGATAACATGATGGTGTGCCGGTGCTCTGGGCTTGGGCCTCCCTGTCTCTCCTGGGATGGCACGGTGCATCCTTCTGAGACAACAGCTACGAAGGAACTGACCAAGCCACTCCCACACCAGCTTTTATCCCTTTTGAGATGATGTTGTAATACGGTATGGAATACAATATTATTGGCTAGAAGAAGTCAGCTGTCAGCTCAGCCCAGCTCAAGTCAGCTGACACTCTTAGTCTGTTATGTAAAGCTTAAATTTAGGCCCACCTAGCTAAACCCATAACACCAAGTTTAAGCAATGGACAATTTAATGCCATTCTTACTAAAGAAATAATTTTTCAGCTCAAAGTTATGACTGGTTTTGTTCAGAAGCACCTCTACACAGACCACAGCAAGTATGTTAGATGCCAGCTTTTAGTATGTTTTCAGAGTTTTAGATGACAAAACAACAGGTGAGTGTGCAGGACATCAGCCCAAGGGCATCTGATGAAACACCACTTTTCCCAGTTCAATTAAAAAAAATCCTCTAACTTGACTGTCAATATTTTTAGAGATATATCTGTCTTCTCCCCCATTCTAAGCCATAAATTCTCCATGAAGTTTATCATTTGACCTCCTTGTGGAGACTTGTAGCATTTGAACAATAAATCAATAGTGTGTTATGAAACACTGGCTCACTGAAAGATGCTCTGAAATGACACATTCAAGAAAAATTGGATTTGCTAGGAAGACTCTCTATTTTCCCTTTTGAGACAGATAGCATCTGACATTCAGCATCACCTTCTGTTTAACCAGAGCAAAAAAGCCACCTAAAGTCTCAATGACAGTCATAGGAAAGCTGTATCTGATAAGGAGGCTACAAAATAGGGAATTTAAGGAAATTTACTTGGACTTTAGAAATAAATAGTTAGGTTCCCATCACTGCTGCCCAAGACATCTTCCTGGATACTGAGCAAGCCATTTCCCCTTTGTGTTGCTGCTCTAATTCGCACAAAGGGGCATACTTGTCTTTCTTTCTTAAGACTGTAAACTGAGAGATGAAAGGACAAAGTCTCTTTGGAAATGAAAGTTTCATTTTAAGGAATATAGAGCATTCTGTCCTCAGTGTAGCAGCTGTATTTTTCAAAGACAAGACACCTATTAATGAAAAAGGTGGATTTTGACCTATTAGAAGTGGAAGCATTTTTTGTATTAGCAGCAAAAGGTGCCACAAACAGACAGTGGTTCATGAGAAAGTTACAGTCTTATCAGATGCTGTGTGCAGCAAAAGGTAAACCATCTTGTATTATTACTCTTCTTTCTTGTAAATACCATATTTGTATCCAGACAAAAACACTGATAAAGAGCTTCAGTCAGCTTCCCACTTAAGATGAAAATCAATCACTAACTCATACTGATAAACAGTGAAATATCCCAAACAAGGCAAATTATCAGCAGCAGAGGAGCCAGGAGCTCAGACAATTCTCACTAACAGATATGCTCGTTAAAACACTTCTCAGAGAAGGTAATTACCAAAAAAGTGTCACCTTTTAATAGCCAAAGGCAGCAGTTGGCTGGTTAGGACTATATTGGAGATAAACTGAGGGAGTAATAATGTCAAAATTGACTCCATTTCAGTAAACTACCTGCCAGCAACTCAGCACCTTTCATGAGCAATCAAGAAAAAAAAACAAACCCAAAACCAACTAGGTTAACAATGCCACTGGAGAGCTCATTAGAGTGTCTTTGCTTTGGATTGCTTTCATCGAGGTTAAAAAACAAACAAACAAATCAAGAAACAAAAAATAAATAAATAAACAAAGAAATAAAAGGGAAATTCTGGTTTATGAATCAATAATTGTTGCTTTTTGGAAAAAGACCCTGCCTTAAAAAATCAAAATGCTCTCCCCACCCTGTTTCCTTCCCTGTTATTAGCAGCACTGCCAGTTCTTTTCTACCACATTTAAAATTTATTCCTTGTCCTGTAAATTTGCATTAGGCATTCTCCAGACTTGATCTCACCACACACATCTCAACATACTGGCGGCTGGGTCCTGCCAGTACTGTCAACAAACTAACAACTAAATGAGAACAAATATTTTCCAATGTTGTTTTGGAGAGAGAGAAGTTACTAACATAGCTTATACAAAATTTGCTGCTCCCAAGGCTCCTCTCACCAAATCTTACACAGTATCAGCTCATTTTTTCCCCAACCTGTCAGACCCCTTATGATCCCAAACAAATGATGCACACATTACTCATCTTCCTTTCACTCCTATCCTGGTCTTTTTCATTTTTCCCAGACCCTCACAAACAGGCTCTGGTAAGTTGTGGGGGGTTTTGCTGCTTTGAAATTTTGGGGGTTTTTTTCCCCAAAGCAATAGAACTAGAAGACTTGTTAAAATGAGTAGGAAAATAATTACAATTTTTAAAAGTATGTGTGAACTTAATTGGATTTAATGACATCAGTAAGTCAGTCAGACATTCAAATAAATTCACTCAGAAAAAAGTGCACAGTTAGATAAGTATAATAATAAGGCACAAAAGATTCTGTCTGAATGTATGCATACATACATGGATGTGTGTGTAACATCCAACATGCAGGATGCTTTTGCACATTTATTATTGTCCAGACTTGCACAACGCCTTGACTTGGTAACCCATCAGTTATTTGCATGGGGTTTGTGGTAGTTTTATCTAGGCCTCAAATTAGCAGGCTCAGAGAATCTACGTAGATTAGGAGAGACAGGTGTCACCTGACTTAAGTAACCAAAGAAATATTTCATACCAAATGACACAAACCTGAGATACAAGTACAGGAGTAGGAGGTGCTCATGCAGTTCCACCATGGCCAAAGTAGAGGTAAGACAGGCAGCTGCTGCCCTGCTGTCTGGGCCCTGCTGCTGCTGCCACTACTTGCATTTTTTTTAGTTCAGGGAAGCAGAAACATTTTGTTGTTATACTTTCTGTTTCTTGCTGGGTGTCTTTTGGGATGCTTATGGATCTAGAGTGATGGAAACTGTTTTCAGTGGGGAGTGGGGAGTTATTTCTTGTTATTTCTAACTTGTGTGTGTGTTATATTGTAGTTTCTCTTAATTTTCTCTTTTCTGTATAAATATATTTAATTAATTTGGGTTTAAACCTGTTCTGAGTTTCTAGTTTTTTTCCTTTCTCCCTTTTCTCAGTGGGGAGAGGAAGGCTTTGACTCTGAATTGGGCAGTTGACACTTTGTCAGCTCAACCCAAGACAGTTTAAAAAAAACCCCAAAACAGTATATGCAACAATCACACACAGCTTTAAACAACTTAAATGCATCTGCTTGGAAATTCTTTTCAGACAAGAGAGAGCCCTTTATATTCTCAGCAATTTCCAAAGTCATTGAAATCTAGGTGGGACAGGGCTTGGAGCAACCTGGTCTAGTGGAAGGTATCCCTATCAATGGCAAAGAGGTTTGAATGAGATGGGAAACTATAAAAAATGGAGGCTTGAAACTCTTCAGGAACACCAAAAGCTCCAAATACACCTTTTTAGTATCCAAAAAAATCACATTTACTATCCAAAAATATCTGCCAGTCTGGAAGTGGTCAGACCCACCAACATTCATGATGACATTGTTCCCACTATGATCTACTGGACCCAAAAAAGTGCCCTGTTCTGCCTGTCCTCTGAAGGAAAGGGTCCTCTGGAAAAGGACTTTGAAAAGTATAAACAGCTTGCATTGCATTTTAGCCCAGAACATTTCACAGGAAAATCATTGATAAAACCTGTGACCACACACATGTCATGGGCTGTAAATGCACAATGCTGGTACCACAACAATTTGCCAGAAGCTGCAATAATGCAGGTTAGAGACTCCCATGGTAAGGAGAGCAGGCTAACATCTGCCAGCAGCATTAGACCTCCGGAAAAGGGCTGTGAAAGCTCATGCACGAAAGCAAGCTACCTCTCCCTCAGTGTTTCAAAGAGCTTACAATAGCAAGATGTCACAGCTGGAAAGCAGTGGGACTGCCAGCATCTATTTTGTGAAGCTGTGCCCACAAAGAGGGCAGCACTGCTGCCAGCCAGCTGGAGCTGGCACAGCCACAGCATCAGCATCGTCCAGAGAATGTCCACCTTAGGAACTGTCTCCTCCTCACACAAAAACGCTCCAGGGACTGTCCAAAGGAGCCTAAAACAGATAGGCAATTCCCAAGCAGACACTGCAGCCAGTCCAAGAGAAAGAATATAGCATATATACCAAGTATGCACAGTAGATCAAGGCCTATCACCTATCTGGGGAAATTTTGCACTAATTAAGGCATGGCATGGCACATAAGGGATGCACATCTTTGCATAGCCCCTTCTCTTAACACAGAGGTGTCGTGTCTGACAGTAGGTGCTGTGTCTGCCAATACCCATCAGTGAACAGAGAGCTCAGGGCCCACACAAGCTGGTCACAACAGCAAAACCTGTACCAGAGAGGAGACAGGAGAGGAGAGGGATGAACTAGGTAGGCCCACAAAAAAAGCTAGAAGGTTGCATTTATCACGCTGGAAATCTTGTAGAAGTTTAGCCCTTTGTGCCCAGCAGACCCTGCTGATGCACAGCACCCGCTTCCTGGTGCCTGCGGGATTGACCAGAACCTCCACTTCAACCTCAAACGCTCTTTTAGCCCCCATTGATGTCTAATTTGGACTTTAAGGCTGCACATGTGTCTATATAACATATATATTATGCAAATATACCATGCCTACCTACATTGCAAGGAAAAGAATTGAATGCCACCAATTCAATCAGTCAGGCAAATGAGATAAAACAATGACAACCTTTGTCCATGAGCCTGGCAAACACCTCATGCTTTGGAAAGAAAACCTAGGCCATTGGGTACACTAAACACACAGGTGTTATTTCTGGGTCACCTGAAAATAATTTCTGGATTGGATTGCAGCATTAAATTCACTATATTCCCTATATTAATTTGTGTTGATTTAACTTGCATAATCTCAAGGGGTAGAAAATAAATATTTTCCTGCTGCTTACTCTGGTTCACTTACCTGCTGCATACAAATATTAAAACCAGCTACAACAATAAACAGCCAAAGGCCATTTCTTAGCAGAACACAGTTTGCATTAACTTTTGCTGCCAAGGAATGATTTCAGGCACAAGCCTACAGATCAGCAGCATCCCTCATTTCCAATGCTTTTAAGATAGCAGGAAAGTTTTCTCAAATACCTTTCACAGAAGTGACTCCGATCATCGGCGCTCACACTGAAATGTGACACCCTCCTCTGGGGGTTGAGATTTTGTTACAAATGGGAACTGGAGGACATCAAAGAAGCTCTCTCAGACCACTATCCTGAACTGATCTAAATGGTAAATCATGAACAGTCAGCCTTGGGAAATATCAGTCCTGTAATTCCAACACCAACTCCATGGGAAGGCAACATAACGTCATCTGTTAACTTTGCATGTTAACAGATATGTTAACAGATATTGTGCAGCCTCTCAACAACTCTCTTATCTCTTTTATTCTCTTATCTCTACAGCTTTGAAAGAGAATCTTTGCAGTGATTTTTCCTGAACAATTATTCAAGATACAGAAAAAATATTACACTGCATGGATGATCAAGAGAGTACATTCTTTAAGTGCTCTACATTAAGGCCTCAGCATACGGGTATCACTTGAGCATCAGCTTCCAGCCATGCAGGGATACTACATCATCCTGGCACTTTCACATCCCTTTTACTTCATTCTAAGATAACACCTGGGTGCAATTACTAGAGTTTGTACTGCCATGCTACAAACTGCATACAGATCCTTCCCCAAACCAGTAGAAGAATCACCCAGGAGGCTGAGATTGATCTAAAATCAGTGCATCGAAAGAGCTTTCATGAGATTTACAGAGTTTTCTTCTCATAAAATATAATTTTGTCAAGTGGAAATACTTTGAGAAAACAGCTTAGTAGATGGCTTTTTCCTTGGCCATAAATAATAAAAATAAGGCATCTATGAGATGCTTAGCCCTAACCCCACCTCTACTTCTTTCAACATCCCTGGTGAAATCCCACTGCCATCTGCCAATGCATAGCATCTCTGTATATCCTGGCTTTAACATGCCATTTTATAGGAAAGGACTCTAGGCCAAAACATATACTGTGTGCCGAGCTTATTTCAGCTTTTTATCTATTTCATTTATTTAAAATAAGATTTAAAAAGCCAAAAAGCCACCCACTACTTTTTTCTCTCAATGACACTAGGTCCAAAGAGTTTCAGGAGACAAAAACTCTGGTGGGCCAAGACCTCTTCCTGGATCCTCCAGTAGCAGAAGTGCTCCCCAGCACTGTTCACTTACAGAGCAGGTTTTTTCCTCACTTTTGTTAGAGAAACACCACTAAAGATGGTAAACTTGACAAGTGACGAGTAAGGGAAAGCTCCTGCTTGCATAATGATGAGTCATTTAAACAAATTCTTTCAAGAGGATAAATGAAGCAGAACAAAATATGGCAAAAAAATAACTGTAGCACAAAACAAACTCTCTCTGGTGGCTGCTATTTGCAAGGAATAACATTCCTGAACAAAACTGTTTCTCTTACTGATTATAAGACATATTTTCAAATATGACATATTCAGAGAAGAAAACTTGCTCTCAAATTCTAATGCATTATGATTTGCAGCCCAGTGCTCTGTCAAGGATTAAGTTTGAAATTAATGCTGAAAGATATCGCTGAGGCCCATCACTTTTAATGTCACAGCAGTCTAAGGGAGAGCTCCTGTGACTGGCCCCAAAGTGCTGCTTTTTCCATTTCTGTAGTGCCATTTGGACTCAGCACAGAAAAGACAGATTAAACACACCATCCCCAGTGCAGGAACTTTTTGGAAACCCTGAAACTGCAAAGAGGAGCAGGAAGATGCATTCACAGTTCTTACTGCTCAGGCCCATCTTAGTGCAAGACATGGTCATGTTTCCCCTGTGTGGCAGTTTTGACCTTGGCAAAATGCCAAATATCCACCTAGCCAAGAGCAGCCTCCCTTTCCCAGAGGGGAAGGAAAGAAAAAACCCTACAAAACTACAATTTACAATAAGGCAGATTATATTTACACAAAAAGAAGAAATAAAAATTATAATAAAGCAATATATACACACATACAAGAGTAAAGCTAACAGAAAAGCATCTTTTCACCAGTAAAAGTAGCAATGAGAAATCTCTGCCCCACCCAGCTCAAGTCAGGAACATCTAATCTCAAGGACTGCCACCACAGTAAGAGAGAAAGCAACTCCTCCTCCCTTTCTTTTACACCTGGTTTAGCATCATCTGGTTGTTAGTTGAAGTCATCTGACAGCCTGTGTCCCCAGGTCAGCTGACAACCCATGTCCACAGTCAGCTGACAGCCTGCTAGGGCCTACTCCAAGAAGCTAAAGCTTGGCCTAACTAAACCTATCACACCATGAGACCAGGATAAGTCATCACAGATGTGCACTTAACACACACAATATGGAATGCAAATGACCTTGGAATTAGATTATTTCTTTGTCTGTGAAAACTATTGGAAAACACACACTTTAGAGCAAACCTATTATCATTACATTCTTAATACACAGAGTAACTGCAGACATAAAAATTACCCCAGAAGAGGCCACTAGTTGTTCAACTTGACCAACAACAAGCAAGATCTTCACTAGCATCCTTCCTCTTCCAGTTTTAGGCAACAACTCAGCTCCAGCAAAACCAGGGCAAGGCAAATGTTGAGAGCTGGAAGTCACAAATGACTGCACAAAGCCTAATCCTCAGCTTTAGCCTTAATTAAGAAAAACACTAATTCACTACAATCATTTATAAAGTTATTTAATGCATAACATAAATGATGGAAGTGTATAAGCTATGCTTTGAGTTTGGAAAATGCTCTGCAGTTTTGTAGGGCAGCACAGGGAAAACAAGTAATGTGAAAAAAACGGCTTTATAACCCTCTTAAATTTGGTTTGGTTGCAATTGGGAAAACATAAACCAGCACATTAAGGATTGGCCCAGGAAGAATATCAACTTAGACACAGTAGCTGTTTGCACTGCCAGAAAGTTCCAATTCTTTTAAATGAAGTGAAACAGCAGCAATTGTGTTTCTCTGAGTGAGCTGAGGCAAATGGTGCATGAATCAATAACGATGTGGCTTGTATACCATTTATCTCTTTGCATGATGCACAGGAAATCCAATAGTACAATGACATTATTCAAAGCCTGTTAAGGGCACAGAATAACTGGGTCCCATTAGCAGGTGCACTTGCCCCATCTTCAAAGGGCAGATACCCGCCAAGGGGGATCTGGTGGGCCATCAGCCAAAGCTTCCACTAATAATGAGGTCACACTCCCTGAAATTACCAGTGCTGCACAAGGGGGTTTAATTTTTGCTATCAGAGAAAAAATTGCTATAAATATCCTCAACATTTAGACATTTTTTGAAAGCTTCAACATCTCTCAGCTGCTGCTTTAAGTGCTACCAATGCGTTTGCTGACTCCAGAAATCAGACTGCAAGGAATGAATCAGGACACTCAGACAGAGGTGCTTTAACACAATTATAAATCCCTTACTCAGATACATGAGGAAGTTGCAGGTATAGAAGAAAGTTTGCAAACCTGAGTGCTAAAGCAGCATTAACCATTGCTGACAGGAACAGCCTCTAGTGCATGAAATGTGCTGGTGCTCAATAAGCACGTGGTTTCAGTGATTTCCATTCCATCACAGAGAAGCACCTATTTTCAGTGTTGAGCGATTTCTGCTACAACATTTCCAAATTCCCATTTAAGCCACTGGGAATGGGACAGCAGTGCCCCACCGAGTGACAAGCCTAGGATGGCAATGAACAAATTTAGAGGTACTTTTTAAATCCTCAGTTACCTCCCAGACAGATGGGAGCCCAGGAAAGGCTGCTGGTCCTGACCAAGCATGCAGCCCCTTCTTCTGCTAGTTGGACAGAAAATCTCCCCCTCTCCAATCTAATGTTGCAAAATATTCATCTCCTCCCAGTGCAATTTATCTTGCTCTGCAAAATTCCTATAGGAAACCACAAAGACTGGTCCTTCTGACCCCCTAGATTTCATAAGCTGTAGGCTTCCATACATCCCTTACTGATTTGGAGAACACAAAACACTGGCAGATGTGTGGCTAAGGCAAAAGGAGTTTGCAGCTATATGGGGAGGAAGGGCTTGAAAACAGAAGATTGGTGAAAATTGTTGTTTTTAGAATCTTTTTCGCTCAAAGACCAAAGTTGCAGCTACAGATGCTAAGAATATTGCTTCAGTGTGGAATCTTCACACGCCCGTGTTTTCTTTGGATTGTTTTCTGTCTGTTGAAAGAAATGGAATTCTCTCAAGGAAAATAACAAAATGTTGTTCAAAACCTGAAAGCATTCTTTCACACAGGCTCGGAGGGAAGGGAGATAAGAAAGAAAGTTTAGAACTGTAAGAACCACCTAAGTGACCAACTTGTGAGAGCATCAGGCCTTTGATACACACGGCAAAGCCCAGACCGGGCAGGCACTTTTTGCCCCTACTAAGTTTGCACTAACTCAGCAGTGCATGGATGTCTCGTGAAATGATGGAATAAATCTACTCTTCACACTGCAGCTGTGCTTCATGGCTGTCTGGGTGTTACCTGTGTATAATCAATTCTTACAAGCTGCAATACAAAAATTGAGCTTCTTAGGCTTAAGAAACATCTGCTCTTCAGCTAGCTGCATTTTAAAGAAAAAAAGAAGGGAGAGAGATAAAGAAAACACATCTAAATATAAGTTATTGAGGAATAAAAATTATTCTATGGTACAGCTTTACAGTTTGCTTTCCATACAAACTGCCTGCTTCTTTACATCTAACAAATGGAGCAGTTACTGCCAGCTCTATCTGCAGCTCAGAGTTTTAGCCTGCAGGAACACTGAGCTCTCCACCAGGTTCCCATCCCTCTCCTGTAAAAAACTCTTCTAAACTTGCACTCAGGTTCTCAGAGGGCATCTGCAGTTCAAGCCTTTTGCTGCACTGTGCTGCCTGCACTTCCCTCCCTATGACAGAATTAAATAAAAAGTAAACCCCAAAAATTCATCACCAATTATTTCCTTTGGTCATGATAACAGTGTTCACAAAGAAGCTGTTGTACCGCAGATGAGTGTATGTCTTCCCGAGGAGAAAACAGATGAGTTTCAGGTCTCTGTGAAACAGGGAGAAATTTATTGCCTCATACATCCTCTTCTGCCAAAGGATTATCACTTGAGTAGTTGGCCTGCTTAAAAGTGATACTGCAGTTTGCTGTGGCTAAAGGTAGTTGCTTTTATCAACAGGATGGATTGGAGTTACATGATATAAAACCAGGATAAGAACCCAGTTTTATAATGTAACAATAACTTAGTTTTATTACAAGCCCTGAAGGAAAAAATAGGAAATGGAAAAATTCAAATAAACACTAAAAAACCACAGCAAATTGTAATGGATAGATGAAGACTTGAAAAAAATTCAAAAGCTGACAACAGCAAACACTTTTTAAAGATGTGAAATTAATTTCTATGTATTTTTAATACAGTCCTACTTTTACCACAATCACCTGTAAGAGAAAAATTGAACCGCTTTACTGTTCAGCATTTTGTAGATCAAAACAGACTCCAGACTTTGGCATCATGCATATGAGATGATGGAAGAAACCAGGAATTTCATTTTGAGGTCATATCAGGAACCACAGGCAAAAGATCATTTCCCACACAAAGACCCATTTCAAGATGACCTACTCATTAAAATAATGCAAGTTTGGTGAGCATTTATCTATGGATAATGATGTCTAGTCACTGCTACTCCAGTATCCCTTCCTTTGGGATACAACTCAAGTTGTTCTAAGGATGCCCAGGGCACCAGAGGCCACGGGTAAGACAAACGTTTCTTTTTCTGACTGTTAAAGCAGGTGACATTAAGAGGAGGGAGTAAACAAATAACACACTGTGTCTTGCAACAGGGAACTGTTTCCATTGCAGCCCATTGAGGTTACAGAATAATGGAGGACACAAAAGTAACAAATAGAGATATATTAAACTACTGATACTGGAATGTTTTATTTAAAAAAACCCAACAAACAAACAAAAACCAGCAGCCTCTTTGCACAGATTCTACCTATCCTTTCATGCAGCTTTATTCTTGTAACAAATTTCACATTCATTGCTAGCACAATATAGTGCTCAACCAAAATTACCCACATCAAGACGACCACAAGTTGACATAAAA
Organism: Willisornis vidua nigrigula; assembly: GCA_021164005.1. Classification (NCBI taxonomy): domain Eukaryota; kingdom Metazoa; phylum Chordata; class Aves; order Passeriformes; family Thamnophilidae; genus Willisornis; species Willisornis vidua. The sequence goes on from JAJPCS010000146.1 coordinate 1,248,024, forward strand.
AGTCAAACTCTGACTAAATTCTTTATAAAAACAGTTGTTTAGATAATTATTCAACTTTTTTACATAGAAGTACACACATCCTGTATCTCAGCACACGAGAACACAACTTCAGCATAATAAAGTCTACAAAAAGGAACTTTATGAGCTACAAGAATAATATATAATACTGTTGCCTGAAAAGACTGAAGAGAAAAAGACTCCAGGCTGATTTAGTAACAGATAAGATAAGGAAACAGAAGCTTTAATGAGCACCCAGGCTCCACCAGGAATACCCACCCACATGTGTGCCCCCAACACTGGTTTCATGGTTTCTATAATGTCCCTCCAATCCCCATTCACCCATCCCTTGGTTCTGCCCTGTTCTGCCCCCAGCCCATCCCATCAGGAAAAGAGTCTGGGGAAGTTTTGGGACTCCTCTTTCATTATCTTCATCTTCTTCATATCATGTTGGGTCTTTGGAGCCCTTCCAGCATTTTGGTCTTCAAGGCCACTCTGATTATGTTTGCATCACCTGGTGCAGGCTTTGAGGTGTTTTTCAGCAATTTTATCTTGAAAAGAAGACTAAACAGCTAACAGAATTTTGAGGGGTTGATGTGGGATGGGGTTGATATATATAAACATTGAACCACTGAGGTTACTTTTAGTGGTACAGTAAAATCTACGTCTACTGCAATGACTTCTGAAATCTATGAAAATTAAAAAATCAAAAGTCAAAAAATCCTCTGAGTCACCAATTCATTACTTGACTGGGGACATGTTCATCCTTCCCAGCATAATTTGAAATGCTGTTTTCCCCAAAGCACTGAACTGAAATGAAACCACAAAATTCCTCTCATCTGGCCTCAGAGTGAGCTTGCTCTTTAGCAACTTTACAAAACTGCAACTCCCAAAAAGCCCTCCCACATTCCTTGAGGCAGGAAGGGTGCTTAGGGTTCCTGCACTCCCCAAGTAACAGACAAGAAACAGGTCTTCAATAATAAAAGCAATAAAAATATCCTGAAAAAATGGATACCGAAAAATGATCACTTCAGAGGAAGGAGACCAGAAAAGCCGAACTGCTGTCTCCCGAGGAAGGCAGTGAACACACATAACTGTGTGGCTACATTCTGGCTGAGCTCTGTAATACACTCTTTCACCATAACAAGCACAACCATGATCATTCTTGCTACGCTTTCAGTAGTATTGAAAATAATATTTTGATAGATGGTCATTACAAAAGCTGTAGTTCAATCACAGACTTCTAAAATACTTCAAGATCAAAGGCTTGCCAAATTTATTTGTGCCAGTACAGCTCCACTAATGAACTTCAGCCCCACATTCAACTTTGGCCCACAGATCCTCATTTATAAAGTTTACAAGGCTTAGAGAAGTTTAAAATTTGAACAAAATTAATCCATATATACAGAGAGCACCTACCATGTATCAGATGCGCTGAGGTGTGTAACATCTAATGGTAACACATCCCCTTGGCACAAAGTGAACTGAAAACAAGGAAACGAGATTCTCTCCAAACCTGAGGGGTGCAAAGCGGCTATAAAGAGGCTGCTCTGCTTCTCACTCTTTAGGATGAAACATTTAATGGATAGAGAGAACTATTGATGTGAAGGCACTTGAGCACCACTCCTCAAAGAAGTAAACCAGCAATAACACCAGCATCCTACAGAACATACAGACAAGAAGGCTTTTTCCACTCTCTTGTTCGTGACAAGCATCATTCTGCTGCAAAAGGTCTGGCGTTGAGAGAGCACATTCTTTAATTTTATCCCATAGGGTAAAGGAGACCATCCCAGGTTTTACTCTTATGTATCTTCAGTAACTTACTTCTTTTAACAATTTGAAGCCCAAAACATCTCTGATACAGAGCAAGGCATATATACAAAGACAAGATTCATGAGATTAAAGGAAATGCTCTCATGAGAAAGCTGAAATAGATTTCGTAGGCAAGGACAACTCCTCTGCTCTCCTAATTTTGTATGTTTCTCAACTCCTTTTAGACTCAAAAATAAATATACAGAATAATTCAGTCCCTTCAAAAGGAAAAGATTATTTGTGCACCAAAGAATTCAGCACCTGGCCAGCAGAAACTCAATAGTTCCCACAATCCTTGAAGTCCACATGTTCCCAGTTACTCCTGGCCACCATGAGAGGCAGACTTTTGGTCTGAGCCAGCATAGTCACATTTAAGTTATTTTTCTATTCCAAGGACATTGACATACGTAGGACTTGACTTTGAGGACACAAATGACAGCATTGCTCAGGGCAAAAAGCTAATGCTTCTGTGACTCACTGGATGCATGTTGCAGATTCTGCACTGTGCCACTCCCCTTGTGCTGTGAATTGTTACAGCCCATGGCTACTGAGTGTAGGCTCTGCAGTGCAAGCTCCATGGGTAGCATGTCATTCTTCAGGTTATCAAAACCCCAGCTCAGGTAATTTACATGTGGGTCTAAACATGCCGAGGCTCCGTTGCTCAGGGCAAGAGACCTGCAGGAAAGACAGTATTTCAATTATTTAAGGCAACAGAGAGGAAGCCTTGGAAGTGCCTGACTGGAGGAGTTACAAACAGCCATGTCCATCTTGATGTCAGACACACTCCATAAGGCTAATATGAAACACAATAAACAGAACACAGCAGAAGTATAAGCTACAAACATGAGTAGTCCCACACAGAGGCACACAAAGGAACACTTTTACCAGCAGAGGTTGGCAAAAATAAGACATACTTGTCCCATAGAGATGTAAGATAAAATCATTCTGATGCAGGGCTCTGCTTTATACTGACTTTTTGTGATTTTCACACTGAAGTTCCACTGACAGGTCACACAAGACTTCCTTTGAAGTAAGGGTCCAAATCCCATCCAGAGATAAAGTGCTTCCTTACGAGCTGCTCTTTGCTTACCTGTACCTTATTGCTCTTAATTTGGTCATTGTGCCATGACTAAATTTTTACATAAAATTCTTTCTACGTCCCCAATGTGGGAGTCTGGCATCTCGGGGACAAACAGTTCCCTGGTTTTGGGTCCCCAGTTCATGTTTTCTTTAGCAGGAGCAGCAATACATCCTAGGGATTAGTGTTTAAAGAACATTTCCTTATTAATCACAGCACGAAACACCTAGAGAAACACAGATGAAACTGTAAAGTCCTTTCAGATTAAAAGCTGCAATTCCCAGTTAAATTTGCTTGGGTAGTAGCCAAGCAGCAATCAGGGCATAAAGAGAAAAAAGGGAGTATGGGAGGAAGTAAACCCAACATTTAGTCATTTAATATCAGAAGATATTAATTTCATTTGTTAATATCAGAAGATCCTCAAAAACATACATCAAAATTTACTTCATCAGGGTATTCCACAGAATAGCCCCTCCCATTGCTGGTAACTTCAGCTACACTATAGTAGATTAAATGATTCTGCAAGATACCTGGAATGTCTGCAGCTCCTGTTTTAAAAAAGCTTATGCAGACCCATATGGACAGCTGACAGTGCACCAAGATCAGGGATCAGACTCTGGTCTAGGTCTGCATTGACACAATGGACTATTGCTGGTTTGGGTTTTTGCAAAATTTCTCTACCTGGAGATAAAACCTGACAAAAATCTATTGTATTTGTAGTTAAGTTTCATGAAATCTAGAAAGAAAAATTGCATTTTGTACATATAATGCTCAGTTACTGAAATACAAAATTGGTTATCTGGGCAAATGAGGGAAAAAATATCCTGGTAAAAGAGAAAACAGAGCAAGGAGAAAATAAGTATGACATCTTGCCTTTTTTAAATCTGTGTGCCCATTTCCATCTGTTATGAATTTAACTGCAAGTTATCCATATGAAACCAGGGCTTATCAACTGAGCTGTATTTACCCCTTTGTGCTGGAGTAAAGGTAAACTGGCAGGAGAAATGAACCCAACACAAAAGAGATTAGAAGTCAGAATAACAATTTAATAAAAACATTGCAATAAATGCAATGACACAAAGAAGAAACCTAAGAAATTGGTTTTAACCCACAAAACCCAGAAGCATAGCCCAGGCCCCTGGGGCACAAACAGAGTGGTGTTTGTTGGCCTCTGTGCTGAGCCCCACATGGTTCTCCTGAGTCTGAAGTAAAAGAAGGGAAAGAAAACCCTGTTGGTGCACATGATGGTTGCAGTCTGGCCGAGAGTGGTAGTCTCCTCCTGTCAAGGTTCTGGTCCTCCTCTGAATCCAGTGAGTGGTACCAGAAGTCCCCATACCCCAAGATTATATACCCTCTTGTTCAGGTGGGAACACCCAGTACCTCCCCCAGGGTGGGAAGTTCCACACTGGGAGATCTGACTCTGTGAGTCAAGGGGTGGTTTTGGAATCGTTGCTGGCCCATTAGCAGACATAACCCCTCAGGTGGGTGTGAAGGCACTAACAACTTCCTGGAGGGGAGTTATCACAGCTCTTCTTTCACAGGCTTCTTTAACACCCAGCTTGTAGCCTGAGGGGTCAGGTGTGCCCTGGGCAGCTGCTGCAAATGGTCCATTGTTAACAGTTCATAAGAAATTGCATAGAAGGTGTAGAATACACAGTTTTGGTCACGCCCACACGGCGATAAACTGGTCCCAGCTTGCTGAACTAGGACACCTCCATATGGCTAACAAATGGTTTGGTTTCATCCCCTCCAGTCACTGAGAAATCTATCAAAGAGAAATGTTCCTGATTACCCACATCAGTGGAAGTGACAGGCAATAGAGTGACAGACTCTGAAGTCAATTACTTAACAGAATGTGGCAAAACAAAACCACTCTTCAGTGGCGAAAAGTTCCAACATTACACCACATAATGGCATTTTGTGCTGAAGATGGTATTGCATTCTGTTTCATTATCTGATAGGTATTTAAGGCATTAGAAAATCTCAAAAGAGCTCCTTCAAAAATAGGATAGTATTGTGATCCTGTGTTGCTGTGCAGAGAGAGGGACATGGGTGTTCTAAAACCTTCATCCTTGGTGGGTTTGAAGAACTTGTTGGGCAAGGATTACAATCAAATACTGAAATTCAAGCAGGGGGAAAAAAAGCATATTCTGTCAGAGGTATCAGATCAAACTATTAATCTGTCTATTGTAACAAAGCGAGAAATTAGTTACCTTTCATCTGCTTATGCTGTACTGAGGTGAAGAAGGAAGTGTGGTTTTTATGTATTATAAATATCTGGAAAGTCAATGTTAAAAGAAATTCTTTTAACAGCAGAGGACAATTCACCCAAAATACAGTGAAAAGCCTAATGCAGAGCAGATATTTATCTATTTGGAGATATAATCAGTCTTTTTAGCATTTAAATTCTTCTCTTTATCACTACATATTCCTTTTTCTTTTGTTGCCCCTGCAGCAAATTTGTATGCTGAGCACATCTGCTCAAGCTGCACAGACTCAGGTATTACTGGTGGAAGGAAATAATGTACAAATCTACATGTATAACAAAATTACCTCCAACTTTTCCTAAGCAGATGCTTGCATGCCAGATGTCTGCAATTCCAAGCTGCCAAGGCCCTCTCAAACTTGCCTTTGACATACCTACCTTTGGGTTCAGTTTCTCATCATCACCTTGAGTCGAGACCTGAGTTGAATTCCTGTCTTTATACATGCAAGTCATCCAAGACCTCTCATCCCAAACCCTGGAAACACTCATACCTTATGCAGCTGATTTAGAACTAACCTTTTGTTACAGTAATTGGGCATTGCACCAAATGTGAGCCAAAGTAGCTATTACACATGTGCACGGCGTTCCTATTTATTTCTCTGTAATTCTATTGGTTCTATATACTGATGTCAACACATCCATATTGATTTTCAATTGTGTACCCCATAAGCTATGTCCAATCTCAGTTAATACTTACAGTAACTATGCTTTTAAAAAAATAACTCAAGTGGACTGCAGAAGGAGAATTTTTATTCTCACTTTAGTTTCTTAAGGCCAAATTGTATCCATGATTAGAGGACTGAATTAATTTCCATTATCACCTTATAAGAGAAGTTCTGACATAATGCTCTTCAATTTTTAGCAAATTATCTTCCAGAAATTCACTGTCATGCTGCTTTATCTTCTGTCACTTAAAAGCATTGTTTGCTCTAGGATGTTCTGGATGCAGTTTCCAGGGTTTTGAGATGAAGCAGCCAAGTTCTGAAAAAGATAAATCCATGAGGGTTGCAAAACACAGAGAAGCTTCTTCACACTTGGAAAAAATTGACTCAAGGATCAGAAAATCAGGAGTGGTTGGATGTGTGAGGAAGAGGAGAGGAAAGGGGGAGACAGAACATTTTAAGGGTTTTTCTTATGCTATTCCTGAGGTGCCGACCTTTGATCACTGTTACAGAATGGATCTTAGCCTGGACTTGGTCTGGTCCTGCTCAGTTGTCCCACATTGTGTTATCTGTCACAAAGACGCCACATGTTTGGGAAAGTGAGCTGGAATCTATTTCCCATAACATTAAGACAATTATTAATTAAGACTTAGCTGCAGCTGTTACTTGAGATTTTACACCGGAGAAAAAGAAAAATCCATAAAAATCCACTAGGAATTGAAAGTTCAATCACAGTTTCAGAGAACTAAATAGATTTACCTTGCCTGAGTAAAGGGGCTTGGTTACAGGCTTGTTACAGAGAGCAACGTCACAAAGTTCAAATACACAAACAGAAATTTATTTTGTTGAAATTCCACTGCCAAGAATGTCTCACATAGGCTGTGTTGATGCACATATCCAATACAGGTGCACACTGGAATGGTAAGTGCAAGCAGCAGTGTCACTCAGATGTGAAGTACAAAGCTGTATTATTGTCCAGTTGTCCATGACCTTTCTGAGAGATCTCTGCTGCTGAACCAGAGGTTAAACCTGTGACTGATGTTACATGAAAAGGCACTTTGTCACCTTCAGCACTGTCAGACCCACTGGCAGGTGGCATCAGTAGCCTCCTGGAAGGCCTGTGTGGGTGAGAAGGGCAAGTCTTACTACCAAAGAGTGGCCATATACCTATTCCATATACACAGCACTGAGATGATCAAAAACAAACACACTGGCACTTCAGGCCACCCTTATTCTACTGACTTGTGTATTTAACATTAATTTTTTATATTTCCCTCCTGACTGCCTGTGAGAGAACAAGATTATATTATTATATTAGAGAGAAGCATGAGATTTGTCTTTTGATTCTGAAACCCCTGAAAAGTGAATGTCCCCAAAATTCCCTTGATCAGCCTTGCCACAACCCCAATAAAACTGTAGGCTGAACCAAACTGCGTACATTCACTGAGGAGGTATTTGTAATGCAAGGGTTTCTCAGGACAGCAGTGGGAGGCCCCAGTGCTCCTTACACTGTGGAAGAGGCCAAGAAAGAAGATTCTGAAAGCTCAAGTTGTAATAAAGTAGCTGAAAGCTACTGAAAACTACTGAAAGCTACATGAACCTCTTTCTTACATCAAGAAGCTGACAGTGTAAGATGCTTAAAAACAATAGTGAGCTTTTTTAAACCAACAAATAATGCAATGTTTAAAAACGTTAGTCATACAGAAAGGTCAAATTCACTTCTATTTGCTTTGGCCAAGCATTTACTTACACATGAAAAACAACAGCAGACTGCAATCACCATTAACTGATCCTGCATGTATAAACAAGTTCATCTCCTACCTGCTGCAGCGTGGAGGGTTATTACACAGTGTGAACTTTCAGCTTGCTTCCCAGTGCCTCTGGAACAACTGAGATTCAATGAATGCAATAAAATCTTCCACCTTCCATGTATAGCTAAAATTATTTTAGGAAGTGTTGTGGCAGAAGAGCTGCTGAGCCCAAGGACTGACATGCAAGTGTGAAACTAAACTTAATGGCAAAAAATCCCAACATATCTATGGGTTGTTGTAATAAAACCTACTAAAGGATAAAAACATTTTTAATAAATTAAACAGTCCTTGAATTTGGGCCAAAGAAGATTGTTTAGCAGCAATATCCTTTGTGGGGCTGCTCACTGAATATAATTGCCCTGCCCCTGAAAACATGAGAATCATGGCCTGCACTGTTCCTTTGCAGCATGCAGAGAATAATTATGTTTTCTAAAAGTGCTGAAAGGACACACCACTTCCCTCAGATCTACATCTTGACATTTGCTGCGATTTATATAACAATTCAGTCAAATAACTGAAGACTGACAGGCGAATAAATTGCAAACAGAATACTTCAGAAGAATTTGCAATATTAGACCATTCCCAAAATGCACAGCTGGTGACTCCAGAAATGCTTGAGTATAAAGATCAGTAAGAGTATTTTTAAGCTGGCAGGAAAATCAAGCCACAGATTCTTCAAATAAAATCAGGCGGTTATACTGCATGTCAGACTTCAAGGGCTCTTTTTAAAAGAGTTATATGCATGTTCCTCTGTTGACAGGAACTACATATTCTGAATTGAAAATAAGAAGCCCGTAGACCTCTGTTATTTGTCAGTTATATTCACAGTTTTTTCAGACACAAACTTCCTGGAAATAGTAACATTGCCATGAATTAGCTGCCAGCTCGTTGCTTCCAGGTCCTCTGTCTTCATGATGTGTTACCAAACAGAGGCAATGATTGCAAACTCCAATCATGAACTGATATTCATTTGTGATTCATGCTTTTTTTTCCTTTAATCAGATTTCAAGGTGAATAAAGGATTCAAGTACACAAGGTACTTCATTAATAGCTTCTCCGAGGATAACAGAGGTTTTATTTAGTGCAGAAAGTCAGCAATAAACTTCTAACACTGTGACAGCTTTAACTGTTCCTTTATGCAGTTTATGCCAGGTCCTTATCATGCAAAACCAGAAGTAATCAGGCCAAATAAAACAAAATTACACTATTTAAAATGCTTTATATTCTTTTTCAGTAAGCTTCTAGGAAGCCGTGGATTTTGGAGGAGCTCATTTGGCATTATTGGCATATTTTCTGCATAAAGGTGGGATGGTTCCAAGAGGCTCGGCTGTGTAGCAATCATTTCAAAAGCACCTCATTCCAGATTAGACTCAAGAGGAATTTTTAATAAGCAACTTGGCTGTTTAATAACCAGAAAAACAAAGAACAACATCCAAACATACCATTGTCTGTTTACTTTGTGTTCCCTTGATTTCTCAGTGGCATTTAGTCACCATGAAAAGAATAAAAGAAAAGGAATTAAGCAAGCTTTAAATCTTAGGCCATTGCCTGCTTCTCAAACCACAGCAGTCCTAGTTGTATCAGTGACATGCATATAAATGGGTGCTTTCAGATGGATTTAGGGTCAGTAGAGGAATTTCATTTTCATAAAATTTTCTTTTTTAGCCCTAGAGCAACTACAAACAATGTGGTGATTTGAATGAAAATGTATTTGAACCTTTTGCCATTTAACCAAAAATAATAAAGGTATGATTACAATTTCATAGGTTTTGTGACAGTCAAAGTATGTCACATTTTAGCTACAGAATTTCCAGAGAAAACAGTCATTAAAATGCACAAGAAGTCAGACCCCTTTTCTTTCTATTTAGGAATCTGAAAACAACAAATCAAGGCTGTCATACTGAGGAAAAATTTTCTCCTGTTTTATTGATGTCCTGGTTACAGAGATGGGAGGCAGAGTTTATCACTGTGTGGCTAAGACCAAAGTGTGCGTTCTACACCATCTACATTGTGCCTGCTGGGTGGTCTCTTAGGACAACACACAGAAGTGGAAGCTGGGGCATTGGTTTCCCTGGGAGGAATAGAGGTAGCTGTTTTGTTGCAGGCCAGAGTGGTTCCCCAAGCCCCAGGTGTTGCTGGAATCAGCCCTGGTTCAACACCCATTGCAGCTGCTGGCCACTGCTTCTGCTTTTGCCACTGCCATTTGTTTGGTTTTGCTGCTGCATGGCAGGAAGAGGGTGTGGGACTGGGACTCAGGACCGTATGGTCATGCAGCACTGTAAGAGAAAGTCACCACAACTGCACCACCACCACTGGAGCCACCACAACCGCAGCCGCCACTGCCGGAGACGCCAAAGCTTTTCTGCTTGCTGCTTTCGTCAGCCGCCACCTGAGAGTGTGGCTTTCATGAGCCACTGCTATACCAGATCCCACACCAGCATCTCAGCAGAATAAATCCTTTCAGACAAGAGAGCTGTCCAGGTTTTGGTTTGTCCCTGTTCCATGCTGGGGTTTGCGTGGCCAGGGAGGGCGTTAAACCCTGGAAGCTTGTTTGCCACAGTACTTTCCTTGTTCTCCCAGGCCATGTGGCACACGGCACAGGAATGGAAGTCATTTTTGGTTGTGCCCAAGGGCTGGAGGGCCAGTAACATTTTGCCTTAGCTGGTTTTGTGGGTAAACCATTTTTCTCTGTATTGTTCCCGAACGAATTTGTTATTTGCAAGTTTTACCTCAGTGAAATTTTGACTCTAACATTTTTAACTTCTTGCAGTCTTGTTTTCTTTGTTTTCTCCTTCTCTGTCAGAAGGGGGTGGCTCAAACGGTCTTAATTTTTCCCTACTGAGATTTTAAAACCAGCACAATTAACCCTGAGAGGAATTTGTAATTATATTTGACCTTAGTATATGCATGCCATTGTATTATTTATTCACAATTGCTTGGTAGTTTTTGAAAGACCTAATCAGACTCAGATTTCTTGAGCTTTAGTTTTGGGTGTTGGTTGGGGGGTTTTGAGTTATTTTATTTATTTTTAAAATGTGTGCTTTATGTGAAAGAGTTCATACCTTCCAGCAGATCAACCCAGCTTGCTGTCATCTGTAAAATTACTGAGGGTACATCTGATCCCCTGAATCAGTTCATCAATAAAGGTGTTAAACAGAACCAGCCCCAAAACAGCCCTGGGAAACAGCACTAGCAGCTGGGTCTGTCTCCAGCTCTGTTACATCTATGATGCATGGGAGTATAACAGCACTGTATTTCCTCTGACTGGGATAATACAGGACTGAATTTAGACAGGAGTACAGAGCATTAGTAATTTGACCCTAATGAGTAGATATTACTTCTGCCAACCAAAAATTACAACAGAAATCTCTAAAAATGGTTTTCTCATTAGTTCTTCATCTAACGAGCTCATCTGCTGATAAAGAAAAGACCACTTTGAACCAACTGCTTTTCCAAACTGTAAGGACCTTTGCTGTATACTACTAAATACTACTAAGTCTAGTTTGACTTAGCTTCTTTAACCTTGAATTACAAAGGCCCTCAAAACAGTCCAAAGGATGCTTTATTGCAGCAGGAGCCATTATCGCTATACAATCTCCCGATCATTGCTATAAATGGAGAAAGTCTCATTATTTTTGAATGTTGGCCTTTCCCAATGCATTTATAAGCTGTATTGGAGTAGACTGAAAATGAAGACATTGATAATAAAGTTTTGAAAAATGAGGTAGGAAAAACTCAATTTCTGTGTTTCCACTTAATGCAAGTCATTTGAATAAAGGTTTATCCTGGAACTCTAAGAGACAATTCGATTTGGAAGGTAGAATGAAATATTTCATTATCAAAAAAATAAGAAAATCCATTATGTACCTAATTAGGGATTACTTATGGAGCAGCACTGGGAATGACTCAGGTGTGTGGCCCCAGTCACAACAGCAGGAGGGATTAAAGTCCCTCTGTCATATACACATGGAGGACCAAAAACAATGGGGACTAAAAGCTGTAAGGGAATCTCTTCAATCTTTTTCCTGCATGTAATTGAGTTACTTCTCAAATTCAAGAGTAATTCCAATTTTTCCCCCCTTCCAAACCCTTAATCCAAACTGCTCTAAACTTCATGGCAAGCTCCTGCTCCTGCAGCACAATAAGGGAAAAACATTTTTAGGAAGATCACTACCCCTGTAACACTTAGGAGATTTTTGGGTTGTTTTAATAAGCTAGCTTTTAAAAAAGCTATTTGAAATGCAGGATAAAGCAATCACTGCAGAAGTGGCTGATGGCAGTTCTTTGGACTACCTGGTTCATAAGTGGATTTAATAATAGCACCTGAGTTACAAGTTTCCATAACGGATTTTAAAAATATATCCAACCCATGAAGCTTCGGATCACTTTCCAATCTGATGCTAAATAAAAAATACATACAGAATGTGGGGTGATAGCCCTGATAAGCCTGGATGGGTTGAGGTAAACGCCTCAGACCCCTGGAGAGTTGCTCCCAGCCAAGGACAAAGGCTTTCAAACTGATAAGATTAACAAAGGATGGAGTGTTAAAGAATGACACAGCCCCCCTTTGTGATAACTTCTATAACCGCTCAAGGAGCCACCACCCTCAGGCATCTGTATCAACCCCCCAAAAGATTGACTTTAGTCACACAACCACCTGAAAAAAAAAAGGTATAAAAAGAGATGCCGTTTTAACTGCAGGAGAGAGGGAGGAATGCCATCCTCTCTGTTGGGGTAGCTGCTGGCAGCTTGTCCTGCCTCCTCCTACCTCCTGGAACAATGTAGGGGTAAGGAAACCACGTGCTTTCTATTTTTCCATACTTTACTTTCTTATAAAGCTTATTCCTTTATACATTCTATCTTATATCTTATGCTAACAGCTACTTTGAGTCTAACTTTATAAGCATTTTCTTTACTAAATGTGTTTTGCTTCCTTAATACTAATAACAGTAACTTGCTTCACACTTTGCTACTTCATATTAGTTATTGCTTTCTTTTGCAATGTGCAGTTGCTTTTTTCAACATGTGTGTTGATAAGAAGCAGCTCTGTTCTTTCTTTTTGCTTTGTGTTACAGAGAGAGAGGTGTGTAAGATATTTTATTGTCCTGTGTTATTGAGAGAGTGTCTGGATAAGTGTTTTAGGTGGCTGTGCTTCTGGTTGGTAGCTTTTTGTTGCTAGTTTTTGTCTGTCGTGAAAATGGGATACATTGCTGTGTTGTAACTTGAGTTTAGTGTGTTTGTCTCTGTAAAATGTGTTTTGTGCTGGTTTCTTTGGGGGTCTTTTATTATCAATTAATTACAATCTTGCAGCTGAACGTTCTCACCAGCAAAGCGGAACCCACAGTAACTGTCACATATTTGTATTAATAAATGTTATTTCAGGAGCAGTTGTGGGGAAAGTTCTTTTCTAGCTTTTAAGTGTGGCTTCAAAGCAGAGGTTAGAAATCCTTCCAGCCTGTGTTCTGTCCTAGTTGGGCAGGCAGTGCTGGGAACATAAGGATCTGACTGTCTGGAAGTGCTTATTGATAATAATTTCTCCCTGGCTTAAGTATTGGCTTCATATCAGAGGTCAGAACCCCTTCCAACCTGTGTGCTGTCTGTGGTTGATAGGCAGTGTTGGGAACATAAGGATCTGATTGTCTGGAAGCTCTTATTGCTAATAATGTCTTATTAATACAGTTAAGACTAGAAATTTTTGCATTTCTGTCTCCCTCCTCCCTTTCACATGACACAGAAATACTGCAGACAGATCTTCACTGCAAATATAATTCACAAAATGCCACTATGCAGAGCAAATTTTATATAGAACTTTTTTTAAAAAGTTATACATGAGATATTATTTGAGATAGTTCAACTGAAATGTACTTTTCCCCTTTGGAAGTGTTTAAAAGATCACATAGGAGTAGAGATTGAATAATTTGGCATTGCTTAGCCCCAAGAAAGAAGAACAAAAAGACAGACTACAAAAAAAGTTGTTGCACAAAGGCAAGGAATAATCTGTTCTGTGTCCTTGTGGGTAGAGACAGAGATAACCCACTTCAAATGGGACAAAGAAAATATAAGGCAGGTAAGAGGCGAAACTTTTAAAAATCAAGGCCAGTGTAGAACTGTGTTAGGCTTCCTCATCAAACCTTGAAATCTCTGCCTTGGAAGATGCTGAAGAAGCAGAGACAGAGCAAACATCTATCGCAGAGGGACTCAGCTGCAGCTGATCCTGAAAAGGGGACAAAAGATTGCATCTATTTTTGCCACTGTAGATTTCCGCAGTTGTCTCCAAAACCAGGCGTAGTGGCATCACCAAGCCACAGTCCCTTAGGATCTCTTATCAGCCTCCTAAGAAAATTCCAGCACACAATACAAATAAAGCTGTGGTTGGGAGGAAATCAGCCACTTAAATCTGCCTTGAAAAGTAGCAGCTACTAAAGGGGCACATGAAGGCTTTGACACCTTCTCCAGGCTGCAAAAGTACTGCAGAAGGAGTTTCACACTGCTGATCAGAAGTGAGATTAACAGCATCAGCAGAGCTACAGAGATTTGCTTTTGAGTCCAACGCAGAGAAACATGAGTTTCAGCACACACACAGGCTGAAAACCCAAGTGGTCCCTGATTTGACAGTAAAAGACCTGAATAAGAACTTTTGTCAGGCCAAACAGGTTGGGCATGAGCTCAGCAATCTCCCTTTGGACAGCAGTAACACACCCAGCACTTGCTGTGTGAGGATCCAGAAGTTATGCAGGGAAGAAATCAGCCAGAAAATTCCTGCCTAGTACTCATTGGGGCTGGCAACCCAGCAGGCAGGGCAGGGTATTCTTTACCAAAAGAAGCACAGAAAGAGTTACTTAAGTGAGTACATCAGAGCACTTTTAGTGGGACTTACAATTTCAAGTCACAAAATCCTCCCAAGCGCTTTTCAAAACCTCAAAGTACGTTTTTGGGATAAAAAACAGAATGAAATGTGCAAAATGTACTTATTTCACAGCCCTTTCATCTGCCCAGATTATAACTAAAATCCATCCCCACTGGTCTGAGTCCTCCCCACTTCGTATCTGTGACAACCCAATCTTCCAACTTTCCTGTCAAAAAAAAAATCCAGCATAACAGAATTTTGTCTTCTTTCTATTTGTTCTAGGACATAGCTAAGTGACTTCTTCTTTGACTCAGTAACAAAAATAGAAGCATTAACTTATATACTAAAGATATTTTTAGCTGTAGATGCCTTTTAGTGCACTATTTAAAAATAAGCCATTTCCTGCTATCTCTAAGCACTTCTTGGTGGTGCAGAGGAACATGGTGACTCAATACCTCCAACAGCACAAGATGCTGTCAAAGAACTTTAATTAGAAAATGGAGGATGACTGTTCTTAACTACTAGATGTAGATATAGATAAAGATATAACTATGAACAGACCAGAACAAACTACTCCCCTAACACCAAACACCACCCCCCCCCCCCCCCCCCCCCCAAAAAAAAACCAACTTGTGTGATGAGGGCCACTGACAACCACTTTCTTTAGCAAGCCAGAGCCCTCCAAAGCCACATCATGTGCGATTAGCATCAGAAACAGCTGGCCTTACTTCCTGAGAGCTATCTCATGGCTATTTAATCATAGGTCATTAGCAGACAGCAATGCAGCTGATATTGCAGACATATATAGATTTTGTTTACCCTTACTAAATGTTTCAGAACTGTATTAACCACACAAGAAGAGCTATTAGAGATCTTAAATCCATTAAATAAAGGCAGAATTCTAGGTTAATGGTTGGACTAAACCTTTTAGGTCTTTTCCAATCTAAATGATTCTATGCTTCATGCCCAGACCACCTCATTCCCTTCTGGTATAGGGAGGGACTTCACTGCATGACCTGACCCTACTACCATGGATGGGAGCTAAGAGGAACACAGGCACTGTTTCCAGATTCATCACCACATGGGATGAAGAATGGCTTCTTGATACTGAATTCAATTAAAAAAAAAAAAAAACAACCAAACACAAACAAAAAAAACAACACCCCACCTTTATCATCTCATTGAGTTAATTATACATGAACAAAAAGCCTTTACTCACTACATCCAAACCGAACATTATCACTGTTTGCAGAAATTACACCTGTTAAATAAGATAAATAAGCCAAATTTAGGTTTGAATCTGACAGTTTTCTCTCCTGCATTATTTTCCTAGATGTGTTTTCTGCAAACTTTCTCTCAGGGTATATTCAAGTCTCAAGTCTCCTTTCATACCTTGGGGTGTACAACCTAAGCACTTAACAGTTTTTATTTCTACTAAACACGCTGTTTTTGCAGCCAAACACCCCCAGACCTAAGGAGTCAGGACAGATTACATCCCTTCTACTGACATGCAATTTATTTCCTCATGTGCAAATGAGCACACAGCTTTTGTTAGGGACAAAACGCTTCATCATTAAACCATGTGCCCTCAAGTCAAAGCCTCTCTGCTATAACTGTTATGTTCTGTGCCAGCTTGTGCATTAGCAAACACCCTGCACATGGGGAGCTGCACAGGACTGATGTGTTTGGCATGTTACTGACTTCAACATAAGGTCAGACACAGTGGTACTTAAGCACTTTGTGATAGCAATGCTTTTGGAGGTGGCTGAACTCCATTTCCCTCTCTCTTCTAAATACAGGGTAATAAAATCCTAATTGTAAACAACTGGGGTGCTTAAAATGACTTCAGACTTTATTGTGAATGTATTATCAAACTACTCATATCATTTGAAGAAAAATAAGAGTCAGGCTCCAATTTTAGTCCTTTTTTGTTCCTTCTATTTTCACATGTCTTGGTTTATTGACAATGTGTCCCAGGAGGCAGGACCCCCAGCAGAATAGAAATCCCTCTCCCTAAATTGCGAGGGTTTTTTGAAATTATGAGACGTTCAAGTGGAGTATGAAAATGAATAACAATTTCACTAAAAATGGAGAACGAAACAGAATAAGGTAACAACCAAACAATAACAGAAGAAATGTCACCCAAAACCACTCTCAACTCCGAGGCGGTCCCGTGATCACGATGTAGCCACAGCTGCGCTGAGGCTGCACAAGCAGCAACAGTGGCAGACTCCGGGAGCAGCGACAGTGGCCGCGCTGCAGTCACTGCGGGCAGAGGAGACAGTGGCCGCGCTGCAGCCACTGCGGGCAGAGGCGCCCCAACTCCGAGGCGATGCAGGAGCAGCGGCAGGAAGGCCCGGGGCGGCAGGGCAGAGCTCCGGGCACCGGAGATGGCAGAGGCAGCAGCAAGAGGGAACAACAGTAGGAACTGAGAGGCAAGCCCTGATGGTCGGCGACGGCAGGGAGCAGGGGCCGAGCCACTTGAGCACCGCGGCAGGTTAGTGATGGCAGCTGCAAGCAGATTGAAGTGGCAGGGCTCGCCATGCACAGAGGGGACGCCTCCGGTCGGCAGCAGAGACGAACAGGAGCTCCTGCGTTGCGGGATGGGCTCCAGGGGCGCAGCAGCGGGCAACTCCTTCTCAGCTGCAGTCCTAGGACAAAGACAGTTCCCATCCAGCCAGCTACTTTTATCCTTTCTAAAAACTCTCTTAGTATCTCTTGCGGTATCTCTTGTGGGGACCTCCATCTCTCCCCACAACCTGTCCTGCCCAAGGGAAAAGAGGCAAGGTGCCCATCACGATCTCCAAAACCACATAATGACATGAGAAAATTCAACAAGAAAATCTAAACCATAACTAACATCACATTAGGATTCAAAAAGCAGGTAAAGTTAAGTAGGTGCAATGAAGACTGTATTAGACCTCACTTCATAGCACTGCCTAAAGACACTATCACTGTTCTTAAAATATAAGGATAGTATTTCTATTCTGTTTCAATACATTATGCAACGCAAAGAAGCATGATCTGAAACGTTATTAGTTAGATGCTTGTATCCTACACAGATTGATAGGCAGTTAAATGCCTCCCTGACATCCAATCCCGTCAGATCTCAGAAGCAAAGCAGAGTCAGGCCTGGTTAGTACTTGGATGGGAGACCTCCTGGGAATACCATATCAGGTGCTGTAGGTTCTAGTCCTGAGGACTTCACTGTCACTGTCCAAGCTCGCTCAGCTGTGGGTGGGCCAGTTACGTGCATGCTGTGCCTCACCTAAAAAATCCACTGTGCAGGCTTGAAGGACACACCCACATGGGTAGAGCCCTTCCCAAATCTTCGTTCACGAAGCCCAGCCATACATACATACATCGATTGATACTCTTCTGTGATATGATTTTGCAGTTTCATATACACATACAATATATCTATATGCCTGGATCAAGAGGCAGACCTGCTGCCAAACATATTCCTAACCACAATACCACTAGTTGGTGAGGCACTGGGTCACTTTATCAACTGCTTTCCATGTGAATGAGGCACAGAGGTTAAGTAGCTTATTGAACTGAAACTCTAGGGATGATCCAGTTTATTTGTTCATTAAGAAGAATTTAAGCACTTAGTTCATACTTTTTGCCCCGCAATTAAATAAAAAGCTTTGGTGATAGAAAGGATTAAATAAATGTGAAGTTTGTTTCCTTAAGAAGAACTGTGCATGCCGTATCATGTACTGCTCACCTGTAAGTTTGCTGTTATGGATCTACATCATTGGGGTTAACATTATAAATTAACAACAGTAGCAGCAAGAAGCTTTACAGTAAGTAGTTCCTGGACTTGGTCAGCAGTTTCTTTCTAACTTGTGTATCTGTATGATTTAATCTGAGGACCGCAAAAGCATCCAAAAAACTGGACATATCTATTATACCCTTCATCTGATTTAAGCAGCTTTTAGGTTCTTGGGTTCTCAGAAAGCAAATGACACTTCTGTACAGAATTGGGCAGCAGCATACAGAGCCCAAAGTGAAGGATTGCTGTGCAAAGCTTTACTGATCCATAAAAAAAGCCCCAGCAAGAACCCTACATTTTCATGTGCAAACCCAAAAGCCCAGTGATCATGTCACTAGAGGTTATACTCACAATGCAGGTGACCCAAAATGGTAATGTATTTTTAGTAAGGGAGCTTAATCTAATATCTAGGGATGATAATTCCAATTAAAATGCTAGTTCAAAGATGAAAGCTAAATGCAACAGCTTTGCATAAAGTACATTCAGTCTTAAAGACTGTATTCTCTTTCCTATTGGGTTTGGACCACAGTTGGTAAAATAGTTTTCTAATAAGTTTGTTCTGGTCATTAAAACATCATCATAATAGCAGATTACACCATGAATTCTTCTCTTAAGTGTAGAATTAATTTTACTGCAAGCCAATTGGAACCAAGTACCTCTGACACTGCTATTTTAGCTGTTAATGAGTCATTTTCATGCTCATTTCAGAAATCATTTTCCAGCAATTTCTTCTCTTTTTTCCTATCTATGTGAAAAATAACAAACACTTCATAGTGTCCAGAGGTGCTAGAATGAATCATTACTGATGTACTAATTAATCCACTCAGAATAATCAGGAGCATTCCTTCTCTAGGAGTGAGGGGAACTAGGTGATACACAATATGAAGATGACAAACATTTAAAGGATTTCATCAATAATTATGTACCAAAACACCATTGTAGAACCACGTTTAGGCTCAGTAAGATATTTGACTCGATCTGCTCCACTGAGACAGATGAGCAGAACATTTTTATCAATTCCTTACTGAAGGAATCGGGTCAACTGAAATTATTCACAGAACAATTGTATTCTATATTTCAGTGAATTGAGAAGAAATCCCATTGTGGGTTTTAAAATTCAAGAATTAAAAATAGCATGTTCTTTCATTTCTAAGAATATCCAACAACTATGTTTGCCTATACAAAATACTTGCTTTTTCATTTCAAATCACATCTCACCTCAAAACTGAAAATGCCAGCACTTTGAAAGTAGAAATATTTTTTTACTCCTTTTCACTAATTCTTAGTTCTGCCTATGATTGGGTTCCTCCAGTTTTGCCAAACTCAGTATACCAGTTTATTCACATCATCCTGCTAACAAATAGCATGTGCAACCCTTCCTGCCCTCTTTGCCCTACAGCTCCTTCCACCTTTTCCTGCATCTGCAATGGAGGTACCAACCTCCATCAGCCATCTTCAGAGGGCCCCTCAGCTCATTTCAACAACTAAATTTCCACTTCAGCCTTAAGACATTTGATATTCTGCCTACCCTCTCATCTTCTTGATTTTATTCATTACCCATGTTGGCATTCCCTTGACCTTCCCCCTGGCATTCCTTAGTTTTCCTCAACTACCACTAGACATTTCTTTTTGTATTTTCCCCAAGAGAGGCATCACAGGCAGATAGTGCATGAAACGGACTGAGGGAAAGTCTAAAGTTTCAAAAAGAAACCAGATTATTCATTATGCATTTAATTAGAAATTCCATCTTTGGTCTGAAGGTATTGCATCAAAGCCCTCAATGAGAATGGGTTCTTATTAGCCTCAAAGTAAAACTTTTATCCTGTATTATCACAGCAAGTGGCTGAAACCAAAGAAATTTAATAAGCACCTCCAAACGGCAGGCCAGGTTCCTCACTGAGCTCTTAATTGGAATATAGTAGATCCCACAGATGAACAGGCTTATACAGAGCACAAGGACATGTGAATTTTGCCAGTTTATCATGGGGGAAGTATATCAAACACTTTCACTAAGTTTCAAGTTTATTTGTTATGCAGTATCTGGAAGACTTTTTCAGAAAAACACCACCTCATCTCCATCCAAATCATTTAAACCATCTCTTTGCATTTTTTTAGGCAATCCTAGTCCACCACATACAAGTGAAAGTAAATACATAGCAATACAGTAATCACTTATTATGCAGTTTCTAGTGTGAATTGTTACCTATAGCCATCTGCAAATTGCAGCATAATTTCCTTTCTGAAATACAAACTTGAAACCAGCCCATATCTGACAACAGTTTACTGAGGAGGGGTCACTGATAGATCAAGCAATGTCCAACTCTGCCATCAGTCTGTTCCCCTCCAGCTGAGAGAAGGGCTCCTCCACCTACTGCAACCCAGAAAAAGGCTCAAGACACCTCCTTTTTCATGACAAAATGGGGAGGAAACAACTTCTGACATTGCAGAAGGTTTTTCCCTTGTCTGAGTCATTCCTTAGAGCCTAAACCAATTTTTTAACAAATTGAGATAGTTAAAAAAAAGTATTTCTCTTTTCCCACATGAAGAACAACAGTGTTTTGTAAAGCAAGAAAGTGTCTGGGAAGTAAAATACATTTCCACCACAATAACCCAGCTCTGGCAATCAACCATCCAAACCAAACTTCTGTTCAAGAAAACAAACATACAAACAAACAAAACCCAAACTATAAAAAAAAAAAAAAGCCCCAGCAACAACAATACCCAAACAAAAGAACAAAAAATAAAATCCAAGAAAAGAGGAAAATATTGCAGTCTCCTCCATTCAAAAAAGTTCACAGTGAAAATACAGAAAAATCTGATTTGAGAACTAGATTCTCCCTCAGGGAAATTTTACAGGGACGTGAGGAGGCAAGACTCTGTACAGTTTTTGTGTATGGCCTATTAAAAAAAAGAAAAAAAAAAGAATTCACAACATTCAGTCTTTAGCAAAAAATCTCTCATATGGATGAACAGGACCACAACAGAAACCTCCTTAGTCACAGAAGTCATCTCAGTCGTTGGTGATATTTTTTCTCATAAACTTACTTTAACAAAGTGTAAATTATTATTCAGTTCAGTCATAATTGTTTAACTTCTCAAAACATTATTTCCCTGAAAAATGAAGCAATAGTAATTTTCTTCATAGATAATAACTGTAAGGTATAGAACTCTACCTGTCAGATAAAAGACCATCAAAGTCCATGTACTTCATCTCCATCATATTTCCCATTTTAAGAAGCCAATCAACTAACACACAGCTCTTAGAAGAGAGACAGAGAAACTCAGGGGATGTACTGACCATAGGACTGCTCATGTTGGGGGCTTGTGGCATCCCAGTTACACATTATCCCTCCAGGGACAGAAGCAAAGCCATCCCAGTTGTAACCCAGGGACTTCAATCCAGCCTGCAGGGGCAGTGTTCATCTCCACATGTCCCTCTTTGGTGCCTTGTACCCCACACGTTACCTCAACTCCCTGCAAATCCCACCATGTTCCCTCTGGTGTAGAAGATAATTTGTACACCAAGAGCGTACAGCACATTTTGAGAACTAAACTTGAAGCATTCCTTATCTGAAATACACCTCTAGGGAGACCACATAGAATCCTCTTCAGTAATGCTACCCCAAGTACTTCTCTGGATAAAGTGCCAGTACCTTAGGATTGAAAAGAGCATGGCATCATGTATTCCTGAAAGCCCTAAGCCTGGTCATTAAAGAATCTACCTTTTTACCTTATCCTACACTAACTCAGCTCAGAGTCTCCGTTTTCTGCCTTTCTCAAGGCATCACCCTGCACAGAGGTCAGTGGCAACTAGGTCCTTCCCACAGCTTGACTTGCAATCATCATCATGGCTAGGCTTCATGAACGAACGATTGGGAAGGCTCTCCCCATGCTTGCTGCAAGGGTGCTGGTGGGTGAAAACGCCGATGTGGGATAGGCAAGTCTGGTCACAAAATACACAGGAGAAAATCTCCGGTGATATTGGCAAGGCACAGCTCTTTCTGAGTTGTCTTTTCTCCTCCAGACTGACTGTGCTGCGTTCTCAAAGGAAGCAGCAGCGTCGGGAATGGTCTCCATGAATCCCGACTGGAGGCCAGAGTGGACCATTGGGGCAGTCAATATGGCCAAGGCTGAGCTGTTGTTTCAGGCAGTCCTTGTATCTCCTCTTCGGGGCTCCTGTCTTGCAGCAGCCGGTGGCGAGTTCACCATAGAGCACAATCTTCGGGAGGCAGTGGGTGATCCTCCATCCTGGAGACGTGCCCTGCCCAGCACAGCTGCGTTCTCAGCAGCATGGCCTCCATACTGGTGACCCCTGCCTGTTCAGAACAGACACATTGGTCACGTAATCAGACCAGTGGATGTTTACGATTGAACGGAGGCAGCGCTGATGGAAGCGTTCGAGGAGCCACAGGTGGTGGTAGATGACCCATGATTCAGACCCATATAAGAGAGTAGACAGTACAAAGGCTCTGTAGATGCTGATCTTTGTACTTTTCTTCAGGTGTTTATTGCACCAGAGTCTTTTATGGAGTTTTTCAAAGGCTCTGTATGCCTTTGCCAGCCTGTTGTCTATCTCTTTGTCAATCTTACCGTCTGAGGAAATGATACGTCCCAGATAGATGAACTGCTGGACTGACTTAAGCTCTGAATTGCCTATGGTGATGTGGGGATTATGAAAGACTTCCTGAGGTGCAGGTTGGTAGAGAACTTCTGTCTTCTTCAAGCTGCCTTCCAGCCCAAAGAGCTCAGCAGTCTCTGCAAAGCAGAATGTGAAGTGCTGCAGAGCTGCTTCTGTGTGAGCAACGAGGGCGGCATCGTCAGCAAAAAGCAGCTTGCGGACAAGGTGATTCAGGGTCTTAGTGTGGGCCTTCAGTCACCTTAGGCTGAATAGGCTTCCATGGGTACGATATCGGATGTAGATGCCGTTATCTTCATCGAGGTCTGCTGTGGCTCTTTGGAGCATCATGCTGAAGAAGATTGTGAATAGAGTTGGTGCAAGGAAACAACCCTGTTTCACACCATTGGTTATTGGAAAGGGCTCAGTGAGTGCATCGCCATATCTGACTTGTCCACGCTGATCCTCATGTAGCAGGATGATCATTTTGAGGAACTTGGGGGGACATCCTAAACGTTCCAAGATCTGTCACAGGCCTTTTCTGCTCACAGTGCCAAAAGCATTTGTAACGAAGGTTACATAGAGACCTTTGTTCTGTTCCCTACACTTCTCTTGCAGTTGTCTGAGAACAAATAACATGTCTGTAGTGCTCCTATTGGCTATGAAACCACACTGGCTTTCAGGTAGAAGATCTTCTGCAATAGTGGGTACTAATCTGTTCAGAAGTATTCTTGCAAGGATTTTACCAGCAATGGAGAGCAAAGTAATACCTCGGTAATTTGAGCAGTCTGATTTTTCTCCTTTCTTCTTGTACAAGGTGATGATGACTGCATCACGGAGATCTGGTGGTAGTTTCCCTTGTTCCCAGCAACGCACAACAAGCTCGTGGAATTTGGCATGGAGTGCTTGACCTCCATGCTTCCAGATTTCAGGTGGAATTCCATCAACCCCAGCTGCCTTGCCAGTTTTCACCTGTTGTATGGCCTTGAGTATCTCCCCCATAGCAGGGACTGCATCCAATTCATTTTTCACCGGTTGTTGTGTAATGTGCTGAATTGCTGAGCCCTGGACTACACAGTTGGCACTGAAGAGAGTCTGAAAGTGCTCAGACCATCGGTTCAGGATGGAGGTTTTATCTGTGAGAAGCATTTGACCATCTGCACTGAGTAGGGGGCTATGAACCTGGTGTGTGGGTCCGTACACTGCTTTCAGGGCCTCATAGAATCCTCTTTGGTCACCCAAATCTGCGCATAGTTGTGTCTTTTCTGCTGGGTTGAGCCACCATTTGTTCTGGATGTCTCGAAGTTTCTGGTGGAGCTCACTGCATGTAAGATGAAAGGCAGCTTTACTTACATGGCAAGAGTGCTGAGCAAGGTGTGCTTGGTGAGCCGTTCTCTTCTTTTTCAGCAATTCCTGGATCTCTTGATTGTTTTCATCAAACCAGTCTTTGTTTTTCTTGGAGGAGAACCCTAGGGACTCTACAGAGGACTGCAGGATGCAATTTTTAATATGTTGCCAAAGTGCTTCAGGAGAGGGATCTATGGGATTATCTTTAAGTCTGGTTTGAAGGTTTACCTGGAAGCTGTCTCTCACTGTAGCTGTTTGAAGATTGCTGACTTGGAGCCTCCTCCTTGGAATGCCGCCTCTCTTAGGTTTGGGCTTGAAGTGGAGGTTAAGTTTGCAGCGCACAAGGCGATGGTCTGTTTGACATTCTGCACTCGGCATCACTCGAGTATGACGGACATCGCTGACATTTCTCTATTGCACTAAGATATAGTCAATGAGGTGCCAGTGCTTGGATCGAGGATGCATCCAGGTTGTCTTCAGGCTGTCTTTCTGTTGAAAGATAGTGTTGGTGATGGTGAGCTGCCGTTCTGCACAAAACTCTAGCAGGAGGCGTCCGCTGTCGTTGCAGTTTCCAAAGCCATGCTTGCCCAGTACTCCTTTCCAGGCTTCAGAGTTCATTCCTACTCTGGTGTTGAAGTCACCAAGGATTATGATCTTATCACCTGCAGGAACCTTTTGGGTGAGGCGGCGCAGGTCAGTGTAGAATTTGTCTTTTTCCGCAGGGTCAGCTTGGAGAGTTGGGGCATATACACTAAAAAGAACAACATGTTGCTTGTTGTGTAGTGGGAGGCGTAAGGAGATGTTCGGAATGACCTTTTGGCAGATTTTCAAGTTTGGAGGCAATGGAGTTTTTAACCATGAAGCCAACTTTTAGGGGAGGCACAGTGTGTGCAGAACTGGCCCCACCCTTTACTCCTAAGGTTCATCTGCCACGGCCGAGCGAGCTTGGACGGTGACAGTGAATACCTCAGGACACAGGTTTGGTTAGAGTATCTTTCTCTTAGATGGATGGCCTTACCAAGCTCCATTTGCCTGGGTTTGGAGATAGAGTTGTTCTCCTAGGTTGGTTGCCGGGGGACTAGCAAGCCCATCCTGCCCGTGGACACACATTGTCTGACCCTTCAGCTGAGACCTGTCTGGCATGGGAGACCCTACCGGCGGCACAAACCACCTCCAGCATAGCTCTCAACCTCGTGAGGGCACGCAAGCTTCTGCCCTGTGACAAGGGGGTGTCCGTGGAGAAGACTTGCAATAGCACTTGCTAATCAGCCCCTGCAGTTTATCCCACAAACAGCAAACCACAGGTACCTGGGGAGATCAGTGCCATCAACCAATGTTCCCCATGTTACTCCCAAACTATCTTCCATTTTTCCAGTAAGAATATTTTGCTACCTACCCGAAGCTGCTTTTCCAGAGATATGGCATCCTTATTCTTCTGACAAATCAGATCTGGAAGTGTCTTTGCAGCATATGAACAAGCTCCAGTATCTTCCAGTCATCAAACACCAAGGCAACCATGGAGAACCTAAAAATCCTCCTTTGCCTCTCACAGCTCGCCCTGCATTAAGGTGGGTGGGCAGTAGCACTATTTAATTAGTTAATTAGTTAATTACTTAATTTAGCACTATCAGTAGCTGAGCTGGTATTGCTTACCTGCCTGAGAAGAGGGCTGTGACTGCAGGTCCTCTGTGTCAGGAAGTAGGGTAATCCCCAAAAGAAAAGAGGAGATTGAGGAAAGTAACTCTAGCAACTAACTTGAGCTTTGTTCCATCTCAATAATACCAGGAAAGATAAAGCAACAGGAAGAGATATTTGCTGGTTGAAGGAAAAGAAATTCAGGGCTTTCCTGTCTGCAGGTGCTGCCAGCTTCAAGCAGACTCAATGGGAGGACTCTGCAGATCATAATGGTTAAATTGGGGACTGACCAGCTATATCCACCCTTTAATACCAAGAAACATGGCATTCACATATTCACAGCTAAGCTAATACTGAGAATGTAATTTAGAATAAAAATAAATTAATATTCCTTAAATTCTTGGCTCCAATTTTATTTACAAAAGCTGTGACCAAATTATCTAACAGACAGAAGAGGGAACTGCAAGTCAGCATTCCTGGATTTTACTACCAGCCCTATCACTGCCTTACCATATGACTTTCAGCAGTCAATATATCTAAGTGTGCTTTATTTTAATAATCTATAAAGTGGATGTACTGCTCACTTAGCTTCGCTTTCACCCAGTGAAATGAGTTAATATTCCAAAAAGTACTTAAAGATTCACATTCAAGTGGTCTCATTTGAGTATTTAAACTGGAGTTCTACCAATGATACTTTACAGAGTAACAAACGCTGTCCTATCTGATCATGACTTGCTGCTGTAGAAGCATTTCACTGAATTTGCAACATCAGAAGATGGCAGTACCTCACATGCCAACT
Source organism: Willisornis vidua nigrigula (assembly GCA_021164005.1). Taxonomy (NCBI): domain Eukaryota; kingdom Metazoa; phylum Chordata; class Aves; order Passeriformes; family Thamnophilidae; genus Willisornis; species Willisornis vidua. Next base: position 1,274,671 of record JAJPCS010000146.1, read on the forward strand.
CAACACCAGCTGCAGAGGCATGCAGGAATACAGTGAGCAGAAAGTGGTGTCCAATGGCCAAGCACACACAGCTGCTTGGTTTTGGACCTAGCTCCAAGGACAGTAGTGATAGGTGCTGTTAAACACTGCATTTACTCCTTTATAAAAGGGGTTATCACTAAAAATTTATTCTTTGCTAAGATCAGAGTGTATTTAAGTGAACAACATGTATATCGTTTAGAAATAATTAACGCATCGTACACATTCAGCAGTTTGTGACTTGATGCTTGTAAAGTACCCAGTCAGAGAACCTTCTACAGTTCCCTGTGGGGCTGAAGAGCAATACCAGTGACTTCCATCTTTGCATTAGTGGCTGAAAAGCCATGTGCCCACCACTAAAATCAAAAGCAACTTGATGCAGGCAGTGAAAACACAACCTTGCTGAGAAATTCAGTCACAAACTTTAAAATAGTGTCATTGCTTTGGGTTACGCTTTTCTTACAGACTGCTGCCTGCATTTCCCTTTGGATTTAAAAAGTCAGGAAAACAAGAAAAAACAAGGCCACAAAAGAATGTTGTGCACAGCCTCTCTTTAACACACTGCTACACAGACTGACTCAGATTTAGCAGGGTAAGCCCACAGGGGCAGATGTAGACCTGCATTTTTCTACTAATCAGCCCCAGGTACACTGAGAGCTCCAGCATGGTCACATTTCTCAGGCCAGACACAGAAAGCTGAAGTGACAAAAACTTGCACAAGAAGCAGGGGGGACAGGTTGTTTTTCTGGCCTGCTCACACAGCTCCAAACCTTTGCTTTTAGTCCTTCATCTCAGACCGCTTTACATTTCCCACCACTGTCACCCCCTGCACACCTAGTGAGGGATTTCCCCCCGCCATCCTCAGCCATCACTGTTGGTTCCCATTTCTCAGCTGTTCCACACTATCCAGCCTGACCACCTCAGCCTGGACACAGCAGCCAGATGCCCCACCTCAGCAATACTTTTCTGCTTTTACCAGTTTTACATTTTTTTCAGTCTTCTCAAGTTTTCCCCACTGACCTTTCTTAACCTTCACTTATTAAATAGCACATATTTCAAGGCACAAAATCTGCCTAATGAACATGAGAAGAGTTAAGAGCCAAAATTAGTAGCTTTATTCTGGAAAGAACCCTGTTACGAGAAACTCCCAGAATACTCAGACCTTCAGGCCACATTTCCTACAATAGCTGTCAGAAAGCCTGCTCTGTGCTTTATGGAGAGCCTGTTCTGCTGTACAGAAAGTCCCCAACAGTAAAATGGCTTTAAAATCTCAAGCTCCCATGGCAGGAAAGGACTGGCCACAGCCAGCAGGTGGCTGCTAGCTGCTGGGTGAACATCTTCATTCTTAATATGAGAAGATGTGTTAGTGTTTTCTGGGCCCATTTTCTCTCCTCCAAGCTGAAGGTAATAGCACATGTCTTGGTACAACATGAATTCCACAGACGTGGGAGAATCACTGACATGCCCAACTCACATGGCCTTGCTAAAACCACATCCCCACGTGTGTTCTTCCCAGGTAAGGAAGCTCCAATGGGCCCACATGACCACGTGGATGTGGATGTATATCTGCCTGCAGGAGATGCCCACACCAGGCTCATCCTGTTCCCCTTGTTCTGTACCAAATAAAGCACTCTTTTCAAGTTAAAAATCTCTTCTTCAAGGAAGTCAGAATTAATTTTTGTTTTCATAACAGGACATTACACTTTCTTGGTTCCTTACTCACTGGTATTTTCTGCTTTTTGAGTTACAACAAACTAGCTTTTAAATTTTTCTTTTCAAAAGCCACTTCTGGTGAGGTAGCTAGTTTTCTTTTGTCTATAACACAAAATTCTTCAAGTTTAATTATGTCAGTGTACCACAATAGAGTATAGTGTATTATATGTCAGTACACTACTACAGAGAGATAGGCTCAAACATAACAAAAACTCCAATCTTCCTTACTCATATCTAGCAATTAGAAGATCTAAAACTATTAAAAACAGCATCTGTTAATCTTTCCATACTTGCATTCATCTGCAGGAACAAGTTTAGAAACAGCACAGCCTCATAGTTCTCCTGGCTGCAGGAACACTAAGCCTGGGTCCTGGACACCACACCTTCAAGCACCTTCCAAGTCTCTACTGCTGCTGTCCTTGATTCCCCTGCTACATAACAGGCTGCTTTTCAAAAGAATAATTCTTTATATGTAGAATACTGCTGCCACCTTACCCAGAATGGCACCAGTGTCATCTCCATCACATCCTCTACATCTTCCCCATGCATTTTAAAGATTATTTATTTCTGTGATAGAATTGTCTGCTGTCCCCAGCCAAGGCCTTGAATGAATATACTCTCCTTAGCAGGCTGGCCCTGAACTAAAGAAACAGTCTAAATACTTAAGACAGAGGATGAAATGAATAAAACACAGAAGTGTGAGGTCAGCAGCAAGATCGGGGCAAAGCCATCTCTCCCGAGTCAGGCACAAGTGTCTTTATCCGCACAGTTCCCCTTTGCCTCGTGAATCAAAGGCCTCTCTGGACTGCACATCTCCTACTACTCAGGGGCTTTACTTATTTGTTTCTACGTTCTGTTCCTTCTTCAGGAACACCTGTACCTACTTCTTTTCATTCAAGAAATTTTACTTTAACATTGCTATTTGTTAAATTTCTTGTCAGATACTGAGTACTTTCTGACCAAGTTAAGGAAAAGAAAATTCACAATAAAATTTTTAAACACTATTTGAAGGCTAATGGAAGGTTTCAGATACCTTATGGATTTCTATGGATTTGAGAACCAGCACTTGCAAACTGTCATATCTGAGACCAGTCACAGGAAAAGGTTCCTGAAACTCAGCCCCTTCCCAACAAAACTCATCCACATTTGGAAAGGAGCACACACCATGGCATGTGCTGATACCACATTTAGTCTTTCACAAGCATTAAGTTTGACCAAACAACTAATTACTGCTTAGTGTAAATCCACCTCCTGCCGTTTGGGGTACACTACAGTGTTTTGATGTTCACTAGAGCCTTCTGGGGCAAGTTGTGTGTGCTGAGGGGTTATTTCTAGGACAACATTGGAAACTCATCTCCGAAACTATCTGCAGGGGATCACTGGCAAACACCTCACATTTCATTTAAGGTTATTTTATGACTACTTTATTCCAGCTACCTTACACAATTTGTACTTAGTAGTTTGTTTCTCAGCTATTTTCCACTACAAAAAACCACTTCTGGTATTGTCTATGTGATTGGTCTGTCTGTTGATTCCTATAAACAGAGCAAGCATTTAATAGGAGGAGAATATAATAAGAAAATCACAAGAACTGCACCCAGCTACATCACAAATCGCCTCCCCAGTTCCCTGGGAGACAGACTGACTTTGTGTTGAGTTCAGCATAGAGAATGAAGCTAAAAGCTTCTCTTCTAGATCACAGGCTTTGATGGTCTTAAACACAACAGCAGTTACAAAGAGCCCACAGAGTTGTCTTTGCCAAGAGTTGCAAATCCTGGCCCAAAATTTAGAGGGGCAGAGACACGAAGACACCTTTTTGTCATCAACTGGTGTAAAGGATGGCAGAGCTCCTGTACAATTACAGTGCAAGCAGGCAGCAATAAGATTTTAAAGGCTGAAAACATAGTTTTGTCAGTCCCCCAACAGTGACATAGCTCTGATGGGAATCTACAGATCTAAGACCACATAACACAGTCATGACCTCTTCAGGGAGAGAGAGAAAAAAAAGTTAAATCTCCCAGATTCCTCACCCACATGGTAGGCATACATGGGAGCAGTCAAGGAAGCCATCAAGTACCACCCCACCCTCACTGATCTCAGCCAAACAGGAGGATGACACTATACCCCACTCCCAGCACACACATAGCACAGTCTTTCACTCCTCTGCTGAACAGAGAGGACAGGATTATTTTAAAAAGCCTTCCTTTGCCAAGCATCTCTAGCCTGCTAGGAACTCTCCAGGAAATAATGTTTCTTGTAGTTCCTCTGCCTGTCACCTTTACTTTCTAAACTCACATCTGCATTCTTAATCCTTGCTTTACTTCTGTTGGAGTAGACTGCAAAGCAGAGGGAAGCCCCATGCTTGCAAAATTCAACGTGGCACTATCTGCAAAACCACAGGAGCCGAGCACATTTTTGTAATATTGATTGATAAAACCATACCAATGAAGAAAGTAGTCTAGAAAGTAAATAAATAAAATAACTTGGAGCAACTGGAACAGCTGAATTTTGTCCCCAGAAACCATCTCATACATTATCAATCAAATACTAAAAAAACATTTTGTGCGCTGAAGTTGCTGAAAGAAGTTAATCTGTTAATAGGCTTCTGCAGACATTTTGCATCATATTCATGCGAATTATTTCTGTTCTTAGAGAAATATTTCCTGAGGATGCCTAAAGCTGCTTGGGGAAGGGGGAACACCCATTCCTGGATTAATTAATCTTTCACCTGAGGCTGTGGTGGAGAACACTACGCTGTCCCACAATACCACAGACATCCACAGGTCTTCCACTCTGTACAGACTGTAACAGATACCAACCTAGAATAAACACAAAGACATTACCCTACACAGCTGGAAGACCAAAGCAAGCCTAGTACACAGAAACACCATTTCAAAAAGAAATCTCAGGAATAACGATAAATGGATTAAAAGTCATATGTTGCTCACACATATTTCAGTAGAAGGAAATTTGCTCTCTGGGCTAGCAACTGTCATGGAGTGAGAGCTGTATCCAACCATGGTAACACAGCTCCCAAAGGGAAGGCAAAGAGATGCAACAAAGGCAAATATTACAGCTCATCTTCCATCTTGAAACCAATAGCATAAGGAGAGCAGATAAAATGCACATACCTACACTGCACAGATAATTTCTTTAACCTGCAGCATTCCCTTACACAGAGCCATCAATTTCTTGTTTGCATTACAGATTTATTAACCCCATCAAATATAAGAAGTTCCCCATGCGGGACAGCTTCCCCTGGAGTTGTGTCCCAGGTTGTTATTTGATTCCAATCTCCAGTAAAAGGAAGGCATAACTTGTTTTTCCTACCAGAAATCTTTTCCCAGATATTTATTGTCACAACATGTTTATTGTTGCTTTATATAAAGACAGAAAGCAAGGGACAGAGAGACCCTGCTGTCTTACCTCCCATGTTCGATACCCCTCCACGTACCAGACAAATACCTGTTTATCCCCATGAACAGTCTCTGCCGAGGACTTTGCACACTGTCCATGGATCAGAAATACCTGGACTTCTTGTCCCTGATCAATCTTTATTTAACATCAACTTTTATTCCCTTTTCCATCACATAAATTTTTGTAGTCCCCTGTAGGAATGAACTCTCTAGTTTCACTGAACTTTGTGTAAAAGACACTCTTTGTTTGCTCTGAACCTGACACCTATTCATGTTACCTTCCCAGCTCTTGTGTTAGGAGAAACAAGTAATGTCCTTCCATGTCATTAAATTCAAAGTATGCACAGATTATTGTAAAGATTACTGCTTTTATTATATTGGGGAAAATTAGCAATCTCCAAAGTTTCAATCTGTGATTGAGATACCTCTGGTGTGTTTGATGAGCTTAGCAAACTCCCTCTGTACACACCTTCCTTTGTCCTAAGTTTACATCTCTCCTGCCCACACTGTGTAAGTGCTGCATCTGAGGGGCACAGCTGGGATCTGAAGACCATACATTGCCCAGAATCCAACCACACAAGGACAGCACCAGCTCCCAGAGGCTACATGACTCTGAGGGAAGAAAACAAGAGTGAACACAAGACATACTTACATTTTTAACTTCATTCTGAAGTCAAACACCAGAACTATACAGTACTGGTTGAGTTTTTACAACAGCATACCCTTGAGAAGTAACCACAATCTCCAGAGCTTTTAGACTTAGGGTATCTTTTTAAAAACAAAAAGTTTTTCGGTAGTGTTTGAATCACTTTTGAAACTTTCCCATCTGAATTTTGATGAGAAATTGCAATAAAAGTGCCCAGTTACAAGCCCAGATGCAACTCTTATATGCTGGCAAACAGGAACAAAAAAGCCTGTGCATGATCTAGGGAAATGTCAGAAAACATGTTATTTTTTAAAGTCAGTGACCTAAGACAGTTATTCACTAAGGACAGCAAAGTAAGAGAAAATATAGTTTTGAAGGACAGCATACATGTATGTGTTTATTCTGGAAAATATGAGATAAGGAAAGGGCATCATGTGCTAAAAGCTGGCAGGAAATCAAGTCTGTAACGACTGACAGATACTTGTAAGGCACTACTGACATCTAGTGCTACACCACAACTTCTCAGCATTAAACTGATGTTCTGCAGAAGCACCTGTTTCTTTCGAATCCAAAAAGATAACTCAAACCTAGATTTGAGACAACACTAAAATAAAATTTTAGCTATCAAGAGTTTTAAGAACAAGTCAGGACTATTTTTCCCCCCCATCTTGGCAGACTTGAAGCACCATTTCATAGTCATGCACTAAAAGGAGTTGCAGTACCCACTAGTGTTTAGAAATCTTTGCTTCTGCAAGATGTTGTCTCACCTGATATTGTCTCAGCATAAAAGCTCATGGGGACAGCAGGCAGCAGCTTGCTTATAGTCCTGAATCCTAGTTTTACCTGTGCTTGATGTTCCTCAGTCTACAGCAACAGATGATTGCCAGGAAGGCAGTGACAAAGTCTGCCAGATCAAAGCCAGGAACTGAGCCCTCAACTGCCCTAATTCAAGAGCATCACTCCCACTGGCAGCAGTGGGACAGCATTTCACTCCAGGATTTCAGAGCAGGTCTGAGCTTGAATGAAGGCTTAGCTTTGCCAGCAGGACACTGATGTGATGAGCTCCACCTTTTTGCACTTTGATAACAGCAAAAAAAGCAACAGCCCCTCCCACACACACACAAAAAAAGAGAAACATTCGTACTCTAAAAAAATAAATTACATCCTTGGCACAACAGAGCAATATTACACCTCCAGCATCCTTGACAACCTTGCAGTTGCCCTGCTCCTACTTGCTAACAAGATAACAATAGGCAACTTAAAACCACCAAATTAGAGCTGTCTGGCTTCTGCCATCAAGGTTATCATCCTCCAAAACAACTGGATAGAGTCTCAAAAACCTGTTTGTTTACGAATGAAGCTCGGTCAGACTTAGTTCCCCCACACCTCAACAAATCCTGTTCAGGATTTTTTAAATTTTTACTTCGAACTGGAATATCACTTTATTCACAGTGACTCATAGAAGACATTACTAGTCCTCTTACTGGTATTACATTCCTATACAAGATACATAGTACAGGCTGCTGTCTGTGAACTTTTTTAGGTTTTGTGCTGGTTTTTTGGGTGTTTTGTCTTAGTTTTAACTTTGTGTGACACGCGACACCTCAAGACACCTGGCTTGACTAGATCTGACCAAGAACATAAGAAAACACGTCTTCCCAGAGAGAGCCGATGTCAAGGACAGCAGAAGCAGGAGGTGGCATCAGAAGTGTGGGGACTAAACAGCTCACTGTCCACACAGCAGCTGAGCTGGAGCCACCTTTCTGCAGCAGCTGGTACTCACCTGGCATGCTGGGCTTCAGGATGATTCCTTGTGTATGGATCTTTGCTCATCCTCAGCCTTTGCAAACCTAAGGCCATCAGACACTTCAGACATACTTAATGGTGCCCATTCCCTTTCCCCTTCATTTCCAGTATTCTGCCACATAGGCCAGGAGGACATGCACACAGTATGCAACACAATGGTTTTAACACAGCAAGCTACATCTCCTGAGGCTGCCAGAGTGGGATCCCTCAGGATCCCAAGGGTGCTCGTCTCTGGTTCGCCTTATCACGGCCACAATGGTACCCCACAGCCATCCTGCACACACATCCCACTCACAGGCAGTAATAGGGCTTAAAATATGGTCTGGCTTGCCCACAGTGTGAGCTTTACCTCCCTACCAGGAGTCCCAGTCCTGGCCTGGAAGCAGGACCCAGCTGCTGCCTCTCAGCTTGGCACAAAACAGCATGACCTGCAATTGTTTTAGTGGTAAATAACAGCACTGGAGAGCCACAGGCACAGGGGTTGGGAGAACTGTGGGCTCAGGGTTTGGAAAAAAACCCAAAATTTCCTCAAATGTGTTTTGCTTCAAAAAAATGGTCACAGTTTTTACTGAAATGGTCTTTGGTGAAAACAAGCACTACTCCACTGGAAGAAATGGCACACTTCTTGCCAGGAGGCATTTCTGCTCCAGATCAGGGCTCCCTAGCCCTGTTTCAAGCCTGGCCAACAACCCAAATTATTCCTTCACTCATGAGGATAAAAGAGTCTTACCGATGGGACAGGACACCTTGGAAGAAACAGCTGTCCCAAAATCAACAGAAAAATAGGAGCTGCTGCTCAGGCACTCCTCACACTACACCTGAAACACCAGCATGAAGAGCCAACAGTCCCCAAGGTGGGACAGCCTGCCCTGGGCACCGAGAGCCACACGGCAGCCTCCAACAAGGCATTTTTTAGTGTTTCTCAACCCACGGTTTATTTGGTAACTTCTCAGCAGTCATTTGCCCACAAAAGACATAGTCCTCCCAGCAGTTAATTGATAAGGATTGCAAAGCATTGCATAGCTAAGTGCTGCCTTTGGTTTTTAACATGTTACTAAATTTGCCCATCCCCATCCCTAATCACCATCTCAAAAACAGCAATAGCACTCAAAAGCCATGAAAGCTCTTTACCAAAGGAAAAAAAAATCCACACCTGCTTGTCTATACTTTGTAGCTTTACCAACCCCTTTGTTTCTCTATTCCAGAGGAAACTGATAGCCAGCAGAGAAAACAGAGTTTGCCTCATGCACTGATATAAACGACTAAAACTTGACCAGCAAAGGCACAGATGAATACTGTTTGCAAAGACATCAGTAACTACATTTGCAGCTAACAAAGGGGTAAGTAAAGCAATTTCTTATCACTCAAAAATATATCCACCTTCAAATGCCCAATATGCCACCTCTTTAAATCTCAATTTTGGCTGAGAGGGGAAAAAACCCCACGAAATCCCACAACCCGAAGCTGGGCTGAAACACTGAGCTTACAGCGCCCTCCAGAGTCTCTCCCGCTGAAGCCAACTTAGAAACGCTGCTGCAAGCACTGGCAGAGCTGTGAGTGGCTTCCTCAACTTTTCACCGGGTAGCAGAAAATTTTCCCAGCAATTCCCAGCTTTACTGTGTTAAGGAAACCTTCCTGTCTGACCATCCAGCAGCCGCTCTGGCAATAACATTCCCAGTACCCCAGACTACGACTGCTGAGACCAAAGCCCCTCTTGATATGTCAGTAACACATTGCACTAAGTACGTACAACAACTTCCCTTGGGAAAGTGCTCTCATTTATCAGTAATTAATAACTAGTCCTGAGACTATCTACCACAATTCCACTGATATAAGAGCCCTATTAATTAGCCACGTCTATTAATTAGCCACGTCTAGTGAGATAATCCCATTCATGTATAGACTGGTTTCTCTAATAGATAAAGCCACAGATAAGCAGCAGTAAACCTGTTGTGGTCAGGCTTAATGCACTGTCTCCAGCATTTTATTGAGGCAGAGCAGCTCTTTATTGTCAACAATATCTCAGCTGCTGCCTCCAAAGAAAATAGTTTTAGATCTCCAGGCAGGGGAGAGAAATTCAGGGAGCTTTTCAACAGTTGTTGCCTATAACATCGTTATCTGTTCAGGGAGGTTTTCAGCAGCCCACCCAGTAAACTCCCCTTATACTCACCTGCCTCTGCATAAGACTCAGAGCATCTCTCATGCCCTGGGAGCTCCACAAAATACTCTTACTATTGACAATCTGAGATTTTACCCTTATTTAATCAAATCTCTACTTTAACTTAAGTGCTGTACTGAGGACTGACAAATGTTGTCAGTTCCTCCCCAGGTAACTGGGACACTGACTTTGGGATGACTCACCTGTCACTTAAAGATATCCCACGGCTGAAATACAAATACACAGCATTTTCCAAAGGCTTCTGAAGGATGCAGAGTCCAGCTTATGCTGCCTGCATCTGAGTGAAAAAAATTAAAAAGAGGAACCATCACCAACAGATGATCTCAGCATGGAATAAAAACTATGCCTGATAATTTGAACTAAAATAATTGCAAGTCAAAAGTTTAAAGCCCCATGGAGAGTAGCCGTCTCTGCTATGAATTTTCCAGATCTTCATCCAGAACCTTTCCAGGGTTTATCACCCCATGCTGGTGAGGTATGAACACCCTCAATAAGAATCGGGACACAGCAGTGCCAGAAAGTGCAAGGAGACCTGGGGGGGTCCAGGGCCTCTCCACAATAGGCTGGGAAAAGATATCAGATGCTCTCTCTGCCCAAAAACCCCAATCAATTCTCTGTGTGTAAGAAAGCTGCACGGTATATTTGCCATGTTTAGACAGATGGGGGTGAACAAACCTGAATGGCTGTTAATATGTTTTGGAAATAATGTGCCAGTGGCAGAATTCAACACTGTCACTCGTGAGCTTAACTCCTGCTGAAGCAAGAAAGAATCTCAGAAGGGCCACTGGGTGCACTGGAACTGGACAAATAGAGGGCACAGAGGCTAAATGAGACCAGAACTCAGGACACTTGCCACAAACACTCCTCTTGAAGCGTGGAAGAAATATAACTGAAAGGATTCTGCAGACCATTGTATCAGCCTGCAGACTGTGAGCATGTTTGATAGTGCTCTGTAGTCAGGGGGGCGTTGTGCGACTGGAAGTGGCACAAAATTCCAGCAGAGGTGTAAAGTTTTCTAAATGTACTCCAAGAGGAAAGCTCCCACTCATGTCCCAAGAAAAGCAGATCCAAACAGCCTTCATTCAATAACACTGTCCAAAATGCAACAGTTTGAGTGTCCTGTATCAAATGATAAGGTCACTTTAGTGCAAAAATTGAATGCAGTTTTCCATTTTCTTAAGAGCCATGTGGCATATATGCAGTGGAGAGAGCTAGCACCAGGATTTAAGGACAACATAGGAAATGTTAAGGGAGCCCTTCTGCAATTCCCAGGCCCTACTTTAGTGTGATGAAATCAGAGATTTCTTTTACTAGCCCATTATTCTGGTGTGCTACATAGCAACAAACTCTTCTTTTTATTAAACTTCTTTTACTTCAATGTATTTTTCTTTAAGGGAGAACTCCCAGTTCCCTGCAAATGTATTCCTCCTCTTCAGCCTGGTTCTCTCTCCCTGCTCTTTCTTTAACTGTCTATTCTGCCTTGGGTTCTATGCCCTGGTAGCTACTTTCCCATACTGGCTGTCCTGCTCACTGCACCAACACACAGCACAGCTACTTTTGTAAGTATCAGCTGAGGAATAAGCCTTGAAAGTGAAAAAAGGGTCAATAAAGAAACATAAATCAGGACACGTGTGTCTTTGCTATTTTCCTAGAGGCAAGTCAGCTTTTCCAGATCAAACAATTGCTTGTTTTACTTCTCCAGACAGAGTTTTAGTAGTGTTAAAACACAGCTGTGCCCCAAGTGAATGTGAAAGCTGAGCTGGTTGTTTATCTGGCACTTGCCAGGCATGACGATTCCAGGGGAGAAATCTGGAGCCTACTTGCTCCAAATGTTGGAGTGCAAATGTTGGAAATGGACACAAAAATCTTTCAGGCAGGGTAAAGAAAGTTGCCAATTCCAGCAATTAAATGCCAGTGTGCTGTTCCAACAGTGTGCTGAATTCTACAGGAGAGGAGGGGTGCAGGGAAAGTGCAGCACTGGAGACTTGCCTTCTTCTTCCACTGGACAATAAAGCTGAAAAGGCCACGGAACAAAGAATTGCAGGCCCTAAAAGGAGTGCATTTTATATTCCCCGAGGGTACCTCTCCTTCAAGGCCTACACAAAGGTCTAACACAAGTTAAGGCTTCACAGTTACAAGCAAGGAAATGCTACGGGTCAAACTCAGAAATTGTCATTAGCATTAACATTATATATATCAGCTCCAAGATTTCAGAAATAGCTTTAGCTAAGCTGCTGAAAACCTTCAGATTGTTTCAGAAGTGCCTCACAGCCTGTTGGGCTTTAAATAGACTGAAAAATCCAGTTATGTCAGTTTTAATTAGCTTTAAGGGTAACTAATTTAATCAAAAGGTATGTATGGGCCTTGAGTTTTGTTTCATTTGTTAAACACCACAAAGGAAAGAGAGGTGCTTGTGTGAGCTGCCCAGCTGTCCAATGATCATTCTGAACTCATCAAAATCCAGCTCTTCACCCAGACAAAGAGTAACTATTCCTTTGAAGCCTGGTTTGCTCTTTTTCCATCTTACTGCTTTTCAGTATAGCAAAATCTTCTGGAAGAGTTATTACAAGGAGATAAGGGGTTTTCCACTTAAGAAAGCTTTCCTGCCTGGAAAAAGGCATCTTTCCCAGAGACAGTTTTAGGTGTTTCTCCTCCTGCATTCCAGAGGACCTGACTGTCCAGTCCAGGGGGTAAGGGATGATGAAAGCCTTGAGAAGAACAGGGGGAATGGCTTTCTCAGGCCCAGTGCAGCTTTTGTACCAAGGTGTTAAGTGTTCTCAGCTTTTGGAAATACATTCTCCTAAATCCTTCCCCTGTCTGGTATTTTGGGATACCTGCCTGCACTTGACCTTTACACCGCTGCAATAACTGAAAAGACAAGGAGAGAAATCAGGTCAGCCACAACACTCCTAAGCCAAGGTTTTCACAACTTTCAATCAAACATTAAGGGGAACCTGCAGGTTTGATCCTTCTGGAGTAAAATTGCCACTTTCTAGATGTTCATTCAGTGCTGAACTGTCCCAAATCAATGATTTTTATTTTTTTTTTCCTGTGTCTTAGTTAGAGGGGTGGCTTTGTCTTTTCCAATCCTCTTTTTAATCAGAGAAGTATCTCCTAGCAGGGAAGAGGGGTTTTGTTCAAAAAGGTTGTGTTTTGGGGACTTTATTGTGTATGGATTTGCATTTTATTAATTATTTTTTAATTTTATAGAGATGATCCTTAAATATCCAGGAGGTATTCCCAACAAACGATGCCAATGGATGCTGTGACAAAAAAATTGTGGTAAAGCAAACCTGGTAAATCCAATGGAAACACCCATTACAGAGGGCACAGAAAAAAGGAAAGAGGAAAAAAGAGGACAAGAGAGTTCATCAGTGTGGGTATCAGTATATTCAAGAAAACTTTTTCTCAACCATCTTCCTTTATTAAAAAGAAACGAATTACACTTGCAAGTCATTGCAGAAAATTTTAATAATTTGCCAAATATACAGCTAGAAGAATGACCCTAAATATCACTTGTTATTAAATTACAAAAGTTGGTAAATAGCATAGTACAATGTTCTATAAAATAAACATGGTCCAAGAATGGCAGAACACTACAAATGAAATCACAAACACATACAGATTAGAGGAGATTGAGGGGGAGCTTTAGACACTTGAATCAAAGAAACTGAGACCAGACTGCACTAGATACATTCATCCATCAAGCAAAATTAATGTAGAATTTTAGAGTTTAAAAACAATAACACAGCATCAGGTGCAGTTTCACATGTTTTCATCTACTTTCCAGGACAGTTCCCAGGGGATTAAAGTGCCCTTGTGCACTAGTTCATTTAGTGACAGATACAACACACATCGTATTCGGAAGTTACTTCATAGGTCACTTTTAAAAAAAAATAAAGTAACTATTTGAACCACAACTCAGACTAAGGTGGTTTTGAAATCCCTTTGTTCTGACCATTTGCTACTGAATGTCATGTAACAAATCAAACTCCAAATCCACAGGGCCCACCTACACTAAATGAGACCAGAGTAAAAGGTATTTATTGAAACATGATTTCTGCTGTACAATCCTTAGCTTTGCTTATTTCCCCCTTTCAAACACCTTTGCCCTTTGGATGACAATTTTCTTCTGCAGCATCTATTACAGATTGCTGTGAACACAAAGAATAGGCAGGATCTGGCCGGCAGCTGTGGAGATGAATGCACCTCCCAGACTACATCGTGTTGTAACCCCAGGAACATGCACAGCATATTCTCCCTGCAAGACAACTGCACATTTGCAGCCTTTGGATCTTCCCCACTGCCAGTCCCAGCGCTGCAGCACAGACATGATGGCCAGCTCGGTGCTCCTCAGGAACCCTCCCCGCTCCAAACCTCAACACTAACTGCAGCAAGGGAAGGAAAACTCCATGCAGTTTGACCGTCACCCACCTTGCCCCCAAAATGTCCTCTTCAAATCTGTTACGGATTTAGGGTAGGCCTAAATTTAAGCTTTAGTTTTTAGAGCAGGATTATCAGGTGACTGGAGCTGGGTCAGGCCAGCTGACAGCTGACTGCTACTGGCCAGTGGTATTCCATACCATAATCTGATGTCATCTCAGTACAAATACAGTGGAGGAGGAGGTGCTTCTCTCTGATCACGGCCATGGTAGTTGCAGGACGCTGCTGCCATTCTGCAGTTGGGTCCAGCACCACCTCACTGCTGTTATCTACAGGAAAGTAAAATGTTTTTTCTTAGTTTTCTCCCTGTTTGGGTCTGTCCCTCAGGAGGTTGAGTTCTCCTGGGTGATTTTGTAGCCGGAACAGTGAGATTTGTGTTCGGAGGAATTCAGTTTTCTGTTGGGTGGGGAGGTGAAGGAGTTATTTGTTATATCTAACTCGTGTGAGTGTGTTACATTGTAGTCTACTTTTAATTTTCCTTTTTTCATGCAAATATATAACTACTTAAATTTAAGTTTTTGAGGTTTTTCCTCCCTTTTCTCAGTGGGAGGAGGGAGCTTTATTGCTTTGGTTTATACTTGACATTTTTCCAAAGTATTCAAACAAAAAAAAAATTGGTGTTTCCACCAGGTTCAGCCAGTGGACCTTGGCAAGTTTCCCCAGAGCTTGGCAGGTTTCCAGGACCTCGTTCATATAAACATACCTGGTTTATCTGCTTTGTCTTGCTATGTTTTGAGTACATGGAGAAATCATAACATAAACAATGGTTGCTCACAGGAGGCTTGTGGTAAGCCTTCTTTTGATTGTTCTTCTGAGTTCAGACACTTTTCCTGTGGGAAGACCTCGAGAATATGCGTAGAGCCCAAGAGACCGTTTTTTCTCTCCTGCCCCACCCCGACAGAGAACAAACCCGAAGTGCAGGTCATGTGGTGAACTGGGGTCCTTCCTGTGTGACCTGAGGTAAGACATGAGGAGGTGGGAGAGTGAATCTACTTCTATGCTTGAAGTCTAGGTACGAGTTTTCAAACGGAAGAAAGCTGATAAAAAGGCTGTCCACATAGTTGAAGCAGAGACCCTGGAAAAGGGCCAAGAACAGCAAGAAGGCTGCCCTGTCTCCAGGCAGGAGGAAGAGGGGGGCAACCGAGTCTATTGGACATTGCTGAACCAGAGAGGTGGCCAAGGCTTTACCTCTACACTGACTTGTGGATGACAGCCAATGCCCGGGGGGGGGGGGGATGGCTAGACCGATGGAAGGAGACTAATTAGAAGCGTGGAGAGAGGCCCACCTGGGCTGCTGATATGTGACAAGACACTGCTGCTTCAGTAGACTCTGTGGAGATTCCCTGTGTGGATGCCCACGTGCCCAAAGGCCAAGCTAATGAGGAACATCACACCTGGACTAGCAGTATAAGTTCCTGGCTCCAAGGGCTCATGGTGTCTCAGGCCTCATGATTTCACCTCTAGGTGGGCACAAGACCGAGGGTTGGATTTAACCATGGACATGATTTCTAAGGTTATCCACGATTGTGAAACGTGGTTACTATGATGGAGACCCCAGTGAGGGGATGGAGACCCCTGAGAAGGGGATGGGACAATCTCAGTGTGTGCCTCAAGATTTAACCTTGGGGAAAAAAATAACTTGCATTTTGAGTTGTGTGTTGCAGGAAATGAATCACCGGGTGAAGACGACCTAAGCTAAGCTGGTGTTGCTGCCCAATGATTGACTGCTTTTCCTGCCCAAAGTATCCACCCCATCCTAATGGACTAAAGCCTACAATCTGGAGGGGTGGAAGATGGCTCTGAAAAGAAGAACTGTTCAAGCTCGAGGTATAGACAGATTTGGGATATGAGTGACATAATATGGTACGGAATAAGGGGTGGAGTGTTACGGGTTTAGGTGTAGGCCTAAAATTAGGCTTTAGTTTTTAGAGCAGGCTTTAGATTATCAGCTGACTGGAGCTGGGTCAGGCCAGCTGGCAGCTGACAGCTACTGGCCAGTGGTATTCCATACCATAATCTGATGTCATCTCAGGGTAAATACAGTGGAGGAGGAGGTGCTTGTCTCTGATCACGGCCATGGTAGTCACAGGACGCTGCTGCCATTCTGCAGTTGGGCCCAGCACCACTTCACTGCTGTTATCTACAGGAAAGTAAAATGTTTATTCTTAGTTTTCTCCCTGCTTGAGTCTGTCCCTCAGGAGGTTGAGTTCTCCTGGGTGATTTTGTAGCCAGAATAGTGAGATTTGTGTTCGGAGGAATTTAGTTTTCTGTTGGGTGGGGAGGTGAAGGAGTTATTTGTTATATCTAACTCGTGTGAGTGTGCGTTACATTGTAGTCTACTTTCAATTTTCCTTTTTTCATGCAAATATATAACTAGTTAAGTTTAAGTTTTGGAGGGGTTTTTTTTCTCCCTTTTCTAGGCAGGAGGAGAGAGTTTCTTGCTCTCCACTAGCATCCACTCCTACTCTTTCAGAAGAGTGTGCATTCCCACTGTATTTCTGGCATTTTAATTATGTTTTTCAATACTGGCACTTTAAAAGCAGTTACAGGACATAAGTTGTTTAGGAAACTAGAATTTCCATTAAAACATTCCACCATGATGCTGCATAAGGGTTACCTGTGGCAAGGGTGAAGAAGGCACTCAGGAGGGAAAGCTCACTTGGGAAAAAATGGAATTAGGAGGATGAACAACTAATCACAACATTAAACAGCAGACATGGATGCGAGTATCTACTCTTCCAGTGTCTTCCTACTTTTGATAGTGCCTCACATCATGAAGTGAGCAAGTAGTTCCAATGATTTTTGGTTCAGGCTGTAAACACTCCTGCACAACTGACATGGCCAGTGCAGGTGATGCCCTCCCTTCACCACTGCTGCTGGAACACCTGAGAAGGCCCATTCTAAACTCTGCACAATCCCAACTCAGATCAGGAGCTCTGTGCAGGTGAGGAAGTTTTACTGGGACTCTTGATGTGTAACTTAGTAACATTATTAAAGTATCAAACACACTGAAATATATCAAGAAAATATGACTCTGTAATCAAATTAATGAAAATCAGTGATTTCCTAACCTACTGAGTCCTTTAAAAGCTCTCCATGAAGCTGTGAGGTTATGGAAAAGAACACTTGGCTGTGCATTACAGCAGAAAAAACCAGAACAGTACAAGTGTCATAAGAATCACAACTACAAGCAAAGTCTTCAGTTTAGTTCATAAAATGAATTGATTAAAATATTTTAAATATTTCATAATGGTGTAACACATTCCAATGAAATTTATGCAACAAATTTCAATCATATCCAAAAATACCATATGTGTAAATGCTTTTTTATAAAACTTTATACAATTCAAGCTCTCCTAGGTAAGTTCTCCTGTCACCCAGGCAGAAAGGCTTCAGAAGCACCTACTCTGAGTCCACGAGTGACAATCCTGCATGAGTCTCCCCTTTTGACAGCCAGCTCTGCTAAATCCAACTCTGCTTAAAATCAAACGACAGGTTTCCTCAGCAGCTCCAGCACCCAGCTACCACCACACCAGTCTGGGGCAGGGATCCTCCCTTCATTTTACAGGACAGAAATACCTACAAGCCTTGTTACCATTCCCACAAGGATTTCCATGTCACGGTTGCCCATCCTGTACATGTCGCCCAGAGAACAAAAGGGGCATTTCTGTGAGAAAGGAATTGATGGCAGTGCACCAGCTCAGTTACCTGTGTTTCCCCCCTTCATCTTTTGATTACTTTCATATTCTGTTTAATAATTTCTGTGAATGTATCTCCAACTGTAACTGAAAACAACTGGATCAGATACAAGACAATAGCGACACCAGGTCTAAAATATGCAAGATCAATGTGAATATAAGGGCTCTGCAGGCTTAAACTCAATAGCTGGTACTATGCTCAAACACCTCTACAGCAAGCTTTATTTGCACAACTTCCAACAAAAAATACTATTATCTCTCAAGCTACATTTCAAATTAACAGAAACACATTCATAGTAACTACTGGTACAAAAAACATGATAAAATTATTTTTTTATTCAAAATATTATGACAGGTTGACAATATTTCAGGTGCATTACAAACACTGCCATAGCCAACAAAAGAATCAATACTTAAAGAGCATTCAAACACTGAGGAAGTGTATATTAAAGCAGAGACAGGAGAGTGCATGGTACCAAGAGCATTCCGATCATTTTCCAATAACTGACTCCTTTGAGACAAATGTCTGATTTCTCTGGCACAAAATGGATTAAAATCCAGAAGAGATGAATTACAGACGACAAAAATCATAATGTTTAAATGTTTTTGCCCACATTTGCTGTAAAACCTTGTAAACTTATCATAACAAGGCCACTACCAGCCTGGACTACTCTACTGTTGATTATTTATGGGATAGAAAAATGCAATTGTAAGAGAGAAACCAGCATCAAAGCACGCAAACCCACAAACACTTTGTAGAATATGGCTTAAATTAATTCATGGACATTTGGGAATATATTAACTACATGGTGCAATAGAAATACCAGGTAGGAAAATACTCCCTCTCTTCCTGGTAACTTTCCCCTCAGCCTTCACCATAATTCACATAAAATTGCCAAGAAAATGATACAGCCCCTTCTGCAAGGCCCTTTTCACACACTTCAAAAACATTGTGTTACTAAGTTGGTTTCATTCTTGAATGCTTTGGCCAATATATGCTCTAAAGTTTAAATAATGTAGTTCTACACACAGTAATACCCAGTTTCTTCCAATTAACCCAAGTTCTCAAGCTAAAATTTCAGCTTTATTTGAAACAGCGTATTTGCTTGAAAAAGGATGTATTTCCTTCTCACACAGAAAGTCAAATTAAGAGCTTGCCAAGATGTGCACACAACTGAGTGCAGAGTGCAGAACAGTGTACAGAGAGTAGCAAGGCCACGGGGTCACAGGAAGTCCACATGGAGAAGAAGTAAGTTTCCAATGACCAAATCCATTCTAAAATGGTTTCCTCCTGGGGCTTGCTTTAAGCATTAAAATCTTGCTCTGGGTATGGCAAGACTCAGCCATTCCCACTTTTTATACAGCTCACTGTATATGCACAGACACAGACACAGCACATGGAAGAGATACACCAAAAATGCTGATCTCAATTATTCCATAAAAAAGTTTGAATTTTTCCCATGAAAAGGAAAAAAATGGGACAACTTTCAAATTATACAGCTTGCCTGTGTGTCATTAGGGTGGGATAGCCACAGCTCTACTGCACAAGCAGTAGCACACATGATGGCTCCAGGGCTCAGCAACCTCCAAAGGGGAGTCCTTGGCCTGTACTGCTCATGGCTCCAGCCAGTGCTCCCCAGCAGCAGAAACATGAAATGCTTGTTGCAAAAACTCAAGCAGCCAATGCCTAGTGGAGATCTCTGCATGCTTGCTCAAAGTGCTCTGTTCCTCCATTTCTTCAGGGTGCTTTTAAGAGCAATGCTTTCAGAGAAGGGCCACAAGAACAATGGAGTGAGGCATTTCCCTTAATCACAGCATCAGACACTCCATGAACAGACTGACTTAATCTCCTAACTCAAATTAGTTCCTGGAACATTTCACATTTGCATACTTTTGCTCTTAGGAAGTAAGAGTTGCTCTAGAAGTTGTGCAGTTTAAGCCTGTTACGGTATTTTACTCCAGCATTTTCTTAGCACCTCAACACAAATTACGTGGTAGTTTATCTGTGGTGAACATCAGCTACAGATTCCCACAAAGGGGAAGGGGCCCCCAGTCAGGGCTGAAAGAACAGCAATGTCAACCTGTGACAAGGAAAAGCACTTTTTGATGCACTGGCTTCTGGTGCCACTGCTGACTCAGCATGGCATTTCTCTCCAAGCAGGGTTACTCCAGTTATTCAAATACAGTAAACACAAGGGCAGTACTGAGGGCATTGATCCTGCACCTCACAGCTTTCTGCCTATTTCCTAAACACCTGTTAATGGAGATGCGGCTCAGAGTCAAAGGCTAAGTGGGCAAGTGTCATCTATGCTAAAATTATTAAAGGAAGTAACATAACCCTTGCTTCTGGTAGTCCTTGGATTTAAGACAACCACATACACTTCATTCTATTAATCTATCTATCCTGCTTTATCTCACTATCTTCATCCTTTCACACTCCCTAATTAACTATCAACTATTTTCCTGAGTGAAATTATAAAAAGTTAAACCCTTCTACCAAAAGTACAAAGACAAATAAAATATAGAACAATACAAACCCAGTTATACAGCATTACAAGTGCAGAAATTCTTCATGTTGTGGCTCTTTATCATTGGCCCCAATAAAAAACATAGCAAAGAATTTAGTTATCCAAAATATTTTGAAGTACTGTTATTAGATTCTTCAGGCCATAAATGTAGCCCTCATCCTTTGCACTGCTAGGAAATACATGAGCAAAATCGATCATTCGGACTTCGACATTTGCACTCTCCTTGGTCTCTGCTGGCAGGTGATAGAAAACTTTTTCCAGTTGGGGTAGAACGTTCCCGTTCAGGTGCTCCTGTGCAATGCATGTGCTGCTTTTCCACACATTGCCTTGCTCCAAGTTTTCAACTTTCAGTGAGAGCTGGCTGTGGTGCCTCTTTGAGCATGCCTTTTTGTGAAGTGCATAAAATTTGGACAGGCCTTTACTTACAGAGGCTTCAATTTTTCCATTCTCTGTAGAATTTATTACATGAATATTATTATTATACTCCAATACATCTCCACCTGATAAGAGACCTTTGGGCACTCCTCTCTTCTCCGCCAAGGTGACATCACTCAACCGCACCGTCGTCGCCTGGCATGAACCTTCATAGACAAAAAGCAACGAGCTTGCATAGAAGTTGAGTTGTGTCTGGCCCTCAAACCACTCCAAAATCTTTTCAATCTTTCGAATGCTGGCAGCTACCACATCTTTTCTCAAGCAGTACCCACTGTGGAAAAACTTTGAGATGCCTGCAAGAAATAGACACATTTGGGTATTATTTTCACCTCTGAAAGGAAAACAAGTAATTGTTATTTCTTTTGGGATGAGAGCAGTTCTTATTTGAAGGAAAAGAAAGCATTCAGGTAGTTTCCTTTCAGATAATTATTAACTAAAGCCAAAGTGAACCAAGAAACTCTGATACCTTCAGCCACCTCACCTGCTGTATAATACTACCACTTGGGCTCTCATTGTAGGTAAAACTAAATGTATCAATCAAACAGTAAAAGAACATGGTTCCTGCTCCCCAGGTCATTTTAGTAAATGTCTGGACAGTTCTGGGCAAATGTAAACCCATGAAATTCTCCACAGATGAACAGGCTCAAGCAGCTTGTTATCATGAGTGTGTTCATGTGTGCGCCCTTCTGTGCCTTGCTGGGGGACAGAAGAACAGCTGTCATTAATAACTAGTTTGCAATAGTCATTACCAAACAGCTGTATGATGGCAGCATTTTTATTAATGGGTAATGCAGAGCAATATGTGGATTGACTTCAACTGAGAAGGTCCCTCGAACTGAAAAATGCATTTGTAGCAGCTTTCTAATATAAAAGACACTTAGGTATTCACAGAAGACACCTAGAGAAAAAAAATACATTATAAAAACATTTAATACTTTTAAAATATTTCTATTTCTAAGCTGCAAAGAAGTTGAATTCTACAACTATCACCTCCAGTAAAAGAGACATAAGGAGGAAATTCCCATAGTCTGCACTGCTGTTACAGCCAAGTGCACACTCAATTTCAGACTGACAGGTAGCTCAAATGCTGCAGGGAACAGCTAAAGACCCATCTGGCATGAGGACAGAAAGGGACTTTTAAAATAGGATCATGCAGACTACTTTTTCCACAGAGTTCTGTAAATAAGTAAATAAATGAAAAATATCCAAGAGCACTGAATTCTTACACATCAATTCCCTTACCGTCCTTAACTGTTTCCTTGGTCAAGCTCCTTCCGTAGTGCTGGTTCTGTGTCTCATAGCTGTCTGAAGAGATGTGGTACACCTGAAAGAGACAAGGAGGGGGCCCCTTATGTATTACAAACCACCAGTATTTCTGCAGAACAAGAGACACCTCACAGACAGGCCACAAAACCCTGGGTACTATTTAGTCCTTGCAGTTTTTGATGTTTCTTGCAGTGGCCAGCACTGCCCTCTGGTGCTCTCCAAAACCCTTCCTTCAGCCCTTGGGCTCCAAGCTACAGTTTTCCCACATTAGAGACATCATAGTGGTGGAAAAAAGCAACGTACCCATTACAGGGAACTGTTTTATATGGCCCTTGACTTGCAAATCAAAGCAGAGATCTGAAATTATCCCACTCCTATCTGTGTTACTGTGGCTGTTAAATCAGTAAGGCACAACAAGGAAAATTTCGATGCAATTATTTTGAATTCTCAAGAATATAAAACTATGTAGCCCAAGAGCAAAACAGCAAGAATTACCACCACAAGTCAGCTCCATAAGACCATCCAAAATTGTAATTGTCAGCACAAATGAGGTTGCACTGAATGAATGACAGCAGCTGAGCAAAAGCTGGGTGCCAGCCTCGACAGCAGCACATCAGTTCTCATCTGAAAGGGAGGCAACTCACACGGGTACAGTTTTGTACATATCAGGAATTGTACAAGCTTAAGAACTTAATTCAAAAATGTTTTACATATAGACACATTTTCTCCCTAACTGAAATAATTTCCACAGCAGAAATATGCCAGGCAGACGGGCCCAAGTATAATTTGTTTATGAGAGTGCAGACAATTCTCGCCTGCAGAAATAACGGTGTTACCAAGCAGGCAGTTTTCTCTGGCAGGAACTTTGTCCTTGGCACTTGTTCAGACCACCCAACCCCGCAGCACCCATCCCAACCACAGCATTCCCTTCATCCCGCTGGGAAGAGACGGGATCCCACGGAAAGCAAGTCAGGGCACACTGCTGAGGTGCCTTCTCCTGATCTCCTCTGGGGAGTTGTTGCAGCCAACAAAGAAAGTCCAGGAGAGTGAAACAGCAGCACCCCACACAAACCACAACAAATCCAGGTGTATACAGATCCCCATCTCCTGCTTCGCAAAGTAGCTGGGAAGAACAGTCTCAAGTAGCTCTTATTTTGACAAAAAGATAGAAGTAATTAAATTGAGAGTCCCCAAGGAACTTAAATCATAGTTTGTGGAAACTGATTTAAGTCATCAACCATGTATTGAAGGAGCAGTAAATAATTCTCACTCTGAACTAAGAACTGTAAGCCTGAATGTTTGAACTCACTCAGTAGCAGAGAAACTTCCCACTGCTCTGATCTCTATTTTCACTCTTATGATACTTGGAGAAGCTGAGGCCTCGATGTCTATGAACTGCAGAAAGCCATAGCTTAGATAAATTATTGTAAAACTGCATTCAAAAACTGTGATTTTTGTTTCAAAAAAACAGAATTTTTTTTCAACTTAAGTTTTCGTTGGGGTTTTTTTCCAAAGCACATGAAATAAGTACAACATACCACACAGGAACCCAAAGATTATTTATGTTAACACTTCAGGTATCAAAGTAACTTTCAGAAACATAAAAGTTTCAAAAACTTTTTAAAGAGCTATGAGTCAGACAGAATAATAATTAAAAAAAATAATGTACTGTTTAGAAAGAGAATCAAGAGTCTGATGAGTACATCTAAGTTTTCACTGCTGTGTCTTCAATTTAATATTAAACATTCTTATGCAGTCAGCCCAGGGGCAGATTCCTGCAGACATCAGCACTGCAGCAGTTCCTGACCAAATCATCTTGTTTACCAGAGTCGTATTTCTTCCCGTAGGAGCTACAGTTTTTGTGACATGGGCACTAGCTCAAAAATGCTGATTAAGATCTGCAAGCTCATTTTGTTTTCCAAAGAAACACTGAAGCAGCATGTCAGCCCCTGGGCTTCTGGGCTGCATTTCCCATGAAGTCACCCCACCCTCTTCTTAAAATTTGCACAAAAACATTCCCTAAAATGTCTTTTTGTAGTTACAAACACCCAGGCAGATGAGCAGGTTTGTCATTAACAGTGCATTTTTAACTATACAAAGTGGTCAGAGACAAACTATGAAGTCCCACACCCACACTGCAAGTGTGATGTGTGTATTTATAACTGCCATGTGCACTCAGAACACCCTTGGTCACCAACAGACTTGGCTGCAGTCAGTGGCATTAAAGAACAACAGACCTGGGTAACCATGAAGGCATTCTCCATGTTAGCCAAAGTGCTGCCTCTGACCACCACACTGAGTCTTTGCTCAACTGCAGGGAAGAGTCCAGTTGAAATATTCCTGAAAAACCTCACTCAGGTACAAATGCATTAAGCCCAGTTCTGAAAGCAAAGGAACAGAAACACAAGCTCAGACAGACATAATCTCCCACCAGTTCTTGCTCCACCCTCACCTATCCCCCTAACACAAGGATGGATGTGCTGGAGAAGCAGGAAACTAAAATCAACTTCCTATTAGACAGACCTCTTGCTTCACTGCACTTTGGTTTACACTGTCACAACTAATCCACTCCTAACCCTTTCCAAAATGTTATTTGCCTTGAACCAGGTTTCTTCTGTATCCCTGTTGTTGCAGCTGTCTGTACTAGCCCATTTCTGTCAGAACAATGACAAGTCAGATCCTTAACAACAGCCAAGAAATTATTAGACAGGAAAATCTCATTTCTTATTCATATGCCACAGCTTGTTACGTGTTTGCTCCATATTCACAGAGAGGCTCACTGCAGAGTGCAAGACAAAGAGAACTCTTCCTGTGAGCTGCAAAGCTCTGCCTTCAAGAAACCTCCTACTTCATGAGTCATTTTTATGTATTCTTACTATGCAAGATCAGAGCTGTTCTGGCTGACAGGGAGAAGGCTCCTCCTTGTGCCTACAAGCAGCTCCCACTCAGTCAGCTTCCTGAACAAATGGCTCTGGAATTCAGCATGCTAACAGGTACAGGTTTTCAATTAACCATAGCTGGTGACTCTGTATGGGCAACACATTAAAAAATCCAGACCATAAACTGTCAAGGGAAATGATCTTTGGACATTCTCCACCTGCACTTGGCTTTTGTTTCCCTATGAGGTGTTTGGTCATTGCTGCTCTCATGCTTTTTATACCCTTTCTTCAGTTAAAGTTCATCTGATGTTCCTGGACTGATGAAAAACTTGAGTTAAAATAAAAAGTTGGCCCAGTGTGGTCTTCAATAAAAACACAACCCTTGCAAGGTCTCACCACAGATACACAGTTTGGAAACCTTGCAACTTCAGCTTTAGGACATTAAACTGAGTAAAACAGGTATCAAATGTTATGCAATGTTCATTACAGTAATTCAGTACCAACTTCCACACTGAGGCAGAAAAATGTACACACTGTTCAAATACTTACTGCAACAGCTCCCTGACTTCCAGAAAGTACAGTTTAAATGCATGTTTAGACTGTCGTTTCTGTCTGGGGGAGATACGGCGAGCACAAATAAAAATCAGTATTCGGTAACCTGCAGAGCTCTTTCACATCAGCAAAAGTATCTACTAATCCACATCACTGAAACTGGGGAAAACAACCCCACCCTATTTTGAGCAGGTGCCTGCGCACTACAGAGGGCACCTGCAGAGCACAGGCTGATGTGATGGCACACCCAGCACAGACCTGTGAGCTACTCACATTCCCACACACCAGCAGTTCCCTAGGGAGCTCCTGATGCCCAGCCCTTGCATGTACCACAACAGCAGCCTGGGATCTGCTGTCTAAAGCCAGGATAAGGAGATGAGGGATACACGCTCTGATGCCGAGGCATCCAGTCTCCACAGGGCACCCAAGAGCTGCTCACCCCGGGATTTTTTCCCTAAATGCCCCTAAATGCCCCTATGCTACACACGTACAGGCAGCAGCAAACAAGTGTTTAGACCTTACACAGCCATTTCTATTTACAAGGCACCTCTGCACTCCTGACTGGCATCTGAAGGTCAGTCCCCAGCTTGTTGCCAAAACTAGAGCTGAGCTGAAAGCAAGGAGTAAGCAGATGGCAGCCCAGCTCGCCCAGGCACATCAGCACCAGCATCAGTACTCTGGGGGGGCACTGCCAGCGCCAGGTCAAGGCCCACACACACACCCGCTCACCTTCTGTCCTTACCCCACGACTGCCCACATACAAACCAGGTTTTCTTCATGCCTAAGTAACCCAGGTCTGTCTGCAGGCTCATAATCCTGTCACAGTGCAAGACCTGAATACAGCTTCAACAAGCCTTATTTTATCTTTTCCAAAAATGAGATAAAGCAAGGATTTAAAGGAAAAATAACATTTTTTAAAAAATACATTCTCTTATTTGATCTCTGTGTGATGGGTTTGAGCCATGGCTTCCTCAGTAACCAGGTGTAACTAAGGAAGTGGACATTACAGAAGTATTCCACACGTGTTTTCCACGTAAGAGTAGGAGGAGGGGAAATAGGAAGTTTTTTTGGTCTTCTTTCTTCCGGTGAGGTTTGGGGGAGCAGGAGGAACCTTGATGGTCCCTTGTTTCAGTTGGTTTTTCCTAGCCCGGGACATGGTGAGATTGTACCATTGCCTGTTCTCCTCTTTCTTAAAGTTTTTAATTGTTTTTGTCTCTTTCGTTTGGTTTGGTTTTGTCCCTCCTTATTCCTTGTTACCCGTTCCCTCTTCCCTTTTCCCTTTCCCCTGGGGTGGGGCCCCACATAGTGTGTACAAATTGCATACGTGGTTGTAGATGTTAGAAAAAATATAATTTCTGTTTAATTTAGTTCAGTTTCTTTTGAGTTCTTTTCTTTTCAGGTTCTTTTTTCCCTTTGCTGGGAAGACTTTGAGAGGAGAGAGGAGGGCAGCCCAGGGTTGGTAAAAGAACTACCTCCAAATGCTCTGACAGTCCATATAATGTTTTAGTAAAGTCCTCAGATAAGTAAATTGTAGAATTTCAACTATGTTGAAACTTATTTGATGAAAAAGCAGACTATTCATCTCCTAAAAAAAAAGAAACAACGATGCTGCAGTTAAATCATGAACCATCTTAAAAATGCAGAATTTTGGACTCACAGAACTTCCACAGAGCATCTCACTAGAATACATTTCTTTTTTGCCTCCTTTTCACAAAAGAAAAAAATATCTGATAGTTTCTTTGGTTCGCTGTGGGGTTTTGTGTTTTGTTTTTCTGGGGAGTTCATAGAATAGAATTGATTGGGTTGGAAAAGACCTCCAAGATCATCGAGTCCAACCCTTGGTTGTTTGGTTTGCTTTTTAGTTTTTGGTTTGCTTTGTCTTCCTGTTTTTATAAACATCAGTTTGAATTAGACTTATAAATGTAAAAAACCAGCCTTGGTAATTTGTTACTGTGGAAGAATCGGAACACAAGATTCAGGATTTAATAACTTTATTACTCCTCTCTTCCTAAGTCTTGCTATTAACAGATCAGAGCTTATGAAAATTACCACAACACTAGAAAGACTTCATAAAGAACTCATAAAACAGACTCAGCTACTGTAATTTGAAAACATCCTGCAGAAACATGTGCTGTAGATTATGAAATTCACTTCTAGAACCAGCTCTGATTATTAAACATTACTGTACCCACATTCATAGGTACAAATAACAGAGGTCAAGGATGGATTATACTGGTAAAATTACCAGTCTGAGCTTCAAAAAAGGGTTTCAGAAATATTATGGAATAGATTGCAATCAAGGTCTTCTGGAAAAAATTAAACCTGCAGAAACTGGGAACTGTGGATTCTAAAATGGACTGCAAATCTGAAATGAGAGCACAGTCCACACATTCTGCTTGCACCCAACAGCGTGCAGAACGCTCTGTATTTAAGACTCCTGTACTGGGAAGAGATTTCTTATCTATTTCTGTGTCTACTGCTGAAACCATATTACAATTTTTATTTTTGCTATTGCCACTGATGCAGGAAGGATTTTTGATTTTTTTGATTTTCACATTTTGTAGATTTTAGGAACACAAGTAGCTGTAGCAAAGTAGATTTTAGTGAGTTAATATTTCCAGCAGCTTCAGTTTAGTGTCTTTCTGTCGCTACCCCCTGTCCCAGAACAGGGAGCTAAAATTCCTTAGCTGTTTAGTCTGTTGTTCAAGGTACAAGATTAAAGGGTATCAGAAGAAGACAGAAACACGGGGCAGAGTGACCCAGGACACTGGAAACCCTCCAAGAGCCCTCTGTGTGCTAAAGAAGAGGAGACTGATGAAGGGGGGTCTCACTGACCTTAGACCCAATTCCTAGGGAAGTGGGACTGGGGCAGGATAGAGGTGGAACTGGAAATGTGTGAAGTGATGATTGGATGGATCATATGATAAAAGCTATGGAAATCAAAGCTTGCCCACTCATCCGTGTATTCCTGGGCAAGCCTGGGTGCTCATTACAGCAACTACCCTTTACCTTATCTCCTACTAAAAATTTGGCTTGTAGTCTTTTTTACAGACTTTTAGGGCATCACAACAGTATCTGAGATTTTCAACACATATTTAAACACTCGGTACTTTAATAACAAAAAGGAAGTGTCCAATCTCATAGAATCCCAGGATGGTCTGGTTTTGAAGAGACCTTAAAGACAATCCAGTTCCCATTCCCCCCTGCCATGGGCAGGGACACCTTCCACTAGACCAGGCTGCTCCAGGCCTTATCCAACACTTTCAAGTGGCCTCGAACACCTTCAGGGATGGGGCATCTCTTAAAGAAAGGAACCTCTCTCCTAAATATGGAATTGTGGTTTTAACCAGTATTATTTCAGTAATATTCTACATGCATTTCCAGGCATTTATTCTGTCTATTCAGTGTGTTAAGACAAATATAGGTTAGCATGTCAAATGCCAGAACTGTATATATAAATTAATGTTGAGCCAGATGGGAGACCACAGGTATTTGATAGACCATAGATATTTGATATACCAAGAGCATAAAATAAGCTGTATCAATAGCCTTTGGGGTAAAAATACACTCTAAATAAGTTTTGGGGTAAAACCCCACCTACAACACTTTTTTTGTTTGTATCTCTCTATGACAACTTATAGGATGGGTGTTTTAAAAAAAGCAGAGCTGCATTCTGTTTTTCCCAGCCCTCTCTTTCTTGCTCTTCTAAAACAGAAACTCTCAAGTCAAATCTACCTCCATGTTAAAAATAACACTGAATGGAGAGATTAAAATGAACCCATTCAAATCCTGAAACATCTTACACCATGTTGGTCCAGCAAATGCAAGCAAACTTCACCCAGCATGTGAGCTGTTCCAGGCAGTACATAACTGAGCAGGAGAACGTTTGGAGGAGAGAATCTTGCAAAAATAAAGCAAGCAGACAGGGCAAGATCAACCCATAATCAAGAGGCAGAAAAATTTCCTTGTGAATTCAGACTTTGCCAAGTGTTGCATGAGGGGAGGAGGAACCTTTTCAATTCTCTTTGGAAAAAAACAATTTCTAACATGCCAGAGGCACAAAACAAATCTCATCTAGTTAAACATTGGATGGAAAATGGCACTGCTTGGGGGAATCATCATTATACATCCAGTCTGAATTAGGGGATCGAAAAAAATCTCTGCAACAGGGCAAAGATACAAATAACTCACAATGTTAAAAACAATCACAAGCATACCATGGAAACAATCAATCACCTCTTTTGCACTGCAACAAAGGACATGAAGTACATTGTTTTACACAGGAGATAAGAAAGGTTATGCAATGACATAAACCAAATCCAAAGCTATAATCTCTAACCTTCCTGTTCCATCTAAACTGTTTGGCTGGTTTTGACTCGACTCCCACGTTCTTGCTCACAGGCTTACATAATTACTACACATGACCACTATAATTTATGGCTGTAACAGTTTATCTCATGGCAGAGTTAAGGCTCAGAGCCTGAGCAATTCTGCACAAGACATTACAGAGATACTAGAATTAGTTTATCAAAGTCTTCAGCCATTTACACATCTTGATGCAGAGCTTGAGGAGCCCTGGCTTTGTGTATGTGAGAAGAAAAACAAAAATCTCACATCAAAAAGAAGATTATTTGTGCCCCAATTATAGGAGAAGAAAACAACTTCTGGATTGCCTCAGGAACTCAGTACTGACCTCAAAACATTTCTGTTTCTGAGCCACAAATGTTCAGTACAGCTTTTCTTTGCAATGAAATTTTAAAGTAGCCAATACACAAATACTGAATGTTAGTACTTCTAAAGTAGTAAGAGTTAGTACAGACATCTGCAGGGCCTCATCCACACCTAACAAACCTTCCCTGACAGCTCTTCCTTGAGTGTGTATGCATCAATAGAGGGTTCCTTCTGATGGAAAGCTTTTTAAAATGCAGAATGTAAACAGCTGTTTATAGCAACATGCATCACCTCTGAGAGCTTAGCTACTGTTCCCTAAATAGAATAATTATGTAAAAATTATTTTTATTTATAAAACAACATTAAAATGAAAATTATTAAATTATTAGAAAGATTAGCTTAGCATGTAAATCTCTGATATAAGCCTAAAAGAAAAGGAAAAATAAAACAGCACAAAAAATCCCTGGATAATTTTAAATATCTGCTGTGGTGGTGAAGAATTAATTGCAACTATATTTGATTTTAAATACCCAGCCCCTCCTTTATATATGTTTATAGTGCCCAGGTTGCAAATAGCTTCCTGCAAGGGATGGCCAAGTAAACACTTGGTGTGAACCAGAGCACTGTTTTGGAACAGGTCTCACCCAACAGCTGGTACCACTGCTACCAACACATTCAGATAAGGCTTTATTTGCATAAAACACAGGAGGACTGTCCTTTGCTGGGAAAACCAGTCCCTGTACCTGGTGTGGGATGAGATGCCTGAGCACAAGCTGAAATTGAAGACAAAACAAGTTCTTACCCTCATGCCAAGTACCAAAAAGCCAATCTCTTCCATCAGCGGGTACTTGCTGACCTGCTGCTGGATCTTCTCCGCCGAAGCATAAGGGTCATAACTTTTCTGACCTATTTTCACATCCATTATGCAGGGCTTATTAAACTTACGGGTCACGTCTTCCAGTTTTAGATACGTATCTGCCAAAAAACCAAAACTTTTGTAAACAGTGGGTCAAAGCAAAATAATTACACGGCTTTAGCTGAGTTCCTTTGAAAGAAGATGAATAGTTTAAGGCTTAACAGCACATGAGTTTTTTAAGGGTCAAATTTGTCTCCCAACACTGACACCAACAAATTCTGTTGGTATGAAATTCTAAATGTCTTATTGTTTAGAAAATGGTATACAATTAATGTGTGCTAACTTAGCATTCAAATTCAAATTACTGCCCATATGAAATCCATGAGTAGCTTTTATTAATCATTAACATATCTCAAAGAGAATTACTAAGCACATTCAAATACAGGTTACTGCATGGCTGGCTTTGCAATGCAGACAGCGTTTTGTGTCATTTAAAAAATTAAATTAGCATTTCAGTCCTGCACTTCAGGGGCTGAAGTGCAGCTCATTTTGCTTTTTTTAAATCCCACTCGCATCTGTAATCATTTCTCATGGCACATCTTTTGGGGAAAACACTCTTCAAATCATTTAACAAATGCCTTTCATCCATTTCATCCTTTTGGGAGGGTGACTAGAACAAAAAAACCCAGAAGTACTTGGAAGTGCATGAAGATTTAAAGGAGTATCTAAAACCTGATAAAAATGACCTGTGCTTTTCTCCAGAGCAGGTAAGAGATTATTATAAGCACAATACCCAGCACTGACTGTTGGAATACACCCAGCAAATGAATTTTAGTAAATGCCCAGGTTGCAGGTGACTCTGCCCAGCCACTGCCAGGACATGGCACACACTCAGTCAACACACAGCCTGAACACAGGTCTCATTCCTCCTATCAGCTTCTTCAAATCCACCTGTCATCAGGAACACACTTCAAGTCTGGTTTTCCTTCTAGTACAGGCTATTCCAAAAGTCTATTTCTTTAATGTAGTCCAAATACAGAAACATTGTCTTATTGTCTTATTCCCTATTCCTGCAATATGATAAAAAACAGAATTGCCAATGAAAGCAAAAACAGTTTAAAAAGAGAAAAGGCACAAAGTGTCTTGTTTGAAAGTTGTACAGACAGGTAACAAAACCAGTCAGTCAACATAAAGTGAACAAGCAGTGTTTCATTTCCCCTTGATAAGTAGAAACATTTTCTTAAGGAAAAGAAATTACAGGGACTTTTATTAATTTAAGTCCTATTGAGAGCTTCAGTTTTTACACCATCATGATCACCATCATGAAATATCCCAATTTACACAATCATGAAATGTCCCAATTTCCCAAATTATGTATGCATCAATTGGAAAAAAGTTTCATTTAAGCCTTACTTGCCTGCTTATGTATGAATGGGACTAGGCATGTGTGGGAGATGGATTCGTATCTCACCATCCTGCTTTATGACTGTGCTGGACCAACCACCTTGTCTGCGCGTGTGGGAAGGGCGAGGCCTGTGGCACACGGTGGGGCCAGTGGCCTCATGGCACAGCTGCTGGCACACAGCACAGCTGCCGGCACACGGCACAGCTGCTGGCACACAGCACAGGCATATGGCACACGGTGGGGCCAGTGGCCTCATGGCACAGCTGCAGGCACACAGCACAGCTTTAGGAACACAGCACAGCTGCTGGCACACGGCACAGGCATATGGCACACGGTGGGGCCAGTAGCCTCATGGCACAAGTGCAGGCACAGAGCACAGCTGCAGACATGGCACAGCTGCAGGAACACGAATCAGCTGCAGGAACACGGCACAGCCGCT
The DNA here is from genome assembly GCA_021164005.1 of Willisornis vidua nigrigula. Taxonomy (NCBI): domain Eukaryota; kingdom Metazoa; phylum Chordata; class Aves; order Passeriformes; family Thamnophilidae; genus Willisornis; species Willisornis vidua. The sequence goes on from JAJPCS010000146.1 coordinate 1,307,621, forward strand.
GGAACACGGCACAGCCGCCAGCACAGCTGAAGGTACACGAGGGGGGCCAGTAGAGTCATGGCACAGGTGCAGGCACACAGCACAGCTGCAGACAAGGCACAGCTGCAGGAACAGGAATTAGCTGCAGAAACACAGCATAGCCGCCGGCACACAGCACAGCCACTGGCACACAGAACAGCTGCAGACATGGCACAGCTGCCGGCACATAGAACAGCTGCCGGCACACGGAACAGGCATATGGCACAGCTGAAGCTACATGGTGAGGCCAGTAGCCTCATGGCACAGGTGCAGGCACACGGCACAGCTGCAGACACGGCACAGCTGCAGGAACAGGAATCAGCTGCAGAAACACCACACAGCTGCTGGCACACGGCACAGCTGCTGGCACACGGCACAGTCTCATGGCTGAACCCGTTGTGTGCACGTGGTTGGGCTGCCACTCAAGGAAGGCCTACCTGGTCGCCCCCACCATGCCCCCAGGGCCCTTGATTGGCTACAGCACTCGTCATCCCGGTCTGGACGGCACTGGGTGGGCCATGGCCCAGATGTCCTGCCTGGGAGCAGTGGCCATGAGGGATAAATATGGTAGCAAGCAGCTGCCACCATGGCAACCCTTGAAGCTTGGCAACAACTGTTTTTCTCTTCTCTATTTATTTCTTTACTTTTTTCTTTTCTCAATCTCTCTTTTCTTTCTCTTGTGGGTAACTTAAAACCAGTGACTTGTGTTTTACTGAGCTGGTGTACTGATTGATTTGTGGTGGGTGCTTTTGTGGACTGTGTCTTTGGGTTGGGAGTTTTGGTGAAATACCTTTGCCTTGGTTTTATGTTATCCCTGTAAAACTTTTTTCCAAAATGTCTTATTTTCTCACTAAATTAAAAGAAATTCTCTTAGAGAAAGTGTAGCAGCATTTTCTCCATGTGAATTCAATAACAAACTAAAGGCTTTTCAAAAGTTTGGTGAGCAAATTTAAAAGTCATAAATGTAAGTAACCGCCTGGGCAGTTTGTGGCTTGAAAGCTGGCATGTTACAGCACCTTGTCCAGGTAAAGTCATTCTCAGGAAAACATGCCAAACCAATACACTATTTAAAAAAAAAAATCTACTCTTCTGCTAACTCAGTGTATCAGCTTTCGGTGTCCACTGGGCTGCAGGATCAATCTACCTACAGCAAAAAGAGTTGTTATAGACTAACTCACCCATTAACTTCAACTGCAGGAACACACTCAAGCTCTGGTAACTCGCAGTTAACTTTGAGGAGCCCCAGGCTGCAAATGTACTCGGTGTTTGCTCATGGAATATGCCCAGAGGAGAGGCAGGACAAGTACTCTCCATACCACCTGAACTGCAGGTACCACTCTTACTGTTTAAAGTTGTTATACAGGTCTAACTCAGTTAGATACTAGCACAGATTTTGTGGGACTTTGGGGAACCACTACCGAAATCTGGGGAGTCCATAAAACCCTTTAGCTACCTGTTATTAAAAATTGTCCAAGTCTGTCATCCTTCACAGCAACCCTTTTTCTATGTTACAGAAATTGCCACAATTGACAGATTTGTGCCATTGTTCTAAGCCAGTCCAGAAGACAACTGAATAGAGTTCCATGTTTTCAGTACTTAGCTCTCAAAAGCACCGAGCCAGAGGTTTGCCAGGGGAGGTGAGGAGAGACAGTTAACACAAAAACATATCAGGAAAGGACTGCAGTCCTTCACCACCAACCCAAAAATGCTTTGGATCATGTGAGCACTCTGGACTCAAACTGTTACAAATACAAAACTACACAAATTGAAAGTTATCACAAATTATACAAATTGTTTAGATGCAATGTTTTCAGCAACCCTAAAATATAATTATATAGAAAGTAGCACAAACATCTATTCCCATGAACACCCATGGGTGTCTGCGACTCCACTGTTTTTTTTCCTTCTTTTTAACCATACAGCAACAACATTCAGTACCTCCCAAATATTTAAAAGTCCTAAATATCTGTAACTGCCTAGTTCCCCATCCATTTCAGATTCGTTAAACTGGACTACTTTACTGACCTCCTAAAAATGTAAGAATAACTGTTTTAAAAAATTAAGCATTAAAATAACTTCATAGCTAACCCTTAGAAATACTAATTATTTGTCAAAGTCTGTGACTTACCCAGAAATTACTCATCTCTCTCGCACAATTTTTGGAATGATTTAAGTCTTTCTCATTAGGTAACTGCTAGCTCAGAATTAGGGCTGTTACATCTGTTCAATGCACCTCTGCTTTCACAAGGCTGTCTGGCTTTGTGGGCGGAGCAATACCCCCTCACATAAAGCATCATAATGAGTTATTTTTACTCATTACAGCTTCAGAAAAACAGATCAAGTGTTTAAACTCTGGGGTTTTTGGCACTATTTAGTGCTTACTTGCACTGTATTTAATAGTCTAACGAAACAGCTCCCAAACTTACAATATTGGAATATACCAACTTTCACTTTCACTCCTATGATGTAGCCAAGCACTAAGACTAAGGCAAACAAAGAAAGCTTCAGGTAGGTATCAGTGCTCTACTGAGAGTCTCTGAGGCTCTGACACTGAGTGCCCTTCTCAAGGGCATCAGTGAGTCTGAACCCGAGCCCTGGTAACTAAGGTGCTCTCCTCCCTCTTGTTTTGTTAAACAAAAACCTGCAGATTTTTACAGCAATGAAGACTTCATAAATTATTACATAGTGTCATGCTAACCCAACATGCTTCTGGAAATCATGCATTCACCACCTAAATCCAGATGAAATTAAACAACCCTGCAGCAAGAAGAATTCATAACGATTTTCTGTCTTGCTTTGCTAGATAGTCCTGAACATGCACTACAAGGATTGATATAAATCTTTCCTCAGAGACTTGCCCTGTCCTTTTCTATTTACCAGTGGCAGGAAGTTGTGGCTTCACATATTATTTACATATTTTATTACAGTCTGCCCCCACCCTGGAGACCACCAAAATTCAGTAAGTATGCACGGCTGTCCCAGTTCAGCAAGCTGGAACCAGTTTATCCCTGTGTGGGTGTGACCAAAGCTGTGGATTCTCCACCCTCTGTGCCATTTCCCAGGAACTGTTCCCAATGGCCCATTTGCAGCAGCTGCCCAGGGCACACCTGAGCCCTCAGGTTGGGAGCTGGCTGGGAAAGAAGCCTGGCAGAGGAGCTGGGAGAACTCCCCTGCAGGGACTCCTTGGCACCTCCACACCCACCTGAGGGCTCAGCTCTGCTAATGGGCCAGCAACGATTCCAAAATCCCCCCTGACTCCCAGAGTCAGATCCCCCAGTGTGGAACTCCCAGCCCTGCGGGAGGGACTGGGGGCTCCCACCTGCACCTGAGGGGAGAGAATCTTGGGGTTTGGGGACCTCTGGGACCACGAGTCAGATCCAGAGGAGGAGCAGAACCTTGACAGGAGGAGCCCACCACTCTCAACCAGACTGTGCCATCATCTGCACCAACAGGTTTTTTCTCTCTTCCTTTTCCTTTGGACTCGGGGGAACCACGTTGGGCTCAGCACAGGGGCCACCAAACCCCCCTGTGTTTGTGCCCCAGGGTGCTGGGTTATACTTCTGGGGTTTGTGGGTTAAAACCAATTTCTCTTTGTGTCATTGCATTTATTGTAGTATTTTTATTGAATTGTAACTCTGACTTATAATCTCTCTTGTGTTGGGTTCATTTCTCCTGCTGGTTTACCTTTAAACCAGCACAATGGCATAAACCATGGCAGACTTCAGCACTGTTAAGTGTAGAAGAATCTTCCAGAAGATTCATTTCAACGAGATGAGAGTTTTATGTTACTCAAGAAAGGTTTCCTGCCTGGAAAAGAGACATCTTTCCAGGAGTAAGTCTTATGTGTTTTCTACTCTTGCACTCCAGAGGTTGACTCCCTGGTATAAGAAAAGGTAAGTCCTTGCAGACATGCCTGAAGGCCCTGCAGCAAGTGGGGGGCAGGTGAATGATAAATAAGCATGGAGGAAAAACAGCAGGCACGTTTTTGTTGTGCCTGGTGCTGGCAGTGCCATCACATCAGTGTTCTTGGCTTTTGGAAATAAATTTTCCTCAATCCTTCCACTGCCTGGTCCTGGGGGTACCTGTGCATGCCTGTGTATTCAGTCCTCACTGGAGACAGAAGTGACAAAACCACTTCAGGCATCTGATTCCTTTTCGTAACTTAGAAGACATCTCTCAAACACAGGAATAAGCAAAGAAAAGCCTCAATAGGCACAGCAACAAATGAAGAACAGAAAGATTTGAAGCTGGGTCATATTTATCTAGCCTGTTCTCAGGATAGGCAACAAAATTAGGTAACAGTATGAAATGAGCAGTAGTAAAGTTACTTAAAAAACAATTAAAAAAGGGATGGGCAACAAGTAGACAGCCAAACCCAGGAAACTCAGCAGCACTTGGCTCCTACATATTTGTAACAATTTTTCCACTTCTTTGTGAATAAACTCCAAAAGCCCACAATGCCAGTGAAGCTAAAGTTGAAATTCAACCAATTTTAGATGAGCTGAGGGCCTCACCTCTACCTCCATTTTCTGCAGTAGCACTGGGTATGTAATTTCAGCAGAACACAACAGTGTTTTTATACATTCTATTGATACTGGATCCATTCATCTTTTCTGTCAAATTTCCTACATTCTCACTTACATTTCACCCTTTTTAGGTAGCAATTTCAGCCACTTACCTACTTTTTCAGTATAGAAAACTGATGCTTCTCCCTAAATATTTCTCTAAGGAAATAAATTCCTTGTGTTCTTCACCTTACCCACTGCAGTTCCTGCTTACCTGTCACATGGAAACTCACATGAGAGAGGGTCAACAAATCAAGTTCAGAGTGGGCCTAAATTAAGTTTTGGTTTTTTAGAAGTCACCTATGCCCAGTTTAGCAGCAATAGGGAATTACTGGGTTCACTACTCAGGGATTTGTATGGAGCTGTGTCCCCAGAGCCTGCAGAACAGTGACTGCCAACGCAAAGGTCAGGTTTCCAATGTCAAGACTGCAAAAACCCTACAAATATATCCTCAGTCTACATTTAAGAACAAGATACACATGCATTCTGCTAAGCTCCATCATCTCCAACATCTTTGATTTCTATCAAGATTTCCCAAAGCTCATTAATATTTCAGATAACTGAGTTGGCAGTGCAGTGTTTTGGTTGAACCGCCGCCATGGCTGTCTATGAAGAGGGCTCCTGATAGTGCACAGCCTTTCCAAGAAGAAAAACAAACAAAATCAAAAGTTTCTCTTCCTCTAAAGCCTTATTCCTACTGCCTATCTCTGGATGCCTGGTGGAGACCTGCCAAAATTCAGCCCCATTGTGCACAGTGCTAGTGAATTCCCAAAGCAAACTAGGGTTGTCATGAACTACTATATCTTGGCTAGATTTTTATTTTTACATCTTAAGAGCATACTGTAAATACAAAAAAATCATTTGCAAATGGGAGGGGATATTAAGAGAGCTCCATGACACACATAAAATTGTGAGGGAAGATAAAATATAGCTCTGGTACAGCTATTTGAGTTAATGCCAAGTAAGAAAGTGTGAAGGCAAATCTGAGCCAAGAAAGTGCTGGTACTACCACAATCTTCCTTGGATTTCTTCTTTCAGAGATTAGACTGTGCCCTTGGACTCCATCTCACCACTCTCTTTAGAAAATAAGCCTATCAAGTGACAGTATAAGCAAAGGAAGACAGAGTTATTTTAAAGGAGCATGGCATCTAGTTTTTGTGGCCATGTATTTAAATAAGACTCCACGGCATCCCTTTGTTTCTGTATGTTCTGGAAGCTCCATTTCCCCAGTGTGAATAAGAAAGGTCTCCAGAAGAAAAGCTAATTTCTGCTTTAAATACAACAGTAACACCCATTTTCTCTTGATGAGACAATTTTCTAATTGCTTTACCAAAATACCTTTATCTTCCTGACTCCCAATATTATACAAACACAAAGTTTAAGACACCAGATCTTTGTTCCATTCAAACCAGTGACAAGGTATGACAAGAGGAGCTCACTAGCATGGCATGTGCTGAAATTACTGCTTTGTGTGATAAAAGCATGACAATGGGATCCAATCTCTACAGATCCAGCAGCAGGTTCCAATTTGAATGCTTCCCCTTCAGCCCCAGCCCATCTGTCTTTCCTTCCTTCCACACCCACAAGGTGTCTGCCTCTTGCTCTGATGGCCTGACACAACCATGAAACCCGCCCACTCTTCCAACACAACGCAAACCAGACCAGCAGCTCTGCAGGCTCAGCTGCTCAGGGAACCTTTGCCATACAGCCACGTCCCATCTTCCCTGGGGGCAAGACCCCAGAGACCTAATCCAGCCACAGGACTGCAAACGGGAACCAGTTGTTAGAGGAAACATCAGTGGATTACAAAACAAGACCAAAAAACCTACAGAGCTCACAACTGCCAAAGATGAGTCTCTAGAATATTCTTCCAGAATGTATGGATTAACAGATAAAATTAGAACAGTACCATTTGGTGCAGTAGGTGGTGACCAGACACCGAAGTATTTTGGCAGATATTTCCGCAGCTCCAGAAGAATGCTGTCACAACAGTCAGGGTCATAAACCTGAAATAAATTAGGGAGTGTTGAGGAGATCATCAGTTTAAAACATTCATTTTATACTTCCAATTGTTCCATATACTTTCTTACAGTCTTTGTTTCATAAGCTTAAGAGTTCTACTTTACATTTAAAAAACACACAAGATAAAGATGCTAATTATCACAGTCAAACATAAATAAGTGGCATCCTTTCTTTCAAATTGTGAAGTGGAAAAGATGCATCAACTGAAACAACTTATGGCTTACCTTGAATAAAACCCTAAACTGTAACTGTTAACTTGAAAGCCGATTTAGTGAAAAGGGTGCTCGCACACCCTGGATGCAAGACCGTACAGGATTACTGCATTGTATCATACACCCAAACCTTTTTAAGCTTTATCAGGTAAGGCACATAAGCTCAGACTAGATAGTATTTTCTTGTCTCGTCCGAAACAACTACAGCTGTAGTCATCACACAGATTATGCACAATTCAAATATATTTCTTTTCATTTGCTTTAATGCTTTCAACATTTTCTTCTGTAGGAAAAACAAGAACAGTTTGGAAACAGCAGCTGGCTTATATTCCTTAAGGAACAATTCTTTGCAGAGTCAAAATGAAGCCTTGGATACCATCTGCTATGGAATTGCACGACTGTCACCAGTTTGCAGCATTGTTAAGAGGGTTTCAAAACCATTCCCTTGCCTGGGTTCCCCCTCACCTCACCCAAGGATGTAGTTCCAGACAGAGGGGATTGCGTGTAGCAGGGTGCCAGGGTTCCACATGCTTTGTGAACTAGATCTGTATCCATTCCAGTACAGGTTACAATGATTGTTACTGCATTTAGGAGCCATCTCAACCAGTCCCCACACAGCTCTCCCAGTTGTGACACCGTCAGAGTGGCACTCTGCCCCTCAGCCTTACAGTCCCCACACAGCAATACCCATGGATGCTGCACAGTGACCAGGGCACGCTACAGGTTCTGCTTTCACTTCAGTGCAGCCAAAGCCCACTGCAAAGTTGGAAGCAAGGCAAAAAAAGGTCCAGCATTAATAGCTCTGCAGAGTTGGCTCTGTTCACTGTGTCAGATCCCATTTAACTACAGGAGGGCAATACTTTGCGATGGCAACTCCAGTGGGGAGGAATCGCAAAACACACGACTGCAGTATTGCAGTGTTAATACAACTAGGGAGAAAAAACCCAGACCTCAAGTCCAGCTGCTATTTTGGAGCATAAAGGCAAGCCTTGGCTATCCTCACCAGAGCCAGCTAACTCTAGACAGAACTTTGTGCAGCAGCAGAACGTTAAAATTAGTTAATGTGGGTTTGTGCTAAATTTAGGTTTCATTGCAGAAACCTCAAACTCAAGTCACCAGTGTGTTTCTAACACAGGGGCTGCTCCACAGCTAACACAGGGCTCTCCTGGGCTTGCACCAGCCACAACTCTGACACCTTCATGCTCTTACTGGGCAGCAGTCAAGAACACGATACACCAAATCCACACCACCTGCACTCTAAAGTAATGAATTTGACCCACTCCTTTAACTAGCTCATGGTATATTCCCCATTTTCAAGATCCTAAGGAAAGGGGCTGAAACCTCAGAGCTCAAACCACATGAGTATGTGCACAGTGTATTGGGAAACACCAGCACACACCCACTGCCACACCCCCTGTCACTACTGTTGCTATCTTACACACACAGAAGTTGCTGGGTGTGCATCTTACAAGTCACAGTGTCACATCACAGGGCAATGAACCCTCTTCACATGTTACTTGACAAGCTGGCATGACCTCTGAGGATGACATATAATTGTATGTCTAGGCCCAGCTTTCCTCCATGTTAACACAAGCTGGTCCTTTGTGCTCTGAGACAAAAAGCCTTGCTTGCTCATGGGACCAGTGGCTGCTGTTTATTTATGCAACATTTCTTCACTGAGCCTCAGGCATTGCCAGCAGAAGACGGTGCTTTCTCCAGAAGACTGCCAAGTAGCTTGATCTTACCAGTTTAAGGAAGAAAAAAAAAGTTAAGGGTGGGAGAGAACAGAGCTTAGCACCAGGCAAATGCTGAGGCACAGACCTGACTACTGCTGCCTTTGATAGCAGTTTAGTGTTCCCCACTGTACACACAGCTGTTTCTGGGCCAGGACTCCCAAGCACTGACTGGTGGCATTACTTCATGCAGTAAACATTTTCAGACAAACAGTTTACTGTGGTAGTTTATGATCATAGGGCATCACAGCGAAGGCAGGGAACTGGATTGCCCCAGCACAGATGTTGTCTTCCCAGGTGAATTTGAGCAGATCTGAGAAGCAGTGCCCATCGTGCAGTGTCACTGCCTTTACATGTGAGCAAATACATACGCTTAGGTCAGGACCAAGAGGAAAGAGAGATGGGAACCAAAAGTGCAGCAGATGAGGAGAAGAAACACTGAATGCAACTGAAAAAAACAGGCAAACGTAATGACTTGATTACTTAATCTATTGGCAAAAGATTCTGAGAAAGTGAAATGTCAGGAAACCACTTCTGTTTTTTAAAGAGACAGTATCCTTGAGTTACTTTTTATCATCATGAAGCAGAGCAAAACCAGAACCTAGGGGATTTTACTAAAAGCACCCAACTTTCAGGGGAATTTCCAGGAGATAACATTTAATTTACTGAAGACATCTAACTTTCAGGGGAGTTATAATTAAAGATCCATTTAGCAAACAGGTTAATCCCAAGAAAGAAGATAAGAAATCCAGAGTACCATGTTTGGCAAGACCCACTGCAGAGTCAGCAAAAATCAGACCAAGTTGAAAAGTTCATGAGGATGAAGAGTGAAAAATACGACCACCACCAGATGAAGTAACAGGATCTCCCCCCATAATATTCCTCAAAATGGACAGCTCCGCCCCAACTCTGCCTGCTATGAATATTATAACTAGATGTTGCAATATTATAATTGTGTATGAATATGTATGTAAAAATATTGTAATCCCTCACTAGAAATATATAAATCCTGTAGCTTCTCACTGTAGACTTTGGAGCTCTTTGTCTGATACGAATCGGAGGGTTCCCCAACGTTGTCTTAATAAATACCTTGCTGTTTATTGACTAAAACTTTGTCTCTAAACAGTTTGTTCTGCCTCTTTGGGCATCAATCAACTTTAGGCAACTAAATTTAGCAACTTAGCAAGTAATTATGAGTATACTCCTGTGTACTCCAAACAGCAGGATACAACAAAGATACTCAGATAATTTATAATGGGGTGTTATAGCCCAAAGTTGAGGCCAGATGGGGAAAAAAGAGCTCCAGGGGTGATATCTTCCAAGTAGTCTATTCTTTAATACAGTGATATACAACATTTTAAATGGAGACAGAAGTTCCAAGTAATGCATTTTTCAGTATCATTACTTTGACATAACAGAACTAAATGCAGTCCTTCTGTCTCTCAGGAAGTTACCTTGCTCTCAGAACCAGTAATGAACTCCACAAGTTTGACATAACATATACGAAGTACTTATTCTATAGAGATCTCTATATTATATAAACCTTAATAAAACTTCAATCTTAGCCTGTAACTTATTTGCATGTCAAACAAGAATAAACACTCCGTTAATAAAGATTTGAGGAAGTCACTTGGTAAGGGCAAATTGACAAAACCAGACATTTCAGGAATTATGATCATTCCTCTGCAGGACATTAGAGCAGGGCCTGGTGAGCAGCACATGTGTCATGGGCGTTTCTTCTCAGCTCATACAACCTGGTAGCAACCTACACATTTAGATGTCAGCCAGAATGCCAAACACAGATGTATACATGACAACAGGGTCCCTAGAACTACACAGGAAATAAATCGTGTATCTCATACCCCAAAAGCAATTGCTACCAATCCTGTTGGAAGACTCATGAAAAATGCAGATTATCACCTACCTCGCAACAATTTTTAAATTTTTACTTACATCAGCAACATTCCAATTTCATTTCAAGCAATAATGTTTTTTTTTACTTTTTAACATAACAACAGGTCCATTTCCCCAGCATACACTGACAAAGACAAGGAATTTCTCCGCTACCAGGACATAACAACTTCATCCACCAATCAAGAACTGCAAACCAATACTGCCAGCTCATCTTGGGGAGGGATCCCTTCTGTGTATCACAGGGTACATGCTTCTGATAGCACAAAGTGGAGACACAAAACGTGATAACTGCTGCACTTAGAAGCAAGTAAACAGGATGCTGACCTTTGGAGGGCTCACAACATGACCATTGCAAACTACAGCCAGTAAGTCATAGGAAGAACACACCCCAGACATGCCCTGTGGCAGCTCAGATAGTCTGACAGACACCACCAAGTCATAATTTCCAGCCACTCAGAACTTTTTAATTCCGAGGCAAATTTACCATCCGTAAGTTTTTAATCCAAAGTACACTCTGCTTTGGTATGTTCCAAACAGATGAACCTGTTTTTAATGCAAACAGAGGAACCTGTTTTTAATGCAAACAGAGGCTGCTTGGGACAATGGGAATGTTCTTTTCCTTATTTAAAGCAGCATAATATTTGGAGGGGCTTGTTTTCTAAAGACAGAGAGAGGGTAAAACAAATGTTTAAACTTCAGCAGGAAACTAGTTCTTGTAGTACAGACTTGTCTCAAATAGTCCTGATCCAAAAATATCACTTTGACAGAAGAGTGACCTCTAGAGAATCTTCTAAAATACACTGAAGAGTTAGTTTAAAATATTTATATATTTAATTCACATTTATTTTAGAGCTATTTGAGTAGGAAACTTTAAATGCCAGAGTAGCTGTATCAGTCTGAAGCATTGCCTTTCTTTGCTGCCAGCCCTCATAAACTATCCCTAAAGGCAGTAGCACTACAGCCTGTGGTCTCAGGATACAGAACCAGCTGCCAACATCAGGCAGACAGTTCAGTGTCCAATGTGGAGTTTTTTGGTTTTCTGGAGCAGTTAATGCTGCTAAGTCATGCACTTAAATTAGCAAATGCAAGATTTACAGGTGATAGTGCAACCTAATTCACTCTGCCATTAAGTATGTATTATACCATGGACTTTAATTACCTGAGCACACACTGCATTTCCCTCTGGACTCCTGTATCACCCAGTTACACAAGGCAAGTGCAAGGGCCAGAAAACTGAGGCTGAAACAGCAGCTGTGATTTTGGCAATTCGTATGTGTTTGGCTTTACAACTCAGACAGCTCTGGCTTCTTCTTGAAGTTGTACTATCATGGTCTGACTCGTGTCTGCACTATTTGTTTCCATAAACATGACTAGCATTGAGCCAGCTCTGCTTATATTCAAAATATCTGATCCCAGAATAACTCCAAAAGTTAAGACTGTGTGATTGATGTTTTATTAAATGTTATTATACTGAAGTGCTTATTTTACTATCCAATATATGAGATTGCAACCATTCTCACTGAAGATACCTACAGAAAGAAAGAAATTTTAGAACAAACTAGGATCTATTCCCACAAACTGACCACATAAATCATTTTTGAAATAAACATTGCACACACTTATGACAATCATACCTTTCTTCCAGGAGTCAGGGGAAAAAAGCACATTATAGCAAGGCTATCTCACCTTCCAAAAAATGAAGGCTGTAAAAACAAGCTTCAAAAATCTCCCAAAGAGATTTGATTATGTTTATCAACCAGTCATTCTCTAACAATGCCAAAAAACCAGCAGGTCTCATTTCACCCACTTTCACATTTTACATAGTCAAATTTAGGCAGACCCCAGCAGGATTTGAAGGCCCAAGCACAGAATCATCTTTACAAGAGGCAGAGCAAACCCTGAACAATTTCTGAGGATGTGGCAGAGCTTCAAAACTTCAGCAGCCAGAAGAACCACCCAAAAGGCTGCAGTCAGACACAGCCACCAGCAGGAATGCTGAACAAGTACTATGGGGGAGCTGCAAGCGAAGAACTGCAGGCACCATTCACAGCATGTTGGTCCAAAAGAGACTGATACTCCAGGCCCTCTTTCTTTCCAATAGCCATTTAACATAGAGGCAAGGCAGTAAAGGATTTTGAAAGACATTAGTAGGCATCTGGCCCTCTGCCATCATAAACAGAAAAGTCTTGTTTCCCCCTTCACAAGACAGCAAACTCCCATCTCATCTTTCATCCCACATGATTCTTGGGCAACTAAACATTAACAGAAAAGCAAGCTCAAATTGATTACTTTACCCACACTTCCCTACAATTGCTGTAAGTCATCCAGTTGAGCATGGAGCAGGGCAGTGGCCAGAAGGGCCTTCTTGGTCAAAACTGCAAAATTAAAGATTATGTTTCATCACCAAGCTCCTGCCACAGAACCAAGCCTTCCCTTGCCCATCAGTCTCTCCTCTGTTCACAACATTCAACTTCAACTGCATAGCAGCTGGAGTCTTCAACGAATCTGAGAGCTCTCGAAATCAAAGACAGGATTTCTTTCAGGATGTTCAATAAAGCCTGATCCCTCGGGCAGCACAAATCTGATTGTTTTCTTAAAAAAAAAAAAAATTGTAGGAGAAGATATCCAGGAAAAGCGTAGGCAATTGCACTTATGTTACCAGCACTAACACCTGCTAAGCAGCCTCTTCAGTAGGTTATGAGACTCTTCATTGGATAGTCCCAAAGCACATGGCAAATTGCAGACGAAGGTCTCTGCTCCACACTGACCAGTTCAGTTATGTCAACATGCACATACAACAAACTGGAGCGGAGTCACATATGGCACTATTCACTAGAGGCCTAAATAAACAGAATATAGCCTAAAAAAATGGTTAAGACATACTACCATTGGTCATCTGATAAAGAACTTTCAATTCTAACACACTAAATACTTAAGCCATTCTGACTTATTTCTTCCTTCTTTGATAACACTTACCCATCAGAGCTGGAGAGCATTGACCTGAAGCTACTCACTGTAAAACTCAAGCTACCAGCAGCCAGAAAGGGATCCAGCAAATTTCAAGGCAGAAATTCAAGTACTTGGCCTTGCAGAAGTACCGTTCAACCAGTTTTCTCATCTGTCTTCATAACTGCTGTGCCAGCCAAAAGACACATTGTTACTACAATGCACAATGAGGTGCAACATGAATACTGCTTGGGATTTTGAGGAAGGAAACAGACCTGGCCACAAACCACCACCTTGACACATCCAAGCTCACAGATGCAAGAGAGAGTTGAATAAAGCCAACAGCCAGAGTGTTGCTTCCATAGAACTTTTCTGTCCTAAGAACAATATTTTTAAGCAACAACAACTATTCAAGCTTAGATTATCACTGAAACTACTGAAAGTGGAATGGTAGAACAATATGACTAAAGGGGAAAGAACCCCAATATGGCTGTTCACCTTTCTGAGAATGTTCAACCTTATTACTCTTTGTTTCTGGAAAGCAATCTGATCCCAGTTGAAGATTCCCAGAGAGAAGTGAGAGAACAAGGGCTGGGAGGAATCCTGAAGCAGTTACATTTAAGTAAGCAAAACTTAATTTTCCATTTCAAAAAGACAGAAAGGGGAAGCAAGCCCCACCAAACATACGCTGGGCTGTTTTGCCTCATACCATGGGAGCAGCCCTCAGAGGGGATGCACTGCTGCAGCACCACCCTGCTGCACACCCATCAGTGACTCAGGGACAGCACCACCCACATCTCTATCCCCTCCCCTGCAGCAATGCCAACATACAGCTACACCCACAGCCTGATGAGCACCTTAAGATGGCTCACTGCCCAAGTGCCATGCCAAGGCACTCCACTTAAACTGCTATTTATAGAATCACAGAATGTTAAGGGTTGGAAGGGACCTCAAATACTATCTAGTCCCAACCTCCCCTGCCATCGGCAGGGTCACCTTCCACTAGACCAGGTTGTTCAAGGCTTTGTCCAACCTGGCCTGTTAAACACTGCCAGGGATGGGGAACCCAAAACCTCCCTGGGCAATGTTCCAGAGTCTCATGCTCACAGGAAAGAATTTCTTCCTAATATCTAACCTAAATTTCCCCTCTTTCAGTTTCTATCCATTACTCCTATCACTCCAGTTCTTGACAAGGAGTTCCTTTCCAGCTTCTCTGTAGGCCCCTTCACACACTGGAATGTTGCTTTGAGGTCTCCTCACAATCTTCTCCCCTCCAGGCTGAACAGTCCCAACTTTCAAAGTTGGTCTTTGCAGGGGAAGTGCTCCAGACCCCTTAGCAATCTGGTGGTTCCCTCTGCACTTGTTCCAGAAGTTCCATATCCTTCTTGTGTTGGGGACACAGCACTATATGCAGTGCTGTGGGTGGGCTCTCACAAGAGCAGAGGGGTAGAATCCCCTCCTTTGACCTGCTGGCCACACTCCTTTCGATACAGCCCAGGACTCTGATGGATTTCTGGGCTACAAGCGCACACTGCCGGCTCATGGTGAGTTTGTCATCAACCCTCACACTCAAGTCCTTCTCCACAGGACTGCTCTCAGTCACTTCTCCCCTCAGCCTGTAGGTGTGCCTGGGATTGCCCTGACCCAGGTACAGGACCTTGCACCTTGCTTTGTTGAACTTCGTGAGGTCTTCACCCGCCCACCTCTCGACCCTGTCAAGGTCCCTCTAGATGGCACTGATTCCCTCCAGCATGTCATCAGCGACAACACTCTCATATTACAAGCTTGTTGGGTTTTTTTAAATCTGGAAATCAGAATTCTTTTAGGAGACTGAATTTATTTTGTTTTTCTTACACAGAGGCAACCTACACTTTCCTCAATCCCATAATGGCAGCTCACCAACTGTTTCTTACTTTTAAATGAACTTATAATGAACAAAGTATTTTCTGTGTAACACCAACATGTATTTAGTAAGTTGATTTGTATTTGGAACATCTATACCTGAAGTTCAACACCATTTGATCCAGTCCAAAAAAGCACTTGCATGACCCTCCAGCACAGCAGGAGCACTGTGCTGTATATTAATTCAGTTTAACATATTGTGCACTTTAAAACTGTGCATTTTAGCTTTACTTTCAGTCAGATCTACTCTCAGGGAGGAATCTTCCTCAAAATCAGGTTGCTAAGGGAACCGGATTTTTTTCCTGCTTACTTGGATGGCACGGACTGTAGACTACTCAGTCTGTTCCCAACTCCACCCAGTTGTTCCACGATAGCATCAAATTGCAATAATGGCCTTTCACTGTCTCCCTTTATGAGGGTTTCTGAGATTTATTAAAGCAGCTTGTAGTTTATTTTGTGACACACAATGCTCAGGGAGCTCACCACACCCCACTACTGCTCAGCATCTCTTCCAAAATTGTTTTTGCTGCAAAGGGCAAGAATTAGAAAAATCTGTCATAATTTTTAAGTCTTACTGTTCTGGCACAGTCATTTATTAGTGAAATACAAAAAACATTTATAGGACAGTAGTAGGAACTCAGCAGATTCTTACAGCTACATCATCTCTCTTAGACAACTCCTCCTGTGAAAAAGACAAGTGTCAGCTGTGAGTACTTCATAACTTGGTGAAAAAGCCATTTTCTTCTCATTAGTTAAGAAATACTGTGTGTCCTTCCTTTTACAACAATTTTTCTGCCCAGGCTTATGGTTTAGATTGTGAGGCATTTCATGAGCCAGTTTGGGAACATCAGTTTGCCTATTTCCCCAGCAAAACAGGGCCCCCTCTAGACAATTTTACAGCAGGAGGACTAATGCCAAGGGCAGGAATGGACTGTGCTTGCCATGTTTGCCAACAGGTAATTTGTTCACTTCAGTACCAGATCTCTGCTGACGATGAGGCAGATCCAGATGTACCAGAAAGAGGCACAGTTGAAGACAACCTTTTGGGATATTGAGCTACAGCTCTGGAAGTGGCAGTAATAAAAGGCACACACAAGGCATTGCATCTCCAAAATAAGGCTTCAAGAAAACCACGCGTGCATCCTACTTTTTTGCCCATACAAGACTGAGAATCACAACCTTAGCTGCAGACATGATCATATGATAAGGATATTTTAGTACACAACAGCAGCACAATGCCATCATCCACTCCTTTTTTGGCCAAGGATAATCATCTAAATCAAGACTGTAAAACCAGTTAACTGAGTTGACAAAATAGGGTAATTCAACCTGACACAAGATATACTTTGCCTCTCCAACCCCCTTCCTTTTCCATCACTAGCAGAGCAGAACACAGGCTGCCTGATCGTGGCATGTGCTATATAGGCTGAAGGGGGGCTGGCTGAGCCTTATGAGTCAGTTCCTGCAATTCTGTGCAAAAGCTTCTAGGCCAAAATACATCTTTCAGGCTGCTGGCTTGATTTTTTGCCATGGAGAGGGAGGGAAGTCACCACAAGTCTTCTGTACTGCCTGAAGCTGCTGGAATACTAATTAAAATTAGACACTGCAGAAAAGAACATTTCTGCTCTGTAACCACAAAAGCACAAGGAACTATGGCTTCAGGAACATTAACATAACTGGGTCTTCACTAACACGTTATCCTCCCATCACAAGCTCAAAGACTGACTGTTACAAAACAGTCAGCACAAGTTCCACAAACAATATTCATTCTGGCTTATATCAAGCTGTAAAATGAGTTAGTGAGTTCTTTAGGGGAAGCAAAACAGGTCATGGTCCTATTGAAAGCTGCCATACAATGCATCCAAGAAAAGTTCAGAACAATTGCACAGGCAACCATGAAACCATTCCTTCCTAGCTGTCAAGTGCCTGACTCTCATCTAACCAGCGTAAATCTCTTTTACATGCTGGAGCTATTTGTGTCTTCATCCTGGCTTTGTTTTCAGGACACGTAACAAGAGTGAAAAACATTTTCTGTTATCTCCAGTGGTAACAGCTTCCTTGCATTCACATTTTATGTGAGTAGGGCTCAAGCCTTGAACGTGGAATGCTGTCACAGCAGTTAACAGAGTTACTAATTGGTAAGAGGTGGAGGATCTGTTATCCAGAAGGGCCAGGTGATTAACTCAATTACCTTTTCACAAGGTCACCCAGCTTACTTGGTTTACAAGCATTGGCCAAAGGTAGGAGGTTGCCAGAGCTGAGCTGAGCTGAGCCTAGAAGAACCCTGCCCACCTTTTCATTCCAACCCTCCAAATTACCATTGCACCTGGGACAAGAGTATCTGAGAATTCAGGTAAGACTTGCATCACAACAGCCTTGGAAACTTTAAACTATTTCAAGTGTTTATTAGTTGGAGCCATGACATGGCAACACCACTAGAACCAGCTATGACAATTCTGACATGCAGCAAACAGGGTGGAGAAGTGGGGGAAGAAAGAAAAACGTAAGAACTGGAAGTTGTCCAAGACAGTTTTTGGCAGGCAGCATGAGGGGAAAGGAGTACTACTCATACCCCAACTATCATGCAGTCACCATAGGAGAGCAGAAAGGCAATTCAAATAAACGTTCACAGGAACATTTATTGACCTGTTAAGCAGACAATCCCTGTTTATTAGCTGCTGCATTAGCAACCTTGAACACTCCAGTAGGCCACACTCAGAAGTTATGCACAGTAAAATGTTTACAGCCCACTGAGGGAAGCCATGATCAGAAGTGAAAGAGTTGTCATTTCAAAACACTTCAGCAACCTTCTCTTATTCTGCTGAACATAAGAAACATTCCATCTCTTAGTGCTTAACATACAGTTTGTGGGGAACTGTAGTCACAAAGGTAACCTCAACAACCATAAATTCCCTCTTCATCAGTTTTCACAGAATCATGGAATGGTTTGAGTTGAAAGAAACCTTAAAGCTCATCTTGTTCCACCCCCCTGCCATGAGCAGGGACACCTTTCACTAGCCCAGGTTGCTCCAAGCCCTGTTCAGCCTGGGCTGGAACAACTTCCAGGGATGGGGCAGCCACAGCTTCTCTGGGCACCCTGTGCCAGGGCCTGCCCACCCTCACAGGGAACAACATCCTCCCAGTATCGAGTATAACCCTGCCCTCAGTCAGAGTGAAGCCATTGCCCCTTGTCCTGTCATTCCATGCCCTTCTCCAAAGTATCTCTCCAGCTCTCTTGGTACCTCCTTAGGCACTGGAAGGGGCTCTAAGGTCACTCCAAAGCCTTCTCTTCTCCAGGCTGAACAATCCCAATTCTCTCAGCTTTTCCTCATAGCAGAGGTGCTCCATCCCTCTACTCATCTTGGTGGCCTTGCTCCAACAGGTCAACATCCTTCCTGCACTGGAGACTCCAGAGCTGGATGCAGCACTGCAGGTGGGGTCTCAGCAGCGTGGGGCAGAGGCACAAGCCCTCCTTGCAGCCCAATCCCTCTCCCTCTGTGCCCACAAAAGCTGCTGTCCTATTTAAACCCTGACGTTCCAGCTTCCTCCCTCCTTGCAGAGCACCAACAGGACAGCAGTTTCTGCAACGCTACATCTTTGACACAACAAACTGAGGAGAGCCCTGTGCTGAAGAGAACAGCTCTTAAACAGGAAGAGAGAGCACTCTTGGGCACAGCCAGGCATGGCTGAGACAGGACCTCCATACCCAGGTCAGCAGAGATGTTACCCAATACAGGGCCTGTTCTCACCTTTTCAAAGGGCGCTGTTCTCACAGTTCCCAACTCATCTGCCTTGAGATCACCACAGGAGGGCTAATGGGCTTCCTCCTTCTCCCAGCACCGATGAACTAAATCCGACAATTTCATCACAGATAAATGGACTCTGGCATAAAGCAGGCTGAAGCCAAATCCCAAAACACACTAAGAAGAAACCCACTTCTGTGGATTTCCTTGCATGCTTGTATAGGCAGCCTACCATAAATACACAGTGTGCTGCCTTTTACTCTCTTTAATTTAGAAGGGTTTCTACTACATTTTCAAACAACACTATTTCCCTGATCCCACATCTCTGTAAACTGCCACCTCCTGAAACTCCTTTAAAAGGCAGAGTGCCTCCACCTACATGTTCTCACAGAGCATCGTCACTAGATAAAAACTCATCAGCAGTGTAGACAGTCCTTAAAAAACCACTACCCTTCTACTTCAATTTGTTTTGTTCTCTTGCTGCTATTGAAAACAAAGTATTTTGTAGTTATTCAAGGTTAAAAAAGCTCTGATTTTTTTCACCCAGATGAGGGTACTGGAATACCTGGTACTCCATGGTTGTGCAGGCAATGTTTTTAAGGGGTTCACGCCCTCAGGTACAGGAAGGGAGTTTGCAGGAACAAAATTAAAATGATATTATTTTGATTTGATAATTACTCAGATTTACAGAACTCAACAGCAAGTGGACATTACGGCGAGAAAGTCACACTCCAATGATAAGTTAACGATGACTACAAACAGCTCATTGTTCTACGTTTTATCATAGAAGGTATTCATGACAATCGTGTCATGTTCAATTTTTCTCTGCCCTCATAACACAGAGTCATGGCAAGCCCCTTCCCCATCAGCAGAGAGCAAAACATATTGCTGTAGTAGAGATGAAAGTTTGATTTACTCAGTGAGTTAATCCCTTAAGAAAAAAGACTTGTATTTAGAGGGTGGGTTGGCTAGTTTGGTTTTTTAACTGCTAAACTGAAAATATACTTGGAAAAAAAGCAGAAAGGTAACCTGGTGACAGACTGAGTAGGAATTACTGGAGAGGTTTTCCAGTTTTCCACTTTGACAGAGATCTGTGAAATTCTTCCCAACTTCCAGCTGCCACCCCTTCTGAGCAGGTTTTGGATGACTATTAGTATTTTGCAGTAGTGTCTTGCTCAAGTTGCCAGTCCAAAACAGAAGCCCATTTTGTTTGGGCTCTACCAGGAACTTACTCAGCTACACACTCAATAGAAAATAACACAGCAATAACCTGAGAAAAAACCTCTGGTGGTTCATTGACACAGACTTTTACCTCTGTCATGTCCACATGTCCAGCTTCAAGCAAATCCAGCAGATTCAGAAGACTTTCTCGGTCCAATCAGAAGATAATATCTACCTGGTATCACATTAAATATATCAGAGTTCTAGTCAAATTTGTCTCTTAATGCCTCATTATCTTCTATGATGACACATTCCCTGCAGCCTTCAGCATTCAAGCACTCAGCCTGCACACTGGAATACCTCTTCCTGGTTCCTGAAGACACTTGTGCTTCAGATCTGCCATAGCTGCTCTCCAGCTGACAGTGAGACACACTCATCTTCTTGCTACCATAAACTACAGGGCTGCTCAGTTACTTCACACAAGGTTTGCTTTACCTAAGGTGAAGATATCCTGCTTGTTTCTGACCCAAGTACTGGGGGACTAATCTTCATTCAGGCCAGCATAAGGTGGCATGCAAAGGGAGCATTAACTGATCTGCCACTACAAAAAAAACCAGTTCTAAGCATGTACAAAAAAACAAGGGCAGAAAGGGAAAAACGAAAAGTCACAGTTAATCCACATTAATACTACCAGACAACTTTCTGGTCTGATCTTACCAACTGACCTGCTGTCTAGACCTGACAAAGTGAGAGCTTGGGACTCAGTCTTGTTTCACTTGTTTCATTTCTGCACTGTTTCTCACCATCTCCTGTACCTGGCCACCTTGTAAACAGCTCCTTGTTTCAAGGAGTGGTAATATTCTCCTTCCCTCCTTCTCTGGAGGCTCATCAGCCTACTCCAAGGTGCTAATGTCTCTTTGATTATATACAGCCCACAGCTGGGTTGAACTCAGTCACCACAGCAGGCCAGCCTTACTGTTGTTTCCATTGCTCATCAGTTTAGTCAGAAAAACTGCCAGAAAACTACTAAGACAAGGAAGTCTTGCACCTTTTAAATAGGTCAGATCAGTCCACTGATGTCCAAAAAGCATCATCATGGTACAAGGTAAATGGCAGGAATGGGAAGGAAGGCATTTCCCTCTTGGTAGCAAATGAGCTGTTGGATCAGCTCAAACTGTATGTGAAACTGTACCTCACCCTGAACCTCCCAATCCACAGTAAATCTCATTCTATAACAACCATATGTAGTGATTAGATGTCTACAGCCCACATCACATGATTATTGCCTGAGAGCAAACACGATTGCAGTTAATCATTGAGAAGCAACAAAACCCCAAGACCTTTCTCCTGTACTTTCATCTACACAACACACATGCCTTTGCTCTCCTTCCCTTCTCTCACAAAAAGCCATTCTAGTCCATGCAGAACTAATCCTCTCATCACCTCTCCCTTTCTCTGTTATTTTTCAAGAGCTGCCCAACTCGTTTCCAAGATGGCTTACAACCAAAAAAATCCAGTGTTAGAAGCAACCCAGCCTCAGAAGAATTGAAGCTAACTTTGCAAAAGTTATTAGCAGAGACCTGACTTCTTCACAGCACAGTAACAAGGGCAATAACACAGACCACTTTCTCATAGACTTTACCCAGGGTCTTGCTCACAGCTTGTCACCTGAGTCTAAGCCTAAACAGGATAAAGTCTCTGCTGTGAAGGGTTAATGTTCAAGCAATGCTAGTGTTTACACCTCTTACCTGCTGTCTTTACACAGGGAGTGCATGTTACTGTCTGTGCCCCAGGATTTCTGAGCACAGTAAGTAGCCTGGTGCCCACAGGAATCTGTTCAAGCTTTCTCCTTTTACTGAAGAGTTACCACTGTGTCTGGATGGCATCTCTCTTAAACTTATCTCAATGAGAAACCTTAGAAAAATATTTACCTTTAGGTTTAACTGGCTCCTATTAACTCAAGAGGTGCTGTTTTGTCCCACCATGAGAATGCCCAAGTAATGCTAGGAGGCAAACACACAGTTTGCTTAAAACACCTTGCCTAGTCTGTTCTCATGAGACATTTCCACAAAACATGCAAGGTCTTTTGGTAACTTAATACCCTTTTAGGGAAAAAAAACCCAAACAACAAACTCCAACAAAACCCAAACCAAGTAACACAACAAATGGAGGGACTCAAGGTTCCTCTCTCCCCATGCATGAAGATTTCTATAGTTCTTCATACCTACTAAGCCACGGATCAATCTGACACAGAAAAAACACGTGACAGACTATCACTGGCAAGTAGGACTGTACAGGCTCTAAAACCAGACATGACAACAAGCAACAGCTTTCCTGGTCTGTGTTATTAAAGTTACTGATAAAGCAAATTGAAGAGGAGCAACAGGAAAAATACAACTAAAGCTAAAACAACTGGAGAGTTTCACTTTTTATTGACCTTTCAAAGGGGCTGAGTTTTAATGCAGTGAACAGTTTTAATACAGTGATGAGAACAACACCAGCAGTAAACCACACTAGGCAGAAGTGGCAGACATCCAAATTTAGGTATAAGCAATTAAGAACACTGAGCCATATGAGAAAATTGGGATCAAACATACAACCCTTTCATCATAGATAGAAGGTTTTTCAATAAAATCTGAGATGTTATGAAAACTCCAGTCCCATGAACAGACATGCAAGCTTAAATCCTGTGCGTGAAGTGGTCTCATGCAAAGAGGAGAAAGTCCCAGAGAGCACACAGACACCATGGCAGGGCTGTCAGTGACACACCCTTCTGATATTTAGGTTGCACTTTCCCAGCTCTAGTGATAAGGATGTACTTCTACAAGCACCACACCCAGTATTTTCCCTGCAGCAAGCCAGCCCCTCCGTGCTGTGGGCCCCTCACCTTGTTGTAGAACTCCTGCTCCCTGGGACCACGAGGTGGTGGCTGCAACTGCTTCAGGACAGTCCCATCTGGATGCTGCAGTATGCCTAGAAGAGAAGCACTTCCTTCAGGGCTTAGTTTCAAAATGCACAGCTTTCCCTCGCCCACCCCCTGAAACAGTGAATTCACCATCACGGACACACTGTTGAAAAGCTGTACTGCTTCCACTGCATGGAGAGTAAAGTCAGAACTGTCAGCTCCTACACAAAACCCTTAGTAGAGGTTTGCTTGCATTCCTCTATTTCTAGCCATTGGATGATTTCCTGGCTCTAATTCTGCTCAGGGCCAACACAGGAATGGAATTTGAAGTTAAAATCTCCACCCTCAAAAACCTACCATTAACTAAGATTGCACAGACACTCCTTTTTTAAGTAACTCATAAATTGTTTTTCCAATAATGCCGAGAAGTTAAAGGAGTACCATATTTAATGCATTTCTCACTATTAAAACAGAAATAAATGTCTTGTGGATGCACATCTATACTAGTGGCATAGAAAGAGTATCTTTATTACTAGAACTAGTCCCCCTAGAGCACCCCATGCCATCAGATGCTCTATTTGTATCACCCATTAAGACAGTACAAAATTTCACCTCAGCAAGGCAATACCTTGAACATGCCTGCACAAAAACCCCTCCAAAATAACCTCCTGAAACAGCCTTAATGACTTCCTAGTCACTGATATTTCTAAGTACCTGCAGAAGAAATGCAACTGAGAATGTGAGGGTACTCAAGAGATGGAATCGGGCAAGAATGGGGAGAAGTATCTGCATCCTTCTGAAATGTGCACTGAGTTTCAAGATCATCAGTTGTAAGGAAGAAAGGAAAACCCACTACTGGAAAAGAATTTTTCTTCCTAGGATTTATTCAGACACTAATCTGTTTTGTTTAGAAGGGAAGCAAAATTGTCATCTGTATCCAAAATAGGTTCCATTTTCAGCTTACCTCTCAAGAAAACACAGAAAAATGAGCTAGGAGCTTTGTGTCCCAGAGTTTGCAGTTTCAACAGCAGTTGTGTTTTGACCTTTTAAAAACCATTGTCTATGAATGGGCTCTGCTGTGCAGCCTTGGAAACTAAATAAAATCTTTAGAGACCAGAATATTTACTTTAAAACAACCACCAGACTTAGAATAGTTGTTTCAGTAGTTGGCTCTGCCAAGGAGTGGCTTTTAAAATTTGCATAAAACAGCTCTCAAGTCTCATTGCTTGCTCAAAGTTGGCTTTTGTATACTTTCCAAAACTGGAAAAATACTGCCACACAACAACGTGTAGACTACCATAACATCTTCAAGGCACAATAGCTTGTGTTCCCTCCTCTCCCCATGCCCTTCTGCATGTGCTGGAAATCACTCTGCGAAGTGCACCAAGTATTGGAATGGGGCATGTTTTGCATGTGAATTGCTAACAATCACAACATTAAAACAGGTTTTATAACACACACTCCTCAAAATCTGCATTTTGGCTTTGATGGTAAGACAAGGAGCCAACCTACAACATAGAAAGACCAGACAAAAGATTCCTGGTAGTAGAATCCATACACTACTGGATTGATCCATATTACTTGAAGAGTTTAATATAAAACTGATATCTAAAGTTGCCTCATTCTCTGAATTTCTTAATAGAGTTGAGCACCCACTCTGTCACTGTGACCAGGGCAGGCCTGGAAAACAAGTTACAACACTCACCACAAACATGTGAACTCCATAACCTTCCCTGTAATCTCCTGTTCATTGGTCCTTCCTCTCATTGTCCTTCCTGCCCCAGGCCCTGAGCTGGGCATGGAGAGCACAGAGGACAAATCCCCCCGGCAGAACCTGGTGGCAGAGGCCTTTTTGAACAGCTCCACAGCACAGGAAGTCACCAAGGAGGAAAATCCAAGGGGATGCCCCAGGAAGAGAAGCTCCAAAACCAGCCCAGTATGCACTGAGGAGGAACAACCAAGCCTGGTCTTGGAAGGCAAACGGAGCTTGAGCCGGAGCTCTGACCTGGTGGTGCAGCAGGAGCTTCAGAGCAGGGAGAAGCGCTACAAGTGCTTGGAATGTGGGAAGAGCTTCAGCAAGAGCACTGCCCTGATCGAGCACTGGCACACCCACACTGGGGAGCGGCCTTACAAAACCATCACCTGCAGATCACACTAACGTGGATGTTGGCCATGGGTTTGTTGTAGGCCTCCTGGGGGTTTTCAGCACAAATAAGGAGAAGTATTGTATATGAATAAGCAACATTTCTAAAGCAGTGGCAGAGCTGTACCAAAAATAAAATCCTGAAATATGTCACAAACATTTCTCTCTGGCTGTGCCTGCAAAGCTTGCTATCGTTCTGAAACACAAAGCTGCTGTAAATATAACCCATGCAGCTCTATGCATTCTTCCAAACACAACCATCTCACCCAATGCTCATGCTTCGCTGAGCTACAGACAAAACCTGCTCTGCACAAATACACTGAATATTTACTTTACAGAAGATCCTCTGTGCGTATCTAATAAGGAGACAAGCCTGTATGTGCCACCTTAACCTGTGCCTTGGGAAAACAGCAATCAGAGTTAGGTCTGAGATATGGAGAGTGGCTCCTTTACTGATGGAATCCCACTAATGGCTTGGGGACCCCCCTGCACTGTGCAGGTACAGGCACCAAACCACAACCAGGTGTGGGAAGCTCTGTAAGGTGGCACATCCCATCAGCTCTTGTCTCTCTCTACCTGCCTATGGAATTAAGCCAGAACCCAAGGTGGCTACTTGACTTCCTACACGCAGTTTATCCGGGGGAAGCACTGCTGCACACAGCATTCAATGAAAGGGCAGTCACAACGCCCAGAAGCCAAAATGTCCATATGTGCATGCAGGGAGGCTGTGAAAGGCCTTTCTTTGCAGCAAAGGGAAAATGAAAAGGTCACTCAGGAGGAGAGAACCCCTATGGCAAAATAAAAACATTAAGGTGTACTTTAACTAAAAAAAACCAAAACGGTTAAAAATACTTTGGATACCTTCAAGTCCTCTGTTGTGTTTGTGTGTGGTGACAGAAGGGGAAGTCGAGTTACAAAAATGAGAGACCCATGAGTAACAGAGCAGCTTTGGACTTCACTTCAACATAATTTCTACGATGAGATCATAAACCATGGTGGTACCTCTGCAGGAAAATCCTGGTCTTGCCCATGAGATGTAGCTTTACCTAACCCATTTGAGTTGCACTCACAACATAGAGGATCGTTTGTGCTGTATAATCCAATTGCAACAAAACTGATGTGCAAAAGATGAAGCTCCCCTGAAGTGAGCCTTTTTTGCCTAATCCCACTTTCTGTTATGACACATGAATAAGGAAGACATACAGCTTCAAGGATCCAATGCACTTCTATCAACATTTCAATGCACCACATGCAGCAGGGGTAAGGGACAAGAATTGCTTTTCTGGGGAGATTATCAGCAGTGAGACAGGCCATGGACACTGGACGCAGGTAAGGCAAACTCATAGTGCCCTTAGTGCTGTAATTTCACTCACTGATGGTTGAACGGGTTCTGAAATTCAGCCCTTGCCCTATTCAGCAGGGGCGGCTCCTACCGACAGGGTTCAAAGCCAATGACAGCAGGTACTTGTCAGAGCTCCTCTCAGAGCTGAATGGACGTGTGCCTTCCACCTGAGTCAGAGGCAGGAGTTACACCAAATGTGATGTCCTGGAAGGGTGAGAAATGCCATCTGGCAATATTAACTTGGCTGCTCACTTCAGCACTGATTACTGCCTATTTCAAAAGGCCCCTTCATCACAAGGGCCAATATTAATTCCTCAATATGGAATTAAAATAGAAATTTAAAGCTAGTGGAGGTATACTTAAAAATGCCCTATCTTCAGGGTATTCGTATTATTAGGCTGCTTACCAGCCATTGCTTCAGACTTGTCATCAAATAAACAAGCAACTAACAATCGCTTACTAATATTTTACTGAAGTTTCTGACGGCCACAGGTTTGGGAGTCTCCGTTAGATAAAGCATGGTTTTGACATACGTTCTGCGGACACGAGCACGCTGTTCCCTGAATTCCCACTTTTTTTAAAAGGTACTGCTGAACTACAGAAGGCCTTTGGTTACAAGGTGCCCGATGACCCTCCCGTCCCGAAGGGGGCCGCCAGCAGCAGGAGCGACAGCGCTGACGCCGCTCCGAGCGGGCCCTGGCGCAGCCCCGGCCGGGGGCGCCGCCCCTCCCGCCGCACAGACACCGCCCCGCCGGCGGGGAGCGAGCAGCCCCGGGGCCGGGCTCTCCCTGGCGCGACCGGTCTGGAACAATCTGGATGAAAGGAAGGCACGGGGAAGGGAACCTCCTCACGGGTGGCCCGACCCGGCCCGCCATTCCCTCCCCGCGCCCGCCGCCGCTCACCGCCTTTATCCTTGCCGTACATGTGCCCGGCCACCTGGTGCGACAGCGGCACGCACCCGTTCAGCGCCCGCCGCCGGCCGCCGCCCGCGGCAGCGGGGCCCGGGGAGGCGCCGAGCGCCGGCTGGGCCGCGGCCTCCTCCG
>JAJPCS010000146.1:1340269-1394936 GCA_021164005.1 Willisornis vidua nigrigula
GGTTGGTAGAGAACTTCTGTCTTCTTCAAGCTGCCTTCCAGCCCAAAGAGCTCAGCAGTCTCTGCAAAGCAGAATGTGAAGTGCTGCAGAGCCGCTTCTGTGTGAGCAACGAGGGCGGCATCGTCAGCAAAAAGCAGCTCATGGACAAGGTGATTCAGGGTCTTGGTGAGGGCCTTCAGTCGCCTTAGGCTGAATAGGCTTCCATGGGTACGATATCGGATGTAGATGCCGTTATCTTCATCGAGGTCTGCTGTGGCTCTTCGGAGCATCATGCTGAAGAAGATTGTGAATAGGGTTGGTGCAAGAAAACAACCTTGTTTCACACCATTGGTTATTGGAAAGGGCTCAGTGAGTGCATCGCCATATCTGACTTGTCCACGCTGATCCTCATGTAGCAGGATGATCATTTTGAGGAACTTGGGGGGCATCCTAAACGTTCCAAGATGTCACAGGCCTTTTCTGCTCACAGTGCCAAAAGCTTTTGTAACGAAGGTTACATAGAGACCTTTGTTCTGTTCCCTACACTTCTCTTGCAGTTGTCTGAGAACAAACACCATGGCTGTGGTGCTCCTGTTGGCTCTGAAACCACACTGGCTTTCAGGTAGAAGTTCTTCTGCAATAGTGAGTACTAATCTGTTCAGAAGTATTCTTGCAAGGATTTTACCAGCAATGGAGAGCAAAGTAATACCTCGGTAATTTGAGCAGTCTGATTTTTCTCCTTTCTTCTTGTACAGGGTGATGATGACTGCATCACAGAGATCTGGTGGTAGTTTCCCTTGTTCCCAGCAACGCACAACAAGCTCGTGGAATTTGGCATGGAGTGCTTGACCTCCATGCTTCCAGATTTCAGGTGGAATTCCATCAACCCCGGCTGCCTTGCCAGTTTTCACCTGTTGTATGGCCTTAAGTATCTCCCCCATAGCAGGGGCTGCATCCAATTCATGTTTCACCGGTTGTTGTGTAATGTGCTGAATTGCTGAGCCCTGGACTACACGGTTGGCACTGAAGAGAGTCTGAAAATGTTCAGGCCATCGGTTCAGGATGGAGGTTTTATCTGTGAGAAGCATTTGACCATCTGCACTGAGTAGGGGGCTTTGAACCTGGTGTGTGGGTCCGTACACTGCTTTCAGGGCCTCATGGAATCCTCTGTGGTCACCCAAATCTGCGCATAGTTGTGTCTTTTCTGCTGGGTTGAGCCACCATTTGTTCTGGATGTCTCGAAGTTTCTGGTGGAGCTCACTGCATGTAAGATGAAAGGCAGCTTTACTTACATGGCAAGAGTGCTGAGCAAGGTGTGCTTGGTGAGCAGTTCTCTTCTTCTTCAGCAATTCCTGTATCTCTTGATTGTTTTCATCAAACCAGTCTTTGTTTTTCTTGGAGGAGAACCCTAAGGACTCTTCAGAGGACTGCAGGATGCAATTTTTAATATGTTGCCAAAGTGCTTCAGGAAAGGGATCTATGGGATTATCTTTAAGTCTAGGTTGAAGGTTTACCTGGAAGCTGTCTCTCACTGTGGCTGTTTGAAGATTGCTGACTTGGAGCCTCCTCCTTGGAATGCCGCCTCTCTTAGGTTTGGGCTTGAAGTGGAGGTTAAGTTTGCAACGCACAAGGCGATGGTCTGTTTGACATTCTGCACTCGGCATCACTGGAGTATGACGGACATCGCTGACATTTCTCTGTTGCACTAAGATATAGTCAATGAGGTGCCAGTGCCTGGATCGAAGATGCATCCAGGTTGTCTTCAGGCTGTCTTTCTGTTGAAAGATAGTGTTGGTGATGGTGAGCTGCCGTTCTGCACAAAACTCTAGCAGGAGGTGTCCGTTGTCATTGCAGTTTCCGACACTCCCAGTATTCCTTTCCAGGCTTCAGAGTTCTTTCCTACTCTGGTGTTGAAGTCACCAAGGATTATGATTTTATCATCTGCAGGAACCTTTTGGGTGAGGCGGCGCAGGTCGGTGTAGAATTTGTCTTTTTCCCCTGGGTCAGCTTGGAGAGTTGGGGCATATACGCTACAAAGAACATGTTGCTTGTTGTGTAGAGGGAGGCGTAAGGACATAATGCAATCAGAATGACCTGTCGGCAGATTTTCAAGTTTGGAGGCAATGGAGTTTTTAACCATGAAGCCAACTCCTGAAAGGTGACTTGCAGTTTTGGGTTTCTCTGACCAATAGTGTAGCCGGCACCATGTTAAGGCTGCCTTCCTCATGAAGACGAACTTCACTGAGAGCAGCAATGTCAACGTTGAGTCGTGACAGTTCATGGGCAATTAGAGCAGAACAACATTCAGGACATCCACTATGCCCAGTATCAAGCATGGTTCTGATGTTCCAACATGCGAGTGTAAGTTTGAGCACACCCTTGCAGGCAGGTGTATGCCTTTGAAATCTCTTTGTTTTTGTTTGACTGCATGGAAGATACCGGTTGGCCGCGGTTATCCAACCGGGTGTGGAGATGAGCTTTGTTTAGGCCACCTTTGCTAGGCCCCTCTCCGTGTGGAGCAAGCAGTGCTGTCCCTAGAAAAGGCTGCTTGGTCGTTCAGGATGCTGCCTCACAGACTGTCATCTCCGGGGTCAAGTCTCAAATGACCAATATCCTGAACCGCCTGCATGCAGGGTTGGGTCTGCGGCTTCCAGCTGCTTCCTATCACCTGCCGTTTTCAACCCTTAGCTGTTGCTTACAGGGCTTTGCAATGTGGGCGAACCCTTTGAGGCTGCGCAATGGATTGTTTAGGTGAGGCACAGCGTGTGCAGAACTGGCCCCACCCTTTACTCCTGAGGTTCATCTGCCAGGGCCCAGCGAGCTTGGACAGTGATAGTGAGTATCTCAGGACGTAGGTTTGGTTAGAGTATCCTTCTCTTAGATGGATGGCCTTACAGGGCTAAGCGAGCTCCATCTATCTGGGTTTGGAGCTAGAGTTTTTCTCCTAGGATGGTTGCCAGAGGACTAGCAAGCCCATCCTGCCTGTGGACACACTTTGTCTGACTCTTCAGCTGAGACCTGTCTGGCATTGGAGACCCTACCAGAGGCACAAACCACCACCAGCATAGCTCTCAACCTCATGAGGGCACACAAGTTTCTCCCCCGCAACAAGGGGGTGTCCGTGGAGAAGCATGTGTTTAGCATTAGTAGGACACTAACAGGAAAACAAGACCAGAGATAGGAAAATAAATTTTAGCAGATATATATTGTTTCCCCAGGTTTTATAAAATGGGCTTATGTTCAGGAATTGCCACAGACAGCAGAGGAACAATGGTGTGGTGAGCTCAGCTATTACTTCCCCATTCCATAGTTGGGAGACATGGCAGGTGGCTGGGAGAAGTGAATGGCAATTTGAGGGATTTACTGGGGAAATTAAAGTGTCAAAGGAGCAGGAAGGTCACAGGGGAAATTAGAGTACTGAAGAGTGAGAGGAAGGAGCAAAACATATAAATCTATCAAACCTGAGTTTCATTAGTTCATTGTTCATGGAACAGTTTGTTTTACACTCTTAAGTAAGATGGGGCAGACGGGTAACAACTCAGCAAGATCCTTTCTGAAGTAACAAGGCTGGTCAGAAAATGTTTCTCCCTCCCAAATTTCCCCTTCCCATCAGTCATTACTGTCCAGCCCTAAAGATTAGTAGGAGTCAGATGGTTGGAAGAGTAAGCTATCTTCAGAACCCCAACACTGAATTTTCCCAGGGGGTGCTGGCACAGGAGAGAAACACCAGAGCCGGCCAACCCTTGCACAAGAATTACTGAGGAGTACAGTGAAAAAAACCACAAGTGATATGCATTTGGCAGAGAGAAGGCTCCTGGTCTTGGCGGCAACAGCTGCTGCAAGGTTTGGATGCCAACCTGAGCCTTGTGGAAAGATATTTCCACCTGCAGAGATGTGAGACACTTCGGCTAATCTGGGTCTAAACTCAGAGAGAAAAAGAGATGGCATTTCAAACTTGTCTAAGGGCCCATCTAACACTGCAATCTGCCTGAACTCAAAATCTTAATGGAAAAAAGAATGGAGTTAAAGGGCAATAAAATTGGAATTTAAAGACTATTCAAGCCTCTAGTCCTCAACACATAGCCACAAATACCCTTGTAGCTAACAGAGGCTGAAGGGGATTAAAAGAAATGAGTAATTGGAATAAGCAAATACTGACTCCTTCTCCCTGATACATGTTTTAGTCAGATTCATGCATACAGAAATCAAGTGACACGAGACCATCCTTTGCTGACTTATCCCACCCTCACACTTCAGCACATGGAGTTCACTAATCTTATCTGGGAACTTCTCCTAAAATGAGACAAGTGAAACAGAGAGAATACCAGAAAAGGGAAATAATTCATTTCTCCACTGAGTGTGATACTCTGACAGTTTTGATGAAAGGTGAACGTACCAGCAGGATTCTCAAGGAGACTTCTTGTCTCCAAGCTATGCAACTGCACTCCAAGGGAAAGCAAAAGAGGCTGCAAACACCTCCTAAGGAGGGCCATTTGATTGGAAATCTCTTGCAAGGCCCCCCAGCAAAATGCATTCAGCAAAATGGTGCTTAATTCTCGGTTACTCTTTCTCACTGTTGCTGGAAATCAATATTACCTCAGTCTGATGAAAATGTACATACTAACACTCCTAGAAAATACGAGGCATGTGTTTGCATTGCCAGAAGATACCTCACTGGTAGGTTGCACAGCTCCCCCAAACTGAGTGAGGATGACAAAAGAATCACCTTCTGCTAAAATAAAGCCCTTTTTCAAACACAACAGCTAGTTAATAACTAACCACAAGACACACAGTAGTTTAGTACAGGAAATGAACTCGTACCTCAGTGGAAGTGCAGGAGGACATTAAGTAAACAAAACAGGTGGCTGGGTCTTGGCCAAAATATTGGTAATCTAGAGGTTGCTGACAGCAAGCACTGCTGGATTTTTCAGTCCCTTTGCATGGTCCACAGCCACCTCCTCCCCGCCTCATCAGAATTCCTGCTTTTCTGCCAGAGCTGTGTTTTCTGCACAAGGTCTGTGCAAGAGATGTTGATCCTGCTGCTCACAGAGCCACTTCCTGCAGTGGGCAGCCATGCTTATGTGGCTTCTGCCGGCCCAACAGATTGCAGCAGAGCTGGCCTAGACCATACATGTGGTCCTGAAAACAAATGTCCCTCGGCAAAACCAGTAATTTAGTGGACAGACAAGAGCACTTGCAGCGAGATTCTGCGGGCAGGAGGACCTGTCCTGCTCATCCAGCACAAGGAAGACTCTGTCACAGCAGCAAGGAAGTTGTAGCTGCATTGTAGTTCTTTTTTCTTGCCCTTTCACAGCAGAAAAGTTGCTGTATCATGCCCTCTTAAAATTGCTCAGGGCTTTTAATGCTTTGTTAAATTCACAGAAGTTCTGTGGTGTTTTATTCTTGTTAAGTAAAGGAAAATCAAACTTAACCTTGTCATCCATAGCTGTAAAGCTCTGTGGTGCTGTCTTGCTTTCTTTCCTAGTTGTGGCCTTGTCAGTCAGGCATCAGGTCCCACAATGATGAATGT
Source organism: Willisornis vidua nigrigula (assembly GCA_021164005.1). Taxonomy (NCBI): domain Eukaryota; kingdom Metazoa; phylum Chordata; class Aves; order Passeriformes; family Thamnophilidae; genus Willisornis; species Willisornis vidua. The sequence continues at coordinate 1,345,779 of JAJPCS010000146.1, forward strand.
TTTACTTGGCAAACTGATGCAAACTCTGTAACACTACTCTCCTCCCTAGTAACTGGTACATCTGGGATTTTCCAGAATGAAAACAAAAGAATGCTGTCAAAAAACAACCTACACTCCCTGGGAATAATATGGTACATTTTAAAAATGCATGTGAGGTTAACTCATGGCAATTGTGTATTTTCTGGAGCACCTTTTCTACAATCAGAACCACAGCTGTAAATTTTGGGAGGTTGTTTTGTATTAGAAAGATGACTATAAAAATGAGAAGTTCATTTCAGTAGTTCTTTTCTTCTTCAGAATCCTTGGATTTCATTTTCTTGTTGGCAGTCACTAAAGAAACTTGGAGGAAAGATTCATTTTTTAACTGAGGGGAAGTTAAGGGATGGGAAGCAAACAGAAGGGTTTTCATGCTAGAGAGAAGGCAGCAGTCGGTGTTTGCTGGGACTGCCTTTATTCAACATCTTCATTCACAACCTGCAGAAAGGGGTGTGCACAAAGTCTTGTGGTCTGTGGATATTCTTGACCTCCTTAGGGCAGTCAAATGCCATGCCAGTGACCAGGAAGTCCTGCAGGATCTCACAAAACTGAACAAAAGGCACAACGTTGGCATAGGAGCTTCAGCATGGATAAAGGGAGAGTAACACACTTAGAAGAAAATAACCCAAATCAAAGCTCTTTGATGTTGATCCCAGAGCTGACTGTCACAATCCAGGAAAGAGATCCTGAAGTCACTATTAACAGTTGTCTGAGATCATCAGTCCACTGTGCATCTGCAGCCAAAAAACCCCAACAAAACACTAGGCAGCAGCAGGAAGAGTGTTAAAGGAAAGAGAAAAGGCATCATTTTGTTAATCTGTGTCCCCTCAGCATGCCACAGAGTCCAGCCTGGCCTCTCAGTCAATAGGAGCACACCATTAATTATCAGTGCAGAAGATGGAATTAAAATATGATTTCTGGAGAGTCTGCACAGATTAAACATATTTTAGCTGTCTCCAGCCCTAGAAAACAGCAATGAGAGATACGTGTGCTTTGACATCCTTGAGTAAGAAGTTGTGCTGCTTGCTGTAACAGAGACATTAGATCAAAGGCTTTGGTACCATCTCCTGCTTCCCTGGCTTACAAACAGGTACAGATACTCCCTTTTTCCAAGTACAGTGTTGTATTACTATCAGGGGGTTGCTCGGGGTTTACAAATGCACGGACATTTTACTAGTCACATCCTAATACTTTAGGATAACCCCAGGACTTGATTTAAGGTGATTAACATGCCTAGAGGTTTATTTAAAATGCCTGTTCATCCTTCCCTAGAGGTGACTTAAAGTGCCTCCACATGCAGTAAAATTAAACACCTTATTAAACATTATTGATTAAACCTACTGGAATTAAAAATGTTTCTTCTATTAAATGGTATTTTACTGCCCTTATTTATCTGCAAAGCAACAGAAACACAACCCTTACAAAGTAATCTAACCTGCACAGCTGCTGGAGCCAAGAATGAGATTGAAAGAGCAAGATCACACTGTTTGAAAAGAACAACTAATTTAATTACTGCAGAGAAAGTCTGCGCTGGCCATTGTTTTGGTACCCAAGTCTTGAGCAAGAGCCCTGGCAGTGAAGAGACAGGGCATCCTGACCATGTCATATCCATGTATGGTGATATCTGCCAGCTGTAGAAATGTATTTGAGAAAAGTCATGCAGTCAGTGCCTGTATCATTCATTTTGCTGCCTTTCTCTTGCCAGCTGACTCAACTGAACAGAACAAACCTTGCAGTTACTGAGCAGACCCTTGCAGTACACTGAATTTTGAATGCTTTGCACATTAAAGCTGTTAAGTTCTGGGATGGTCAGAAAGCTCCTTTATTTTCACACAGGCTTCTCCCAGAAGAGCAGAAGGCACTTTTTGTTTTTTAAAAAAGCACCATGCACGAATACCACTGCAGAAGAAAATTGCAGTCCGTGTGACAAAAAGGATGCAGAGCACAATGGATAAAGGGTAGTGGGATATCAAATTGGAGAGGAAGGATTGTTCAGTCTTCCAACTGGGAAAAACATAACAAGAGACATTTCCATGCTTATGTGAGACCTTTGCAGCTTCTGTAGATCAAAGGAAACCAAAGTTGCTTGAGAAGCCTGATAAATCCCTTCTTACCAGTCCAAACTGTACATGGTAAAGATGAACTGCTTTGCTACAGTCCTGTAACCCTACTGTGATTTTCCTGACCTGTGGAAGCATACCAGTAAATACTCCAATTATTATAATTGCATGTCTAATTGAAGTTTACAAAGGGGGGTGTGGAAGAACATTAGACTACTAACAGGACACACAGCGCTAGTGTTGCTTTCTGTCTGTACTGTGGGATTTCATAAACAACTCAGAAATAAACCCACAAATGTCCGCTTGAGCATGTAACCCCTTCAACTCTGATGAGCCAAGTTCTGGCTTACAGAACTGCCTAGTCCCAGATGCCAATGAACAGCCACTTTGTACATCTTATACTTGGCTCTAGTAAGGTGTATATGAAATGCAACACAGCATTTTGTTGTTTGATTTATCCCTTTTTGCTATCATGTAACTCTGTTACATGTTGATAAATCTAGCTTGTGCTCTCCTCCCATCTGCCACTTTTCCCCCTCATTTTTCCTTCTTCTTCATTTATTTTTATTACTTAGTTTTTATTCAGCTGATCTCTGCATTAGTCTCAGCGTTAGGCAGGAAGTCATCCCACAGAGAAACACACTGCTGGCAGCACAGCTACAGAAAACAAGCAGCATAGAGCTTCAAGCAGCAGCCCCTTGTGCCTATCCTAAATTACTCCTGGCTCTAGGAAAATGATCATTCTTCTGACACTGCAGAGAAGCTGCTCATCAATGCAGGAAAACTGGGGCAGAACAAGCCTGGGTGCAGAAAGCAAGAAAGGGAACAGGTATCCAACGCTCCTGGATTGAACTTGTGTCAGCGACAATGGAAAAGGCATTTGGTCTTCTGAGTAGTCCTGTGTGAAATGTTCTGCCCAGGCTGAAATAGAGATGTTGAGCACCAATAAACTCAGCCTGTTGGCAGTGGGTTTGGGCATCGCCTCTCTCTGTCCCCATGCAATCAGATCGTCCTTCTCTGCCTGATCCAGTCAGGTCTTTGTTAGCCTTGAAGCTCCAGGAGTTGAAACAAACAAGGTTTCCTTGTAACTCCAATGTTTAGTGTCATGCCTATGCTCTTACCCTTCCTGCTATTATAAAATGTTCTTCCATTTGTTTGATTGAGCAGCTGCAATACAGCAGTGAACTCGTGCTTCCACGTCTTTGGCTGCATTAGACTGAAAGGAAAAATGCCAGTCTAACTCCTGCACAACTGCACAAAGTAGGTTTTTACAGACCTCAACAGCACCAGAACAAGGCCCAAACTGCAACAATATGGCAGCAACTTTAGCAGGGCCTGGAGTCAGCTCTGGAAACGGCTGTCAGGGAACTGGCAATACAACTCCTGGACTCTTGTGTGTGAGTCTCTGTGCAAGAGCTGCCTAGTCCCTAACACACTTCACGCAGCACTTCTGGATGCCTGGGCTCAGCCAGCACTGTCCTCATGGAGTCTCTTTCCTCCCAGCATAACAGTGCATGACTGCAGTGCTGGCCTTCACCACAGCACTGGCCTTCAGGTTAACAGTGCTCAGCCTCTCCTCTTCAAGCATGCTGACCACTCAAATATTTGACATTGGCTATTTTGGTGAGTCACACTCAATTACTCAAGAATCAGTACTTTAATTTGTTCACCTTCCCAAAATCCACTTACATGTTGAGGAACAGAAAGTTTCACTCTGGGGCAGGAATTCCTCACTGCTTTCAGGAGGATTTGTAATGCATTTCCAACAGTTTCAATGTGAGGCCAAAATTGCACATGTGCAGAATTTCTCTACGGTTAAATCTTGGTAGAAATGTAACTGATTCACTTCATGCTCTAGAGATTATGTGAGGAAAGCACCAAAGAAAGAGATTTCAGAAAATACTGGAACAGGAAGCATTCAGCCCATCATAACACGGTAACCTATTATGGTACTAAGGGGAAAAATGAAGTGTTCTCTGTGATGCTCATTCAGACTGGTGGTTTACTCAAATCCAGGTATCTCCTCTCATTATCACGTTCAAACAGCTCACATACATAAAGACAGCTCTTGGGTACAGTACAGGAAATTGCACATACCTCAAAATAAGATCTAATCACTTCAAATCAGCATTCAGAAATGTGACAACCAAAACAAAAGTCACCAGGATTTAAGTCAACACAGACTCAGCTTCTACAACTTTGCTTCCCAGGAATAAAAACCTCCCACAGGGCCCACTTCCCTGACACCCAAACTCCAGGAAATGTTTTATTGGCAAACTCCAGAAAACAGTTTTATGACTCGGCAGACGCATCTCAAATATCAAGACTTCACCTCTCAGACCATTAATGCAGTTTTCACTGAAGTTCTGTTCCTTCAAGAGCAGCCAGGCTTTGTTGCTAACAGGACAAGGACTCTCAAAAGGAAAACCCACCCCAGACACAGGTTTATGACTACAGCAGCACAGCACTACTCACACTGTAACTCCAATGAAAGCAACAGCACATCCATGAGAACACAGACATTACAGCCTCGAGATGAAGATGAGCTCAAATATGTATTTGACAAAAATACAGAAATATTCAGTGCCGTATTTTTAATAATATGGAAGTTACTTTGCTTTGGATAAAAGCAATGTATTCAATAATTTAAGGTTAAAACAACTTTTCATATGCATTGCTACTTGGCCAAGTAAAAAAATACCCAATACCTTTACATTCAACGGAAGCAAAAAAGACAAACTAATATATTTTCAAGTAGAGGTCTCTCAGACAGTAGTGCCCCTCCTACAATATTCCACCTGCAAACCCTTTCTCTACCTGGGCCACTTTCTCTGCTTTTTGTGCCTTCTGCCCAAGTTCAGACCAGTTGGCCAAGACCTCAGCCTCTGAAATCCTCACAGCAAGAATATGCAGAACATAATCTTCAGTGTTACCAACCACCCTTAAAAAAAACAAAAACAAACAAAAAAAACCCAAAAATCCAAACCAAACAAACAAAAACAAAACAAAACAAAAAAACCCCAAACCTTTACTGCTCCAATCATCTGAAGAATCCTTAAGGGTCCACATTAAAATGTCAGCTTCTTATCCAGCCCTGAGGTAGTTTCTGTCCCAGGACATCAAGAGCTCCATCTTACACAGGCTGCAGTTACATTAATGGACTGAGTTTAGTAAAAAACTGCCCTCTGCCACCCCACTCTTTGAATTTTGCTTTGTAGTCATTTTCATGTGAATAAACTAAAGCTCTTTAATTTAAGGAAAGCAACATGACAGCCACTAATGCAACCATGCCAGACAAGCAGACAAGCACCATAGGAAAGGAGGGTAAGAGCTCTCCCTGTCTCATCTTTCCTTCCCTCCTTGTGTTCATCTGTTCCCAAAGCCTTTCCTTGTCCATGCCAGGGTTTTTTTTTTGTAAAATCAGCCAAACCACATTAACAGCCCAGTGAGGCAGAAGTTATTTAAGACACATAGAGCCTAAGGCCACATAGTAAGAAAGGTATGCCTCCCCCCTCCACAGCAGGAAAAGCTCTCCAGAACCAGCCAGAACACGGGTGAAGCAGGCTGTGGTGATAGGTAGGGTTTTAGTTTTTATTTTATGTTCTAGAATCAGTTGGTATAGCCTCCCCACAGAAGTGTCCCGTGGTCTCAGGAAGTTGGCTTCACTCCGAGACTGCAAGTGAAACTAACGTTTTCTAGCAGCAAAGGCGACCCTGCCACCTCCTGATGATCCCCTTGGCCATTAAGAAAGCTCTCACAGAGAAAATTTTCCTAATCCTATTCTAAATACAGATTTGCAGTTGGGATATGTTCTTGATACCATACAGAAGTAGGGTCATGTTTCAAAAAGGTAAAGTTGCCCTCTAGCCCTATTTTCCTGTCAGCCTTTCCTGTTGCCTGTTCATTTTCAATTTGTTCTCTTACAGAAGCCACACAGCACAGCACTGTAACAGGTCACAGATGACACTTGCAGAAAATGCAGCATAATCAGAAATTAATTAATTAATTCCCTGCTGCTGCCTTTTACATGGAAATATATCCAGCTCTGTGACTTTAGAACCTCTCCAGGATTTTAGGATCTACCTTTTGATACACATGTATTTGAAAATAATTTAATACCTATTTCCTGATGAAGTACACTCTGTGCACCATTTTAGTTTCACACTCTGTGAGAGGGTACACACATTTTACAGAACAAAAGATTTAAACCATGACTATTTAGTAAATTATGCACTGTAGTGATTGAAAGACAACAAGCACCAAATACACATGCTGAAGCCTGATGTATATACTGCATTGGGACGTCTTCAGTGACATGACAAAGGATTTGTGGCGGGATTTCCCCAATTACAAGTGAGCAGAGATTTGTCAGACATTCATTTTGCAGCTTCTACTGTCCACTCTATGCCTCCTTCCTCTTGATGATCAGAGGCCCAACGTTGTCGCCAGTTTCCTCGTTGTGCTTTGTGTGAGAACCATCACACAGCGGGAACTGAAAAAAGAAAGAATAAACACATCTAAAGTACATCTAGAGTTAGGAATAAGAACCTAGGCTGAAAGTTTATTAGACATTTTGTCATTAAATCCACTGCAACCACAGACCACAACTTTTGTGCTGATGTTTCAGGTGCCCCGAGTTCTGGCTGGTTTTACCCTTGTCAGTGCAGAGTGGACAAGAGGCTGGTTCTAAAAAAGCAGCCACTCAACTCCACCCTGTTTGGTGTTCCTGCCTCAGGCCAGCATGAGGAAAGTGCAGCCTAAGCAGACCTTCAGCTGTAACCTACCTGGGGTACTTTGCTCTCAACCTTGTCCCACACCATTTTTCCAGGTGACAGCCAGAGTTGAGTGTAGTACCAGATGGCAAGTGGAGTTAGAAAGAGAAACAGGAGCTGATCCTTAGCTTCATTATTTCCCTGTTTTTCTACAGCACATAATGAGAAAAAAGACGGTTTCCCTCACTCACCTCTTAAATGAGAGACACACCTACATACTACTCCTGCCTCCAGACAGCTTTGCTCTGTCCTGATGGAGCTCATTTATCTCATCCACACAGTCGTCCCTTTGCTGGCCTCCCCATCAGCGTTCTGACTGGCTGATGGAAATAAACTGCACTTACTCAGTAGTGCCCTTAAGAGCCATGTCAGTTGGAAGTAATTTCAAGAAATCTTTATTCCATTGTGTAGTGGGTTTAGCCAGGCCTCAAATTAGCAGGCTCAGAGAATCTCTGTGGATTGGGAGACAGCTCTCACCTGACTGGGTAACCAAGGGAATATTTCATACCAGATGATGCAAACCTGAGATATGATGCAGCAGTGGGAGGTGTTTGGTCAGTTCCACCACAGCCGAGGCACAAGCCGGACGTGGTGCAGCTCCTGTCTTGTTGGAGTAGGCCCCACTGCTCTTGCTGCCACTGCTTGCATTTTGTTTGAATTCAGGGAAGTAGAAACATTTTGTTGTTATACTTTGCTTCTTGCTGGGTATCTTTTGGGGTGCTTACAGATCAAGAGTAATAGAATCTGGTTTTGGTGGGAGGTAAAAATTGTTGTTATACCCAACTTGTGTGTGTGTTATATTGTAATTTCCTCTTAATTTTCTCTTTTCTGTATAAATATATATATAGTTAGTTTAAGCATACACTTAGTTTAAGAGGGGTTTTTTTCCCCTTTCTCTCTTTTCTCAGTGAGGGGAGAGAGGCTCTGACGTGGTATTGACCAGTTGATATTTTGCCAGCTCAACCCAAGACACATTGAAAAAAAAACCCACCCCACCCTAGAACAGGCTGGTCAGAGCAAGAACTAAAGGGATTCCTGTAGCAATTTGTGACTGTCCAGGTCCTAGACTGGTGACAACCATTCTCCTTCTGGGCTGCCCTTTTCATATACATGAGCCAACAGACATTCTGTGAGGTAACAAGAATGAGAGTAGATCCCATCACTTCTTAAGGATGTATCTTCAGGGCTGTGCCTCCTCTGTACAGGAAGCTCTGGAGACAATCACAGAAACCATACACTGGTATTTCACAGTCAGTTACTATTTTGTTTGCTCAGAAGAAATAAGAATCAAAGTCTTTGCCTTTGCAACAGCACTATTCCCTTGCAGTACTGTCACAGGCAGTCTGCAATGCTCCACCAACCCCAAGGTTCATGCCTCAGTCACTGCCTTTGAAAAACATTAATACCCCATCACCCATGCCTTAAGTCAGAATAAAAAATTCAAAGTACTGCACAAAAACAATATAATGAAACAATATACAAAGCTTTAAAAATAACCCCACCTGCTCTGTAGAGTAGTGTTGGGAGGAAAGGAGAGAGGTCAGGGTGGGTTTTTTTTGTTTTTCAGAGTTACAAAATGTCAAAACCGACATTAAAAATGGCAGGTGATGTTTATGAAATAAAGAAACCTTGAATTCAGAGAATGCTCGTGTAAGCTGATTAATGCAGAACCTGTATCAGCCTATCAGTCATTTGTGACTCAATGACTAAGTAGTCTAGACAACTGGACAAAATCTGAGCAAACAGGAACGCAGTTTGTGGGACACTGACCAGCTCCCCAAACAGAAGTTCCTGGGCCAGTTGTTTTTCCATGCAACACCACAGTCCACTGCTCTTCACAGAAACACCAACACAGATATTCCTTCAGATATTAACATGCCAAAAGCTCCAAGGAGGCAAGCCCAAGGTCCAGCTACAGCAACATCATCACTTCAAGTTTGCAAGTGACAAAAACAGTGGGATTCATAGGCTTCAGACAGCAGAGACCTCTTTAACAGCTACCAACACTGACGGCTTTGAATTCATCCTACTGGTCAGCCAGTCTCAGACACCCTGGCTCCCAGGGGCTGGTACACCAGATTTGAGCTTCTCAGGAAAAAACACAAACCAAACACCACTTTTCCAGGGCACCCACTTGGTCACCTTGAAGCCCAGTTACTGAAAGATGGATCCTTGGCCTGACACAACGCGCTCATCCCTGATTAAGACAAAGCAGGCTAACAACGTGCCCAGGCTAACGTGTGCCCAGGTGGCCAAGAAGGCCAATGGGATCCTGGCCTGGATCCAAACTAGCATGGCCAGCAGGCCCAGGGCAGTGACCCTTCCCCTGGACTCTGCCTTGGGGAGGCCACACCTTGAGTGTTGTGTTCAGTTCTGGGGCCCTCAGTTCAGGAAAGAGACTGAGGGGCTGGAGCGGGGCCAGAGAAGAGCAACGAGGCTGGAGAAGGGACTGGAGCACAAGTGCTGTGGGGAGAGGCTGAGGGAGCTGGGGGTGTTTAGCCTGGAGAAGAGGAGGCTCAGAGGTGACCTCAGCACTGTCTGGAACTGCCTGAAGGGAAGTTCTGGCCAGGTGGGGGTTGGTCTCTTCTCCCAGGCACTCAGCAATAGGACAAGGGGGCACGGGCTCAAGCTCTGCCAGGGGAAATTGAAGTTGGCGATCAGAAAAAAATTTTCTCCAGAGAGAGTGCTCAGGCATTGGAATGGGCTGCCCAGAGAGGGGGTGGATTCCCCATCCCTGGAGGTTTTTCAACTGAGCTTGGCCGTGGCACTGAGTGCCATGATCTGGTAAAGGGACTGGAGTTGGACCAAGTTTGGACTTGATGATCTCGGAGGTCTTTCCCAACCCAATCCATTCTATGATTCTATGAACAAGAGTGGCCAAAGCTCAGACCCTGAGGGAATTGTGCAGTGATCTGGACAGCTCAGCTGGTTTCTCTTGACACCGAACAGGCTTGGATTCTCTGTCACTTATTTCTGCTGATGGTTTGCAGCAGTATTCCTCAACCCACAGCCTGGGGACTAATACTTCTCTGGAAGACAGAGGGGCTGCAAGTCAGTGTCAAAGAAGGCAAATTAATTCCCCCTCTCCCCCAGCTCACACAGTTAAAAATTAAGTAAGAAAACAAGTGTTCTAAATTTAATTACAGTTTAGTTTTGAGACAAAACTACTGCCTGTATGTTGGGGTCGATGGGGTTGACAGTGGGTCTGCTGACCCCCTGACTCTTGACATAATCAATCGTGAGGATTTTAAAGTCCACCCTTGAAACAGAGAAAGACATGCAGGCAAAGTAACAGAGAAGCAAGTTAGAAGATGCATCCACAGTAAAACAGGATGTGAAGCACTAGCAGCGTGTGCAGACCTTGTAGCCTTCCAGTATGTTCGTATCTATGTTTGAGAGAACTGAATAAACAATTGTGAATAGGCCTAATGTTGTAGTAAAGATACAAAGAGAACCTGTAACCCAGCAGGGGGGTTCCCTCTCCTGGAACAGAGACTTGCTGCTGGCTGTAAATGCTGCTGTATCTTGGCTCTGCTTTTGTTTCTCGGCTGTCACGGCTCTCAATACCTGGACACTGATTATTTTGAACACCTTTTTTTTTTTCCACAAAATTTGACAACTATGAATTGCCTGCAGAATACAACACTGAACAGAAAAGGGTCCTTTAAAGAACTATCTGCCTGTTATTAACAGGTGATTACACCCCAAGACAGACTGATTTGAAGATACCACGTGTGAGTTTTTTCTATACACACATGCTCCACAAAGACACTGGCCAGCACAAAAACCTTCAAAGTACACTATTTCAGAAAAAAAAAAAGAACAAAAAACTGCAAATAATCCTGCTCCTTTTTCAAGAGTTACAACACAACACCTTGGTTTAGTCCAACTGTCTTGTTATTCCCTGCAGAGGAAGAACACCAAGTTGGATGCAAGCCACCAGCACAACTGAAGTAGCCTATGGTTCCCAACACCAGTGGCTCTGTGTACAGCTTCATGCCTCAGGTGAGGCTGAATCTGATAAGAAGTGCACACAGTGATACAGAAGGACATTTCTTCTAACCTTTATATGCCACTTATTTAACAGAAACACAGCAGGTACTTTGTGCGTTTGCAGTAATTTTAATTTCCCTGCACTGGAACACACACATTCCACATTTTGACACCATGTAATTACAAATTTTAACAATTTGAGAACTGTAAGAAGCAGATAATGCTAGCTGACAATTTCCAAAGATGACAAGCGTGTTAGAATGATGTATTTTATTACTGCTTGGCAATAATGGAACATGAGAAGAAGCACATACATCATCTTAAACATGCTCCCCACCCTGCAAGTCCATCAGGGCAAGAACAAGGCAGCAAAACTCCAAACTACAGTCTCTGAAGCAGAACATTCTGACTAAAATACTCAGCTTTAAACACCAGTAAAATAAAACAAATGCCATCTAAAATTTCCACTGACCTCCTTAATGCCTTTTCAAGACTTTTCAGATCACAGTTCCAAGAACACGCACATTGTAGGCCCATCTACTTCCTTTTGTGTGAGTACAGAGCCCAAATTCAGTAGGACAGTATGTTCCTAAATGGGTAACACCCCTTCAACATATGCCAAAATGTACTTCTTAGGGTTTTTATTTCACACCAAAAAAAAGATAATATCAAACAATAGCAAACAACCGACAGGAGCTGCAATGCAGCCACTAGAACCAGCACTATCTTCCACTTCTGTTTAGAAATGAGTAGGAAGCAGAAAGCACAAATACCAAGGTTCAAGTTAGGGGGTTTTTATGTGTTTTTCAGTTCAGACCCTAGACAGAACAGAGAAGACAAGCCCATCTCCACAGAATTATTTCAGAATCAAGTCATGATCTACTTAATCCTTAGCAGTCATCACCATGGCTGGGCTTTGCAAACGAAGATTTGGGAAGGGCTGTACCCACGTGGGTGTGTCCTTGGAGCTGTGAAGTGGATTGTTTAGGTGAGGCACAGCATGCATGGAACTGTCCCCAACCTTTAACTCCTAAGGTTTATCTGCCAGGGCCGAGCAAGCTCCGACAGTGATAGTGAAGTCTTCAGGACTGTCCACAGCCCCCAGTATGGTATTCCCACGAGGTCTCCCATCCGAGTACTAACCAGGCCTGACCCTGCTTTGCTTCTGAGATCTGACAGGGTCGGGCGCTGGGGTTAAACCAAATTCAGTTACAGATGTGCAAGCTCCCAAGTTACCCACAAGGTAATGGGTGGGGGTGAGTGTGAGTGCATCCCTTAAGGAAAGCTGTTTGGAGTTCTACCTTAAAGACAACAGAGCTATCTGGAGTATGTGTGGTGGCCGGTGACCAATGAGAGGCTGTGGTGTATGCAAGGTGAATTGGTTAACCAATTATGTGGTAGCATGTTGGATGGGAGAGGGTATAAAAGGTGTGGTTGTTACTGCGTGAGAGTGAGTTGGATGTAGATCTACTGATGTAACAGGAACTTCTAGGAACTAACTACTGCTACTATGAGCTGTGAAGAGCTGTCTTGTTAATCTATCTTGAATAAACTCCCTAAGCTGTGAGCCTTCTGATCAAGCCTTCTGATGTCTGCTGTGCCTGAGCTCCTCTGACCGTCAGTCCACAGCCCAGCTCGGTATAAGGGGCTCCCCCTGCAGCAATGCAGTCAGAACTGACAACAGCAAGAACCAGCAGTTACAGCACCTGGAAAACTGCTGAGTGTGGCCTGATTAGACCTATGTCTAAGACTTGACAAGTCGAGTGTACAGTTCACTGGTGGACAGAGAGCTGTATTGCAAAGCAGCTATCTGGCTTTGAAGGCTTGTGTTATTTCAGTCACCACATATTAGCACCTTCTAAAAAAAAATTTAAACATGCCCCAGTGATAAATGGACAAGACTGACCATGCAATTCACTTTCCCTCATTACAGATCCCAGAACTTGCACTATGGATAAATTATAAATATCTCGGATACATCAAATGTCACACATGTCTAAGATGAGATTTCAATCTGAGGTAGTGTTATTGAGAGGTCAGGTTACCACTCATTTTAGGCAACTGAAGCAACCCAACCAACTGAGGCAACTTCAAATGCAAGTAAGCTGGAGCAGTGTCTAGGCCAGACTTTTAATTGCTCAAAAATAGAAGCTTAAACTATGCCCTCATGATTGCACTGGCATGCATCATGTACCAGTAGCAAGGTACTTTCTGACTGAGTAAGCTTCCAATTTTCTCCAAAAAAAAAGGTGTTTAAGGTCCTCTGAGACTGTGGTTCCTGAGCTCCTACTGCCAACAGGCCAATAGTTTTGGATAAGCCATAGTACTAGCACAGGTAGCAAACCAAATGGTATCTGTCCTTCATGACCATGCTCCATACAGTGGTTCTCCTTTCAAGAGATCTGCTTCTTCAGAGCTACAGAAACATTTTTCCACTTTTAGCACTGATCTGCAGTCTTTATTCTGAGCACCAGCAAAAATCTGCATAGTTTTATGGATTAAAATACTGCTACATCTCACTGGAGAATAGTTTAGGTGAAAAAAGTTAGTTTCCTCTAAAGCAGTTTAAAAATAGTTCTGTGATGGGGTTGTAGAAAATTGGCTAGAAGAAAGAGGTCACATAGCTTTAAATCAATTAGACCTCTGTACTGTTCGTACCTCAGCTCTGTAAATTCTGCAAGGTTTGCTGAACAAGATTGCAACAATGTTGCGAGACTCTAGACACAGATGGCAAAAGCCCCTTGTCCTAAAACAATGAACAAGAGCTGAAAGGGGAATCTTGAAACCTAGCAGAAGATAAAACCAGATGCCAATATAGCTGTGTAAAGCCAGAAAGCACGTATTTGTATTAGCCAATGAAAGCTTTAGTTTTATAATATGTATGAGCTAATTATCTGAACTGCATAAAAAGAGTATGTAATAATTAATAAATTGTTAGATTGATGATCCTCATATTGAGTATCTCATCTATCCGTGTCACGACAGTTCTGCTGAAAGACTGATGCACATGCATGACACTGGACCCTTCATTCCACTCTTACCTTCTTAGACCTCCAACAACGACAGTACACAGCCTTGTCTCCCAGATCTTCCATATCAAATGCGTGGACTACCTTGGGGTTATCCTTCTGGATATGGGGATTCACCATTGCTTTGCAGCATTTGTCTTTAGAGAGAAATTTTTTGTAAGCAAGATACCCAACAGCAGCTGCCCCAGCAGCTAAGGAGACTGCAGCAATCCATTCCACTGGAAGAAAACAAGACAAAATGAGACACTGTCAATTTTTGACCACAACCTTCTATTAAAACCACTCAGCAGTAAAGGTCTTCATGCTTGCAGCAACACCATTTGCTTTCCAACAGATATTTTTGTTCTGTAGTAGTAACTCCGTACTTTGGAAGAGTATTTTCCTTTAATATTTACCTAGTTAATCTACTCCTTTCTATCAATCAGAGCTCCTGGCAGGGTTTTCAGGGTTCTTTCTGTGGGGTTTTTTTTAACCTTTTAATTAGGAAACCCTGATACCAACACCAGCAGTACCTTGTTCTCAAGTTCAGCATACTAAACCAGCTGCAAGTACACTCTGTAGCAGCAAAAAACTTACATTGTTTGTTTCAGCTGCAGACAAGTCACTAAAGAACAGTCAGCACCAACAACCCAAGCAGGATCCCCCCAAGACAAGGGCACTGAGAAGCTTTTAACATGATGCATCTTGTAACTAAACTAAAACCAGCTGTTTGGCAATGGGGACATTATTAAATACACTGCTGCCAGGAACAAAAAGAGCTTAGATTAAAATCCTACTGTGGTGTTGAGGAAAGAACGGACCAGAGAGATTATATTTAAGAATCACAGCACACATTTACTTTAAGTAGATTGCATCCTGACTCTCTGCAAGACAACTTGCACTAAAAAAATCCTCTTTCCACCACCCCTCATCCTCACTCTTCCTCCCTTTATTTATCTCTAAAATTTTTGCAGTCTTGCTTACTGAGTACAATTTCTGTTCCTGCAAGAAGTTTTCCTACGTTTTTGTGGCCCTATTGTTTTCTCTCTGCTTCATGAAAACACGCTGGACTTTGGCCCAAAGGTTCTGATTGAAGCAACAGCCCTGGTTGTTTCCTCTCAATTCAGCAAATGGCTGTTCTTTCTTTGCTTTGTATCCACCACTGTTAGATCCATGTGTACACACAGTGCTGTTTACAGACAAATAAACCAGATGGGAATTCAGGTTTCAGCACAGTTTACAGAACTTAGTAAAACCAGAACTACCTCAGCTGGGAATTTCTATCCTGCCCTTCCATGTTTGAATTGGGTTTGTAAGATGCCAAACCAGATGGCACCTTTGGAGCAAGAGACATTACTACATTCAAGCTTAAGAGACAAACCCCCTTTGTCAGTTCTTGCTTCTTTCCATGACCAGCTGACTTGCTGTATTCCTAACCTGAGACTGGTCTAAAAGGATCAAGGTTTTCTGCCCCTGTTCCACAGACTCTTCTAAAATCCATACAAAGCCCTTTCCTCAGCTAAAACTCTGCCTTAGCTCACGGACACCAGGCTGATCCACAAGGGCCTGGGTGTAGCAATACATGAAATTAGACAAATATCTGTGCTGTGTTTGCCACAGTGCAAGGTCAGGGAAGGCAGGTGTTCCTTCAGGGTCTAACTGAAGGATAAAAGATGCAGAAATCCTTCAGAGTTCATTTTCTTAATAGATGATGCAGCAGAAGAGACCAACATACACTGAGATTTCCCCTGCCAATGAGTGACAGATCCTCTCTGTAACAAGGTAATATTAAGATACAGAAAACCATCTTTGACATCAGGGAATTTCAAGCATGTTTCCCTGCTCCCCAGTCCCTAAAACAGTAAATACCCCAGGGACCATGTTGTAAATTCTGTGCTCTATATCCATCCAGTGAGTTCTCACTCTTTATCTCCCCATTACAAACTAGCCAGAGTAATGCAGTAACTTTAATAGGGTGAAGAAGTGAGGAGGTGAAATTAAAGAAGGGATTCTACAAAAATCTGCTTTACTTCAGCACAACAGCCCAAAGTAACCAAAAGAACAGCCCCAGTTTAAATCCAAGGCAGGAGGCTCTGCCAAGGACAGCACCCTGTCCCTGTCTCACTTGAGCAGGGCTGTGGCAGGGCAGACTCAGCCAGCTCAGGGACAAGCTGGGTCTGACAAGTTTAAAGTGATTCCTGATGAAATGCCAAGTGCAGCTACACAAAGCAAAGGGACTGCCCATTCTGGGGGTTTCAGGGAAGCAGCAGTTGCAAGGATTGCCCAAGCCACCAGCTGCTGCACTGTCAATGGAACAAAACCTACATTTTTAAGTAAGTGATGAGGGGACAGTGGTAGACTGTACAAATTTCCTTACGGAATCTGAGGGCAAGGAGTGATTTTAGTGAAGGCCAATGACTCCTGAAACTGAAACACACTTTAAAATGCTGCACCTTAAGAAAGGTGATCTTTTCTTGCACCTGTCCAACAGTCCAGGTCAAATTAGCAAACCAGAAGAGGAAAAAACATTTGATGATGCTGTTTCTGTAGCTCACACTGCAAGCAGAAAAAGACTGTACTAAAATTCATCAGCACATTCAGAATCATAGAATGGATTGGGTTGGAAAAGACCTCCGAGATCATCAAGTCCAAACTTGGTCCAACTCCAGTCCCTTTACCAGATCATGGCACTCAGTGCCACGGCCAATCTCAGTTGAAAAACCTCCAGGGATGGGGAATCCACCCCCTCTTTCTTGGCAGCCCATCCCAATGCCTGAGCACTCTCTCTGCAAAGAATTTCGTTCTGCTCTCCAACTTCAATTTCCCCTGGCAGAGCTTGAGCCCATCGTGCCCCCTTGTCCTATTGCTGAGTGCCTGGGAGAAGAGACCAACCCCCACCTGGCCAGAACTTCCCTTCAGGCAGTTCCAGACAGTGCTGAGGTCACCTCTGAGTCTCCTCTTCTCCAGGCTAAACACCCCCAGCTCCCTCAGCCTCTCCCCACAGGGCTTGTGCTCCAGTCCCTTCTCCAGCCTCGTTGCTCTTCTCTGGCCCCGCTCCAGCCCCTCAATCTCTTTCCTGAACTGAGGGGCCCAGAACTGAACACAACACTCAAGCTGTTTGGCACATCTGCAGCTAACCCAGATCCCTCTGCCCACCCCTTGGACCACCCCCCACGTAACCACACACAGCACATCCACCTAAACAAGCAGAAATCATTAATTTGTCATCTTGTGTTCCTGTGATCCTCAACCTCTTCTCCCAAGGGCCAGAGTCATCTCTTACACACTGGGGCAAGTTGTATTTATGGAAACAGATTCAGGTATTTTTCTCTTGCCTACTGTATAGCTTTTTTCATTGCTTCTCTGGAGTTGTATCAGAGTAGAAAACTGTATCAACAGATAACACATTAAATCCAAACATTTAAAGCAGTCTATTTTTTAAATTCCAGCATTGCCTTAATAAACATCATGAAAATTTAGGAGAAGTTTTTGAACTTAATTAATAGACTCTCTCTTAAATCATCCTGCAGGGTTTCAGAGGAAGTTCCTGAACTGTTGTCTGTTTCACAAAAAGGTCTGAAAAAACTGAATGCCCATTTCATGTTTCTAACTAAGTTAACCATAAAATACATCTGGAAGGAAAACACCTTTCAGATGATTTTAAATAATTTGAATGCTCCTTCAAGAGCTCACTGGTGCCAACTCAACTGTTTGCTGCCAAACTCATAAGGTCATGCATGAGGCATCTGCTAACAGAGTGAAACTGATATGGAATATCAAGAGGGTGTTTATTTCTTTCTAAAATAAAACCCAACAGGAGCAACTTTTGATTATTAAAGAACTCTCGATTCTGCTATAATACAAAACCAGAATGCTACAAGTGACTAAAAGACACTAAAGGCCTGTGTAACATGGCAGAAAAATTGCTTCCATGTCATAATGTCTTGGTTTGAGATAGCAAACTGCTAACCCCCCAAGCACAGAGAGAAAAGCCTCCCTCCTAACACCAAGGGAAGGGCCAGAAAGGGAGGAAAAGAGAGGGGAAAGGAAAAAAAAAACCTTCAAACTACGTTTATACTAAAACTACATATATTTTTTACAGAAAGGAAGAGACAATTAGAAGAGAGTACAAATATACACTCACACAAGTCTGCAACAACACATTCCTCACTTCTTAACGAACACATTACTCAAGAAAGAACTTATTCCCCACGGAGACAAACTCAAGCAGAAAGGAGAGACCCAGAATAACACATTTTACTTTCCTGAGATACTCTGTGAGCCAGTGGTGGGCCTGGTCCTCTCCATCCCCCCTGGGACAGCATCCTGCGTCCTCCCAGGAGGAAGACTAGGAAACAACTGCCTTAACCACTCCCACACTGGTTCCCACTTCCTGGAGATGATGTCATAATGTGGTATGGAATACAAACTTACCGGCTAGAAGAGGTCAGCTGTCAGCTCAGCCCAGTTCAAGTCAGCTGACAGCTTCGGCCTAGCCCCAACTTCAGAGCCCAAATTTAGGTCCACCTGGGTGAACCCATAACATTCTCCACCCCTTATTCCATACCATATTATGTCACTCATATCTTAGGTTCTCATGCTTAAACACTCTATATTTCTCCAAGGCTGTTTTCCACCCCTCCATAATGTGGCTAAGAGTCCATTAGGATGGGGTAGATATTAAAGATGGGAACAAAGCAGTTCGACTCAGGTCATCGTATCTGATGATTCATGTCTTTCACTAGGGTTACCATCCTCTCCTCAGGAGTCTCTAGTTTCCCACTGGGGTTAGAATAGTGTTCACAGTCATATCCCCCCCCCTTGGCCTCATCCACCTACAGGTAGTCTGAGGCATCACAGGCCCATCGAGCCAGGAACAACCCTCCCCCAGCCAGTCCAGGGTGTGATGTTCTTCATCGGCTCGGCTCTTGGGCACATCAACACTCACACGACGGGTTTTCAAAGATTCAACTCAAACTGCAGTGTCCCACCACACATCAACAGCTTACGCAGGCTTCTCTTCATGTATTTCTCTTCGGTCACACAGAAGTACTACAGTTCACCATGTGACCCATCCCCCTTAGCAGCAGTTCTAACAGCTTTGGCAGCCTCGGAAGCAGCCCCGACAGCAGCACAAGCAAGCAGCAGAGGCAGAAGCAGCCCCGGCGGCTCGCAGCCCTGGCTCGATGGCTCGGCTTGCAGCCTCTCATGGCTCGCGGCCTCTCACGGCCCGCGGCCTCTCACGGCTCGCGGCCTCCCCGGGCTCGCTCGCAACCCTGGCGGCAGCCCCACCAGCGACAGCTCTGGCTCCTGCAGGTTGCTCAGCACCGCGGGTGGTGGCTCCGGGCGCCGCATCTGTAGGGTTCTCTGCAGGGGGTTCCGCAGCTCCTCTTTTCCCTGTTCACTGGAGTCTCACAATGGCAAGCACGCTTCACAACTGTGGATTACCCTAAGAGTAGTGTCCACGGTGATATCCACCCCTCGACTTTATCAACCTACAGGTGGCCTGAGGCACCATGGGCCCACTGAGCCAGGAACAACTCCACCCCATGCCAGTCCAGGTGAGATGCTCCTCATCAGCTCGGCTCCTGGGCACATCAGCATTCACATGATGAGTCCTCAGGGATTCAACTCAAACAGCCATGTCTTGCTACACACGAACAGCTTACGTGGGCCTCTCTTTTCTGCAGTGGCTGCATTCACAGCAGGCACCAGTCGAGCTGTTTGAACTCACAAAGACAGTGAAACAGTGAAAACAAGCATTCAGCAATAAGGGAGAATTGTTTACATTTTCTGGTCTGGATGTACCTAAACAAGGCAGTTATCAATCTATGTTTCTACAACAATACTCCCGGGAAGCCTGCCAAGATTCTGGGACACCTGCCAAGGTCCTCCGTAGTTCCCGGGTTCAGGCACCATTAAGAATGTTAAAGTTTGAGCTGGCACAATGCCAACTGCCTGGTACCCAGTCAAAAAGTCCACTCCCAGAGCAGGAGAATGAGGGAAAACAGCAGAAACGAGGCTTTAAACACGGTGAGGTTTTTATATTTATACAGAGAAGAGGAGAGCTTAACACAGAATATGAAATAGCACATAGTGAAAGGAAACAACAACAGGCTCACCGAGGTCGCCCCAGCTAACAAGCGAAATTCAAAAACCAACCAAACCTCCTCCCCAAAGGAAACCTCCCAGCAAGAGGGAAAGGGGAATTAACAGGAATATGCTCACGTCCCTGGGTAAACAACCGCGCAGACTGGCAGCAGGGCCTAATCTCAGCAGTCAGGGAGCGGGAACCCTCCTGGTCAGAAGCATGGACCGAAAAGGACCAAGACTCCTCCTCCCTTGCTTGTTATACTCCCCGACACTTGCTGATGATATCAGATGATATGAAATACCTCTTTGGCTGCTTAGGTCAGATGATACCTGTCCCCTTTAATCTGTGTCACATCCTTTGAGGCCTGCTAAAAACTGAGGCCTAAATGGGGACCTATGCTGGCTAAAGCCAAAACTACTACACATAAGCACTGAACAATGGAAAAAAGTTTGGCTAAAACTCCAGAAAAATTAACACACAAAGTGAAGAGAAGGAAAGAGAGATAAAAAAAGGAAATAAATTCAAAGAATGAAGTCCCAGGAGAGCAGGGGCTGCACAGAAGTAAACAAAAAATTAGAAGAGAGAACAGCAACAAGCCAATGATAGGAATTTATTCTCTTCTGTATTCTTTGGTCATATCTTACAGAAAAAGAGATTTAGATCAGTTTCTCCTCTAAACATCTAGGATGTTGCTCTGGATGTTTCCAGATCTAGGCACAGAGGTAGTTGTTGGATCTGCCAGAGAGCTCAGATTTTATCTGCAGGAAGAACAGGCACTTATCAGCTGCACTAAGAAGCAGGCGAGGCAGCTGAGGTGGTCATGCCTCCAGCAGGAGTACCAGATCCTTGTCAGGGTACAGATCAATTTACATTCCAGGAACTGGCAACAAGAGGGAGAGCTGCAGTCTGACAAAGTTAGTCCAAGACAGTGCTAGGAAGCAATTTTCAAGTTAACTCTGCTGCTTAGAAAATGTTTATATTATTCAAAAGTGACATAGAATTAAATCCAAACATGAAAATCCATACTTTATGTCTCCAGAAGTGCTTATAACTTTCAAGCACTTTTCTTCTCGTTTTGTTGCCAATGAAGAGACCATTATTGCACAAGAGCTGTTTACAGTAGTCCAACAGTGTCACTGTCCACAGCGAAAGGCCATGCTGGAGAAACATGGGATACCTGAGGAGTCACTCAGGATAGAATCATCACCATGGCTGGGCTTCACAAACCAAGATTTGGGCACGGCTCTCCCCACGTGGGTGTGCCCTTCGAGCTGTGCAGTGGATTGTTTAGGTGAGGCTCAGCGTGCACAGAACTGTCCCCACCCTTTAACTCCTGAGGTTCATCTGCCACGGCCAAGCGAGCTTGGACAGTGACAGTGAAGTCCTCAGGACTGTCACAGCCCCCGGAATGGTATTCCCAGGAGGTCTCCCCTCCGAGTACTAACCCTGCCTGACCCTGCTTTGCTTCCGAGATCAGACGGGGTCGGGGTGCCATTGAACTGTCTCATCTTGGGTAACTGCTTGCACAAAAAGCCTAACAGTAAAACCCACGCAGTGATGCTCCCAAGATCACTTCTACCATTCCACAGCATCCACAACACATGAGACTGTGACTGGCAGGTTTAATGTAACTTAAGTTGTAAGGTAAAAAGGCCACCTGAGGGAGAAAGAATGTTGGATTTTGCCTGCAAGCAGCACAAGACAAGTCACCGTGATCAGCTCTGTAGTTGGTGTGGGGTCACACCTGTAACCAGCCACGCCTCTCACAACAAAAGGCATGAGCTGTGTTACTAAGGACACAAATGCACAGAAGCAGTTAATTCCCAAATTACTACCAGGAATTAAATCTCACAAAAATACAGCAAGTTTCTGGTGTCTGGTTTTCAGTAGGGGAATAAATGATTTCCAAAATCCATCAGCCTGAGGCACACACCAGCTGGATAAAGAACTGTGAACTGCCAGTCACCAGGCACTTACCAAGTTTAATCTTGTCAGAAATCACAATAATCTAATGCTGTCCCCTCCTAATCAGAGCAGCCTCTAGGACTGCTCCCATCAGCTATTTCCCTGCTTTCCTGAGATAAGGAGGATATTTTCAGTTTGATTAGGAGCATGTTCTTCTCTCATCGCCATAAAGCTTTTCTTTTCTATTCCTAGCATATGTTCTAACTCTTACAAGGTTATAAATGACAGCAGGCTGCCCTTGGAAACACAACCTGGATGCAAACTATTACCAAGTCAGCCTCAGGGATTTGATTATTTTAATAAGCACAGTCTTTCACCACTACAATCCATTTTAGACTAATGCCTTTGCCAACATCCTCAGCCGTGCACACCCTCCACCCCGAAAGAAAAACAAACCCAAACTACCCTGCCCACTGAATTAATGACATAAACCATGAGCGCTCTGCCAGTGGAAACCACAGTTATGCAGGTGAACCTCGATTTTTAGAAAAAAATAAATATTAGGACCCTATTCTGTTCTCCACCCACCCAACTCTTTCACCCTATCCGGTTGTGTAACAGCATACAATGAAACACGTAAGGCAAGGTCAATCATTACACAGTGCAAGTGCCACCGTTACCTCCGTTGCACAGTACCGCGCTTTGACAGCCAGGCAAAAGCTCTGAAATTTACAGGTTTTCACATTTACACCCAAACACGTAGACAGGAAGAAATAAAACAGCGGCGCCTGAAACGGGCAGTCCCCAGCACAGACAGACCCCGGCGGGGGCCGGGCCTGCTCCGGGGGCTGAAGCTCCGCAAGGGCCGGCGCGGAGCTCGGTCCGACCGGGGGCTCCTCCCGCAGAGGGCACGTCCCCGAGCGAGCACCAGAGGGGGCCGCCATCTTGTCCCGGGGGTGCAACGGGGCCGGGGGGACACCGGCCCGCACCCTCGGACCGCACCCTCGGACCGGCCCCGCCCCGCCGACCGGCCCGCGCCCCTCAGCCCAGCCGTGCCCAACCCGGCCCAGCCGTGCCCCAGCTCAGCCCAGCCGTGCCCAACCCGGCCCAGCCGTGCTCCAGGCCAGCCATGCCCAGCCCAGCCCAACCGTGCCTCAGACGTGCCTTGACCTCAGCCCCGGCCAGCCCGCGCCCCGCGCCCCGCGCCCCACGCCCCGCGCCCCATGCCCCACGCCCAGCCCGCAGCCCCGGCCGCTGCCCGCCCCGCCGCCCCCCGCCGTACCACACCCTGCCCTGGCCGCCCCGCCGCCCGCCGTCGTGCCGTACCCCACCCTGCCCTGCCCTGCCCTGCCCTGCCCACCCCGCCGCCCCCCGCCGTACCACACCCTGCCCTGCCCTGCTCTGCCCGCCCGCCCCGCCGTACCCCGCCGTACCCCGCACGCCGCCGCTCTGCCCCGGCCCCATCGCTGCCGCTGCAGCCGCACCGCGCACGCGCACGGCCCACTAAGATGGCGGCGGGGCCGGCCCGTGAAGCGCCGCCCGCACAGCGCGGGGGCGGGGCCGGGAGAGCAGCAGAACAGGGACGCGGGGACAGGGACAGGGCCGGGAGAACAGCAGAACAGGGACGCGGGGACAGGGCCGGGGCCGGGCGAACAGGGTCGCGGGGACAGGGACAGGGCCGGGAGAACAGCAGAACAGGGTCGCGGGGACAGGGCCGGGGGAGCGGCCAGCGGGTGCTGTCCGCAGCCTGGCGCCGGGCACGGGCCCTCCGTGAGGCCTCGACACTGTTCCGTGGGGGTTGGCAGCGCTCCCGGCCCGGCCCCGCAGGTGGCTGCAGGATCCCTGTCCTGTGTAGCTGTGCAGAGATGAGCTGAAGGGTGATCTCCTCCAAGCGATAGCCCCCTCGAACCTCACAGGCCTGGGTATTTATGTGAGAATTCCTAGTCTTTAGTTAAAAATAGTATTATGGGAGTTGTGTATCTGGTTAGGGACTTGCTGGCGTGGAAAATAGTTTATACTTGGATTCAGTCTTAGAGGTCTCTTCCAACCTTAATGATTCTATGAACTACTCAAAAGCATTTTGAAACTCCTGTGAGAGCAGTAATTCTCCATTGCTGTCATTTTCTACTGGCCTTTGCAATGTAAATTTCTGTTCAGGTAGGTGCAGAATAACCAAGTTTCTGAATGCTTTAGTTGGAAGTCATCATCAGGGCCAGGCTTCGTGAACAAAGATTTAGGAAGGGCACTACCCACACTTGCTGCGAGCTGCTGGTGGCTAAAAAGGCCTATGTGGAATAGGCAAGTCTGGTCACAAAAGGCACAGCAGAAAATCTCCTTTGGTGATAATGGCAAGGAACGGTTCTGTCTGTGCTGTCTTTTCTCCTCCAGACTGACTGTGCTGCGTTCTCAAAGGAAGCAGCAGCGTCATGAATGGTCTCCATGAATCCCGACTGGAGGCCAGAGTGGGCCATTGGGGCAGTCAATATGGCCAAGGCTGAGGTGTTATTTCAGGCAGTCCTTGTATCTCCTCTTCGGGGCTCCTCTCTTGTGGCAGCCGGTGGCGAGTTCACCACAGAGCACAATCTTCGGGAGGCAGTGGGTGATCCTCCATCCTGGAGACGTGCCCTGCCCAGCACAGCTGCGTTCTCAGCAGCATGGCCTCCATACTGGTGACCCCTGCCTGTTCAGAACAGACACATTGGTCACGTAATCAGACCAGTGGATGTTTAGGACTGAACGGAGGCAGCGCTGATGGAAGCGTTCGAGAAGCCGCAGGTGGTGGCGGTAGATGACCCAGGATTCAGACCCATATAAAAGAGTAGACAGTACAATGGCTCTGTAGTTGAAGTAAGGGTAACACAAATGTCCAGTTACTCCTGAGAGATGTGGGACAGGGGGTGCTCTGTAACCAGCTGTGAATGCATCGCTCAGTGTACAAGTGAAAGCTCCCAACGACCCCCAGAGAACACCAAAAAGACCAACAGAAGATCCCTCTCCCGTGACCAAATAAGGACTTCCGAAGAACTTCTTAGAATTAACATATGCATGAACTTTATAAGAGAAGTAGTGAATATGTAAGAACATCATTGCGGGGGGCTATGTGTGTAGAAGAATGCCTGCCCGCTAATGCTCACAAATTGGGGTTTAGGTGTTTATTTGTCCATTTACAGTAACACGTGCCCTGCTGCTCTCACACAGCATCGTGTGTCACAGCTTTTCCTTGGAGGCAGTTCTGAAGCTCCACATCGTCCCCTTCTCCTCCCTCGGCTCCCTGCGGGCCCTCCCCTCCCGTGCCGGGCCCTCCCTCCCGTGCCGGGCCCTCCCTCCCGTGCCGGGCCCTCCCTCCCGTGCCGGGCCCTCCCTCCCGTGCCGGGCCCTCCCTCCCGTGCCGGGCCGGGCCCTCCCGCACCGCCCGCGGCCTGCGCTTCCCGGCGTGCCCCGCGCGCGGCCGGGGCCGCGCATGCGCAGGCGCACACAAAGGGCCGCGCTGCCTCCCATGGCGCTGAAGCGGATACAGAAAGTGAGTGGGGCCGGCCCGGGCCGGGCCGCGTGAAGGGCCCCCTGCGCCGGGGGAGCCGCCGGGACCGCCCCGCTGTTGCGGGGGTGGCGGCAGCTGGGCCCAGCCGGGCCCGGCCCGACCACGCGAGAGGCGCCGCGACAGGCGCTGCCCCGCACTGTCTGCGCCGGGACCCGGTGCTTCCCTCTCCGCCGCCGGCAGCCGGGGAAGGGCAGCGGGCGTGGGGCGAAGGCGGAGGCTGTCGTTGGCCTCCCCGTGGTGTCGGGGCTCTTGGCCTGCCCGCAGGCCCCGCACGCCGGGCCGGTGCTCACGGCGGTGCCCGGGCGGGGCGGGCAGGGGCGGCGGAGGCGCGGCCCGGGCCGGGGTGTGTGTGCGCTCAGCAGGGACCGCGTCTGTCACTGCAGGGACCGCGTCTGTCAGCGCAGGGCACGGCTGCTCAGCCCCGTGCCCAGGTGGTGTGCCAGGTTAAGAAGTGCTGTTAGCGCAGTATTTGGTATGACCTTGGAATGTGTGGCAGCTGTAGTGTTTGGGGCTGATGCTTTAAAATGGCCAGGTTCAAGTTACGGAGTGAATTGGTAGTTTTCTTTTGTTTGGCAAGGCCGAGCTGGCCGCTGTGCAGTGCGGACAAGAAGGACACCGCGGGTGGGCAGCACGGGAGCGGAGTTAAGGTTAGCGCAGTGACGGGGTGCAGAGAAACCGGGTGTTCGGATTCTGTTGATGTGCCATGTTAGTCGGCATTGGTGCTGCCCTGCTTCTGTGGCAGTGCTGTAGTTTCTTCTTCAAGATTCCCTTTTGCTCTTGGAAGTCACTGGTATTGCAGAAATAGGATTCTGTAGTGACCAGTTAACCCCACAGTGAGCAAATTTGGGACACTACAGTAGGTACCAAGTTACTTGGATGGATTTTTTTCAGAAGTTGGTGGTCATGATTCGTGCTACAAAGCTTATGCCTTTACAGGTAGTGCAATTGATGGAGATTTTTGTTAGTTCTTATCACTTACTTGTTGTGAATGTTGCACTTGACCATTATATAAAGTATTCATAAATAATTGCAGTGATTTCCTCTAGCAATAACTCTGTCACGTTTCTACATATTATAGGAATGGTCTGCCTTTTGTTGCCTTTTTAATTTCCCACCTCAGTTCTGAATACTGCCTCTTTGCACTTCTTGTTCAGTTTCGTTCTGCTAAGGTAAACAGACAAAGAGGAGAGTCTGATAATCTGGTATTTTTGAGAGAGAGTGGTAGTTTGTGGCTTTCCAAATGAGGTCCTGCCAGAATAGGATTGTTCTTACTTCTGTTGTGCTCCCTGCATATCTTTTCTGCTTTAGAGACTTCCATATGTATTGGAAGCCCACAATTTTCTTTAGTGTGGCATTTAAGAACTTTGTGTTTGCTAGATGTGAAGTTATGGTTAGACTGTTTATGAAAGTATCTTTCATCCTGTTAGCCTGTTAGATTCTGTTTCTACTCTTTCAAAATGAAGCAATCACAGCATCATAGAATGGATTGGGCTGGCAAAGACCTCCGAGATCATCAAGTCCAACCCTTGGTCCAACTCCAGTCCCTTTACCAGATCATGGCACTCAGTGCCACGGCCAAGCTCAGTTTAAAAACCTCCAGGGATGGGGAATCCACCCCCTCTCTGGGCAGCCCATTCCAATGCCTGAGCACTCTCTCTGCAAAGAATTTCGTTCTGCTCTCCAACTTCAATTTCCCCTGGCAGAGCTTGAGCCCATCGTGCCCCCTTGTCCTATTGCTGAGTGCCTGGGAGAAGAGACCAACCCCCACCTGGCCACAACTTCCCTTCAGGCAGTTCCAGACAGTGCTGAGGTCACCTCTGAGCCTCCTCTTCTCCAGGCTGAACACCCCCAGCTCCCTCAGCCTCTCCCCACAGCACTTGTGCTCCAGTCCCTTCTCCAGCCTCATTGCTCTTCTCTGGCCCCGCTCCAGCCCCTCAATCTCTTTCCAACGTGCCGAGGTAGTGTGAGATTTCCTGGTTATGCAATAACTTCTACCCAAAACATGGTCATATATCAGGTAAGGACCTCCCTGAAGAGCTGAGATTAAACTCAGAGCTAGTTACCTCTTACTTCTAGATTGCTGCAGAAATTACTGCTGGTGGTTTTCTTTTTTTTCACTAACTATCCTCATTGCTCTCCACTGCCTTTCCAGGGGAATAAAATGCTACTGGAGGGATTTGGCCAGCAGCCTTTCTCCAGAGCAGGAGGAGAGAGAGAGTGGCAAGGAAATAGGATTTTTTCAAAAGGAAAGTTAAAATGAAGGGGAGAAGTTCAAAAAGACAAACTGTCTTGATGTCACTGTAACATGCAGAGCTTTCCTGAAAATCACCAACTGGAAGTTGAATGCCAGATCAGATGTATTTCTGTGATGGTGTGTTTATGCCATCTAACTTCCTGGTGTCTCAGGCTGGTTACAAAGGTAGATGGCTTTGTTGTATCCCAAGGGCAGGAAGGGATAAGATCTGGAGTAAAGGAAATGCTGTAACAACTTCCTGGTTTCACAGAGTGCAGAGAGAAATTTTTTGGAAAACAAAGCACTACTGGAAACCAGTGGTATTGCTTGGGAGCTTCTCAGTCCAGACATACTGTCTCAAGGTAAGCTTGAGTGGATTTAGAGTGGTGCAGGATTGTGCCTTAACACAGCTGTGGGGTTTTGATTGTTTGTTCACAGTAATTTTGATAATTTGTGTGTTTCAGTATGACAACACCTAGGAAGGAAGCTAAGCTGTGATATGCAGATATGTTATTTCTGAATAGTTTTGCCATTGGGATCTGTGTCGTTGTGTCCTGCTGTTTGCTGATGGGCCTTGAGGGACTCCTCAAGGGAGGACAGCATGTTGAGTTAAAGACTCTACACCATGCCTGGAATGATGTGGTTGATTTGGGAGCTTTCTTAAAAACTGGGCAACTGAGCAGCCAGTGAAGAAGCTGCTCTCTGCACATGGGAGTGTGTTGATGTGCTGGGTTTGAGCCATGGCTTCCTCAGTAACCAGGTGTAACTAAGGAAGTGGACATTACAGAAGTATTCCACACGTGTTTTCCACGTGACAGAGGAGGAGGGGAGATAGGAAGGAGTTTGGTCTTCCTGCTTCCAGCAAAGCTGAGAGGAGCAGGAGGAGCCTGGACGGTCCCTTGTTTCAGTTGGTTTTTCCTAGCCTGGGACGTGGTGAGATTGTACCATTGCCTGTTCTCCTTTCTCAAAGATTTTAATTGTATTTGTTCCATTTGGTTTGGTTTTGTCCCTCCTTATTCTTTGTTACCCGTT
The DNA here is from genome assembly GCA_021164005.1 of Willisornis vidua nigrigula. Lineage (NCBI taxonomy): Eukaryota > Metazoa > Chordata > Aves > Passeriformes > Thamnophilidae > Willisornis > Willisornis vidua. Next base: position 1,374,450 of record JAJPCS010000146.1, read on the forward strand.
CCCTCTTCCCTTTTCACTTTTTCCCCTGGGGTGGGGCCCCACATAGTGTGTACAAATTGCATACGTGGTTGTAGATGTTAGAAAAATATAATTTCTGTTTTAATTCAGTTCAGTTTCTTTTGAGTTCTTTTCTTTTCAGTTTTTTTTTCCCTTTGCTGGGAAGACTTTGGGAGGAGGGAGGAGGGCAGCCCAGCCCAGCCCAGGGTTGGTAGAAAGGACTAGGCCAAACCTGAGGCAGTTGATCTTAGCACTGTGGGTGGAGGAACAATGAGAACATGAAGTCCTGCTCTGCAGGCACAGCTGTCAGTGCTGCCTCCGTGACAAATTCATCTTGAGTCATTTACCACCTCAGAGAAGCTCAGGTTGGGGGATTCTTACTCATCTTAAGCTGAGGAGCCTGTGTTTGTTTCCCTTGTCAGTGCTTGGCTTTGCCTTTGTGTGAGAAAGGCCCTGTATTTCTGCTCTGTTCCAAAGGCTGGGCTGTGCTGTGTGTGATGCAGGATACATGTTCCTTGGGGCAGGAGCTGCTTCTCTGCAGCCTGTGATGCTCCAGTGAAAGAATAATGCATGTTTTTGTGAGTGTTGTAAATACCAGATGTTGCAAGTGATGACAACAAAGCAAATCATGTTGGTTTTAATTGGGAAGGGAAGCTGTTCAAAGACACCTTTATTCTTGCCATCTCTGAAAATTAATGGTTTTGTGTGAGGTGTGAAATATTTCAGACTCTCAGGTTGTGCAGGTTAGTCTGTAGGTCTGTTCTGCCCACCTGCCTTATGCAGAACCATTTTTCTGGGATTCCTGTTCCAAATTCTTTGTTCATGGATCTGTTTGGGCAATTTGCTGTCCTGTCAGATCCATATCACAGTTGAGGAGATTGTTTTCATCCCAAGTCCTGTACCTGGGTACTCCTCCAGTGTTCATGGCTGGCTGATGTGGTGCTTGTTCATGCCCAGGCTGGCTGGCAATACTCACAAACCCACTGTGTCTGTAATCTTGTTACAGGCATAAAAAAATTTGATTTAAGGAGGTTTTGGGAGAGATTTTGAAACCAGTTAGAAGAGATAGATTTGAAAACTGGTTTAAAAATAGCTGTTGTTTTATCTTATTGTTACATCCTGCTTGGTTGTTTTTCTCATTTAGTTATTTCAATGAACTGTCTCTTTCTTTCAATATGTTTCCTATATGTCCAGGCTAACAGGACTTGGAAATTTATGTTGCAAATAACTTTTGTTGTTGTAAATTGACTCAAATAAAATGTATTGATGTTTGCCATTGAGATTTTGACTTTAAACATGCTATGATTAAATGGTGATAAACATACTGAGGAAACTGTTTTGTCTCTAACATAAAATGTTTTAATTTGCTTTCAAAACATCAGCTGTGATATCACAGCAATATTCTTTTTGCATTAAAACTATGTATGGAAATGGAATATATACTTTATTACTGACTAACCATTACATCAATAAATGTTATGATAAATGTGTGTTCTACATTTACCAAATTTATGAAGAACAGAGAATTCTTTAACTAGTCTTAAGATCCCTGGGGAGTTTTCTGACAAATGGTTCCAAGCAGCAGTGTGTTCTTGGAGTTGGTAGGAAGTGTCTGTGATCTTCAGTGCATTCCATGCAAGAAATTAAGAACACAGCTGACAAATATAAACCTCTATATTTTAAATAATGGTGTGGCAAAAGGTTCTGGCTGTGGGTTTGTGTCAATTAGAGAATGAAAATAGCTTTTAGTGATGCTGTCTGCACTTTATTTTGGTCTTTTGATAATCTGCAGTCTTTTTTTCTTTTTTATTTACTGTAAAAATGGACATTTTTAGGGCTTTTTGTTGTTATTGTTACTACTTGGCTGATAGTCACTGTGTATCCCTGAGTACTGTGCTGAGAACATTTACCTACTTGTTACCAAAGCATCCTTTATGATGAGGATTCAGTAGCTTTCCAGGGGAGAATCCTGGCTGCTAATCAAGCATATTTAACTGTTAAATTGGCCTTGCAGTCTTCAACTTTATACTTTTATGGAATTGTTTGTTCATGAGTCCTGCTCTGCACATTGAGAAGTGTCTCCAGCCTTTATGGCTTACACAGCCTGTGTTTCACAGCTGTTGAACTCGAGTCTTACATTTTTGCCTCATGCTGCCTACAGGGCTGTTTTGGAGTGTGTGTGGTGCAAGGAAGGGTGAGAATTTGGAAGCTTTGCTGGGTCCACCTTGATGCCGAAGGGGTTTTTGGAAGTATTTGCCTTGTCTAATCTTTTTTGAGTAGGAATGTTTCCACTGTTACTCCTTAAGGTAAATTCAAGGTATTTGCAGACCTGCTTTTGTCTGTTGTTGACTTAAATGTGTCTGTTTTGAGTAATGAACTGAGTTACTTACAAACCTCCATAGCACTTATCTTTTAACTTACTGCAAAGGAAGTATTTACATGTAGACATTAAGTTGCCCCAGCACAGGACCTGTCAGCCTGGAGTTGGAAAAAGTTGTTCATCCTTAGTACAGTAAAAGTTCAGACATCAAAAGTAGTATATTGAATTAAACAAAGAAAATGAACTGCCATTAATGCCTGGCTTGTCTTCTCTTTGATATAGCAATGATAAATCAGACAGAAAGCTGAGCTGGCTTTAAGTAATCAAATAATAATTTTAAATTATTAGTCCACTAATAATTTAGTCCAGCATGTGGACTCCTGGAAGAGAAATAAATCAGCTGCCCTGCAAAGGCTTTTGTGAGTGCTTTGGTTTCAACCTTCGTGGGAGTCTTTTAGTAGTCATTTAAAAGAAAAAAGCCATGGAGGTAATGAAATCAAAGTATAACAAATAAGGTGTAAAAACTAATATTTTTTTCTTTAGTTTCTAGTTTAGTGAGAAACCTTTGGGTTATGTTCATACATCATCTCCAGGCAGGCTCAGGTAATGTGCATAGTCTAGGCCACTATAGAAGCTTCTGTAAAATCAAAAGCTAAAGGAGCACTCAGATTAGCAGATAACTATAAATTAAACAGTGAGTTTACAGACAAATTGGGAAACACTTTTCTTTTTCTTTCTCCTTCAGTATATTCCACTTACTATGAACCTGGCTGCAACTCTTAAATACTTTAAGATATTAATTTCTAGCACAGTGTTAGCTGCAGACCATCTGGCAAAAAACCTTTTCAGTCCCAATGGACCTTTCAAGCATTGATTGTTTTGTCAAATCAAAACACCAGAAGAAAAATCCTGCAGGTTTGACAAAATTGGTTTATGTTGTTACTTTTGAAGTGTATTTTTACACAGATGTCTTTCCAATCTTTTTGTGTTCCTTACAGGAACTCAGTGACCTGCAGCGAGACCCCCCGGCTCACTGTTCTGCCGGACCTGTTGGAGATGACTGTAAGCTCTGCATCACACATTGGCAGATTTTACCCCTTCTCAGTTAAGAAAAAGCTCAGAAAATCTCTTAATTGTTTCATCTTTTTGACTTTCAGTGTTTCATTGGCAAGCAACTATTATGGGACCTGTAAGTATATAATTCATGCCCCTTAGAATATAAGACTTTGCTTCGGTTTTTGTTACGGGAGAATTCCTTTGGGTTTCTATAAACATGGCAGTCACTTCCAGCTGTGCTGTGTGTCCTTGGAAGATTTAGAGTGATGACATTGTTCAGAGTAGTCTGGTAGTAGCTGCTTTCTGTAACTGTTCCAAAATCCATCCTCTTCTTGAAGTTAGAGGTGCTCAGTCAGTCAGCTGTGGTGTTTGGTGTTTAAGTTGGGCGCCCTGCACAGCAAACAGCTTGATTTTCAAAGGTGATCAGATCAATTCTGGAAGATTCATCCATTTGAGAGGACAAAGAGTGGGTAAAATCCAGTATTAACGTTGGTAACTGTAAATAAGAGTGGAGTTGCACAGGGTGATTTTGGCGGTTTTAGGTAGAACTTTTATTTGATGGCTGTGATGTGGCTCTGGCAAAATCAGATGACTTTTGCAACCTGCAGGCCAGGAGTTGTGGGTGCCTTTGCTGGTTTCTGTGTGAGTGAGAAATGTGCCTTCCTTGGGTTGAGGCAGATCTGTGAAGACCCCAGTTATGACCCTTGTCAAGGAAAGGACAATAAAGCTTAAACCCACAAAGTTTTAAAAGAAAACTGAAAAGAGCTTTAGCAAAAAAGAATAAAGAGAGCATGATTAAAGTGTGTTTGTTAATAATTAAGGTAAGGAGTTGGTATTCCTAATGTTTTCCTTTTGGACTTAAGAATTTGGAAAGAAGAGTCTCTGGTTCAGATGGTGAGCTGAGGTGAGCAAGGTGAAATTTTGAATACATAATCCATTAAGGTGTAGCACTGTAGGTGTAGAAAAGCTGAATTGTGTCAGCTTTGAAACTATTTCTTCATTTTCAGCCCAGGTGCTCTGAATCAGTGAAGAGCAGTCACTGATTGCCAGTGGTGTGTTGGCATCTGTTGTCCAGCTTGTCAGTAGCCCAGCAGCAACTGCTCTTCTGTAGCACACTAATGCTTTTGCCATTGTTCTTGGACAATCACATTCCTTCCCATACAAAGGCCTTCTGACCCTGGCCTTTCTCCACTGAGATAAAGGGGCAACAGCAAAGCAGCAAAGGAGAGTTAATAAAGCTTATGTGCTGATTGCCACCAATAATGTCTCTATTCTGAATAACTGATGATGTGGGTGAGGCAAATAATAGCACATGAATTTTGGCTTAAATTTAATTTTCTTCTCCAGCATTTTACCTTTTGTATTCTGTAGTGGAAAGTATTCATGTCTTTGCTTCACATTATTCAGATATCTCTAGTTCAGGGTGAGAATGAGCATCTCTTGCTAACCTTTCTCAGCCATACCTGCAGAGATGCAGGAACAGAGCACCTTAGGATGTTATTATGTTATTATTATTCCCTTATCTTGGTAACAAGAAGAATGAGGGATGTGTATCCTGTGTGTTTCCTGATGGAAACATAAGACTGAAGTTTACTTTCAGAATTCACTTCCTATGTGTGTAAGTGGGGAAACCTCCTCTGTGTATGGGTATCATCAATTTGTTTTATATACCTTGCTCATAAAATATAGTGTGACTTCACTTCACCCTTTCTCCAACACTGAACATACCTCATCTTCAGCTTATTTTAGCATGAAAAAATCCATGTAGTATTCAAGCAAGCAGTCCTGTCAAACCCAACAGGGGCAACCTCTGATGACAGGACCTGGTGCTGCCTTAGCACAACCACATATAACCTCTTACAGTGCAACACTGTCTGCAGTTTGAGCGTGCACAACGACACATCTTAGCAGACCATTTGTGGCTCTACCTCATGTGGTCATGTAGTCATCTCTAAAGTTACTCATTTCCAAGGTAAAGATTTTTAGAAACAGTCTACTTCTGTTTCCATAAGAAAACCCAAAACTCAATCTTCTGCAGCTTTGCTGTGGCTGACTTCCTTTGTTGCTGTTTTAAACTTACCATGTAATGAGAGTGGTTTTCTTCTTTCTCTTAATCAGAAGTGGCAGAACCTCTCTCTGTCATTTAGCATCAAGACTTTTCTACTTATTTTTTCAGTTAATAAAAATGAGAGTTCTTCAACAGATGACTACAACTGAGTTATTTCTATCTATTAGCTGTGTGCAACCTGGACGTAAACCTGTGCACATGTTTTCTAACAAAATGCATGTTCACAGATTTGTACAGATCACAAAGATGTTGTGTGTTTTAAAACTCCCTGATGTCATCATGATGAACTGAATTATATTGGAAAATTCTGCTCTTTGCATCTGCAAAGAGAAACCACTTCTTAAGGTAAGTATATTCGTAGCTTAAGATTGGAGGAGGATCAGAATAGGTGTGGTCTTGCATGGAGACAGGATGTGGAGGTCCTGCTCTGGGGTTTGTGTTTCCCTCAGTGCAGTGAAGCTGTTGACCCACAGGTTTGTGGCTGCACCAGTGGAACGCTGCTCCCTCCCTTTCTCTCCCAGAAGGGCAGTGCTCAGTGGCTCGTTGTGCCGCTGCAGTGGTAGCCACGATCAGCTCTGCTGTAGCTCTGCAGGTCAGTGGGAGGGTTCACTTCCCTCTGTGCCTTCCCAGTATACACAGTGGGCTGTGTACTGGGGAAAAAATGGATTTTCTTTGGAAGGTTTTCTGCATTTGGAAGGGAAGCTCTAAAATAGCTGAAATATATTAATGTGCTTTGTTTTGTTTTATTTCCCCAGCCTGACAGTGCATATCAAGGGGGTGTGTTTTTTCTCACTGTACACTTTCCAACAGACTATCCTTTCAAACCACCAAAAGTAAGTCCTTTCTTGGAACTTGCCACATTTTTTTGTCAAAGCTTTGTTTCTGTGTCTTACTTGTTTGGGGCTTAATTTTGGAAGTTGAAACCAGAAAGACAAGCACTGTGGATGAACAGATCAGATGGTAAAAAATGTGTTGGCAGATCCAGTATGACTGGAAAGGAATGGATGATGTTAAGGATTCCAAATGTAATAAACATCATTCGATGTTGTTTGTTTTGTTTTTTTTTTAATTACAGATTGCTTTTACAACAAAAATATATCACCCAAACATAAACAGTAATGGGAGTATTTGTCTTGATATCCTGAGATCGCAGTGGTCACCAGCTCTGACTGTATCTAAAGGTAAGCTCACTAATTTGATAATCCATTTATGCAATTGCATACAGTGCCCTGGCATTTTTTGTGTATCACTGCACTATATTAAAGGAGGCAGTGGGATCTCATTTATCCTGCACATTTCAGAAGGGGCAAATTCCACTGGAATTCTTGTTACGATCCAGAATCTTGCACAGCTTTTTGGGAGTGTCACATTACAGAAAAATAGGTCCATGGCAAAGAAATGTTCTAAAACAAGTTGAGTAAGATAATAAATGTCCAATTAGCCTGAAATGCAACTTCTGTATTACGGCTGACAGCCATGCAGAACTGAGGAGAAATTGATGAGCAGGGCTTCAAAATCAAATGAATTTGGATGTAAACTGGAAACCCTGACACTGGCATGTTTGGGCTTACATGACTGTCTGTTGATGACTCTTTGGGTTGCTTGAGCATCCCTGTGTGGGCTAAGGTCTTAATCACGCTTTATTTTAAAATGAGATTAAATTGTTCTGGTTTGCATTCATCTGTAAGATGAATATTTTAAAATAGCTTCTTCCAAAGTCATCAGTATAACATTTATTAAAATACTGTTGTAATGTACTTGCACTTTCTCAAGTGGAACACTAGATTTTTGGAACATTGAGTTAACAGGCAGTTCTTTTGTTGTAGGCATTTTGTGTCTCTTCAAAAGCTGCTTGAAATGGGGGTGCTGTTGTTTTTTCTCACCCACCTTCAAAATGCCACGGCACACTTAGTCACATTGCAGAAATTTCTGATGTGACTCAGGAGGTTAAACAGTATCACATCTTGTGCTGTGCTTGAGAGCTCTCTAAACCATGTGTCTTTTTTTTTTTTAGAACAGTGTCATTGCATTGAGTGCACAAGCAAAGAAAAACTTGCTAGTCAATGGAAATTGGTCTGTGCAAGTCCAGTTGCTGTCCCTCCTTGGAAAAGCAACTTCTCATGCACACGGCCTTGTATTGTAATCTCACAGGCTGTATAAAATATAAGCTAATAGTGCATCCTGAAGTTATTGCTGCAGATACGAGTTATTCACATAAATTGGTTGGTTTATAGCTATGTGTCTTGGGTTGAGCTGGCAAAACGCCAACTGTCCAGGACAGAGAGAAAGGGTTCCTCCTCCCCCCAACAAGCCAAGGGAAAAGGAAGAGGGAGAGGAAAAAAACCTCAAACCAGGTTTATGCTGAAACTAACTACATGTATTTATACAGAAAAGAGAAAATTAAGAGAAAACCACAATATAACACACACTTACACAAGTTACGTATAACAAGAAATAATTTCCCACTTCCCAGTAAACACAGATTCTACCATTTTAACTACAAATCATTCTAGAGAAGTCAATTCTTCAGAGACAGACTTAAGCAGAGAGAAGAGCTAAGAACAAACATTTTACTTCCTTAAGATAACATGATGGTAAGCAGGTACTCCGGGCTTGGGCCTCCCCATCCCTCCTGGGACGGCAGAGTGTCTTGCTGGGACCACAGCTGTGAAGCAACTGACTAAGCCACACCCACACACCAGCTCTTACCCCTTTTGAGATGATGCAATATGGTATGGAATACAATATTATTGGCTAGAAGAGGTCAGCTGTTAGCTAGCTCAGCCCAGCTCAAGTCAGCTGACAATTTCAGGCCTAATCTGAACTTTAAAGCCTAACTTCTTGGCCTACTTGGCTAAACCCATAACACTATGCAAAAATTTTCTTGTTTCTGATTATTTAGCAAAGTTGACACTTGGGTGTAACACATCTACAACTGGAAACTCCTTTAGGTTTTTAGATCTTTATCGCTTTTCTGTCTCTTTTGAGCACTTCTTCAGTTATAAATCACAGCAGTCTGCTGGTCTCATGTTCTGATGTGATGTGCTTTTAACTCACTTGCACGTTACATATTTCATAAACCAGAAATCAGCTCAGTAACTCAGGGAAGTTTCTTCTTTCTAGTCCTTGTTTTACTGACTCAAAGGTTCACAACACACTATTGTACTCTGATTGCTATTGCACCTCTGGTTGGTATGACCATGTATTCTAACCTGATTTTCTAATGATGCTGTCAGAGAACCCAAAAACAGGACTCTGAGCCAAGTTAATGTGGGATAAGATAAAAAGGTACATTCTTTAATGTCCAGGCTTAGGGCTTTTAGGAATACATGATGACATCTTTGTGCACCCCGAACACTGATTTCCATGGTTTTTATAATATGATCCCTCCAATCATCACTTCACACATTTCTCATTCCAGCCCCAGTCCCACCCCTGTGCCATCCTCCAGGATTTTGGGGCTGGGGTCGTGGGACCCTCTGTCTTCATCAACTCTTCTTCCTCAGGCTTTTGGAGTTCTTCCAGTGTTCTTAGACTCAAGGTTGTTGGTTTGTTTGGTCTTGTTTTGCAGGCCTTTCTGATAGTCTTCAGCTTTTCTGCCTTGAAGAGAGCCCAAACAGCTAAAAGAATTTGAGCTACTGATCAATGCTAAGGGTTAGGATACATAAACAATGAACTTAGGCTGCCAGAATACCAGCACATTAAATCTACATTTGCTACAGTTACAAATACTTCTAAAATCTTTAAAAATGAAAAATCAAACCCCCCTTTGGCATTACTAATATCACTGGCACTTAATAAATATGTCAGTATTGAAGTGGCCAAACTTGCTACTGCTGGAAATAGATGCAGGCTCTTGGGTAACAAGATAAAGGTTTTCTACAGCAGATTCTTATTGTAGCATCAAGTTCCCTTTCACAACACATTTAGAACAGCTTATCTGTGTACTCTTGTGTGCATAATAGTTCTGAGTATAAAAATAGAAATTTTCTGAAAAAAATCAAACATCCTTGGTTCAATACCAGGAAATGAATATGGAATTATAAGTGAATACCTGCATATAGTGCTGATGGAGTATTTTCACAAAAGGAAAGTCACACTCAAGTGAAATGTTCACATGATTGAGAGAATAACTGTTGGCACAGAAGTGGAGAAGGAGATGCACCTATAGAGTACTGCACAGTAATGTAATATTAACAATATTAGTTTTCTTAAATAATTGCGGATGAAAGGCTTAGTTTGAGCAAATATTTATATGGAACTGCGTAGCCTGTAGTTTCTTCAATCTTTTTAGATTAAAATGCAGGAGAGAGATGGTTTTTAAGTGGTACAAGTCCATGGGTTGCAAATTCTCTAGACTCGTATCAGGTGGTGTTTACTTAGGCCCTGGAAAAATGGTGCTGTATAAACATTTCTGAACAGAACTGCTGTATGGCAGCTTCATACTAATAGGCATTCTTTGTCCAATCTTCCACAACCCTCCTTCAGTGTACTGGAATATATTGAAGTATTACAGAAATAAACTGACTTATTTACTGTCTCTTTTATTTAGTTTTATTGTCCATATGCTCCTTACTTTGTGATCCTAATCCGGATGATCCTTTAGTACCAGATATTGCACAGATCTACAAGTCAGACAAGGAAAAGTGAGTATAACACAATTGTGTGGGTGGTACTTGCAGATGGTTGTCTGCCATGCACCTTCCATCTTAACTCTAGCAATACTCTTTTCATAGATTTCTACAGGATTAGGACTAGATTTTTAAATCTTGAAAATAGCCATGGCAGGTAGAAAACTGCAAGCATTGTGCATCCCTCCATGGGTACTGCTGGGTACCTAATTGTTGTACTTCGTTACATAAAACCATCACACGTGTGTGTGTGTCACATTCATTGCATGGAAAATCATTTCCCAAACATGAATTATTTCTTGCTGCTGCAATCCTCTCATTGTAAAACCTGTACAGAAGAATTTTGGCCTTTTTGGTTTAACTGACTGGATTGTTTGGTACCTATTTTTTAGCATTAAGCCGTTGAAGATTTGTTGCACTGTTGTGGGTGGTGGTCTGTGGCTCATCATGTGTCACAGGTTCAGGAAGATTCAAGTATTGCTTTTACATTGAGCAGTGGATAAAAAAGGAGTGATGTAGAAGTTACGTAGAAGGCTGGTCTAGTATTTCTCACCCTAGACTAAGATTTATTAAACTGTTCTTTTTCTGACAGTTCAGTGTCTGGTACAGTCAAATCATGTAACTCACTCCTGGGGCACTTGAACTCTGTAGCTTGTTCTGCCAAGCAGGCAGTGTTCAAGTTGGGGATGTTGGGCATCAGCTTCTCTCCGTGTGTGTCAACTTTTGTCTGCCTTCCTACCTACTTGTGGTCTCAGCTATTGTGCCTCTTGTTGGTAAGGAAGTTAATGAAGGGTGTTTTTCTCTCTGCAAAACTCGAAATTTAATCATTGCTAGAGAAAACGTGTGGTCTTGACTGTAGCTTTAACTTCTTATGCTGATCACCTATTAAATTTTTTTTATCTCATCTTGGATTTATGAAATGAATGATATGGCTGGTTACCCCCAGGCATTTATCTGTGAATATTTTAGTATAAGTAAAGATCCAAAGACTTGTATGGCAGGATATTCTTAAGAAGAAAACCAGTTAGTACATGAGTTGTTATACTGATCGTAAGAAACAGATTTAAAAACTTGTCAGCATTTTCCTCTGAATCACCCAGAAGAAAGTGAATCTAGTCTGAAAAGTGGAAGGTAACAAATGTGGGACCAAAGGGGAAGTTGTGAAGCCTCTTAAAGTCATTCACCTGTGGGATTGCTAAGCAGCTTCATATCAGAAGGAAAAGACCCAATACCTAAAATCTAGTAAAAAATGTTTTCCAGGAAATCTTCCTTTCAAATTCTGAAATGCAGATGGCAGTGCAGAATGGAGAATAAAACCTCAGCTAATTATACCCAATGACTGTGAATACCATACACATTTAGGAATAATTGACAGCAACGTCCTGTTAAGGTACAAATAAGGGAACGAGTTGTGAAATGCAAAGTAATTATGCACAATGAGAGGCATTTAATGCAAACCTGTGAGACTGAGTCTGAATAGCTCTAATAGGTAACCTTGGAAACTGAACGTGTGATGGGTGTGTGTTTCTTGGCTTTTAGACTGTTCTAAGGTTGACTCAGAGCTCAGAGGTGAAAAGATCAATCACATCTGTGTTAAGTGAATACGTGGCCCTTGTCAGTGTCTCACTAACAGCTCTCCACTGCTTTGCCTTCTTTCTGTACATACAGATACAACAGACACGCCAGAGAATGGACTCAGAAATATGCAATGTAAACTTGTGAAGACTTTCATATACTACAGAGTACTGTAAATTCTAGGGCTTTTTTCAAAATTAGAAGGAAATGGAGCACAGTTTGTGGTTTTGATGTAACATAACCCCCCTTTGAATTTTTTTTCACCCATTCAGTGTGTTTCTGAAGCAAGGGAGAACAAACTTCCAAAAATAACCCTAGGACTGTGATAAGAATATTTATCCTCTTTGTATGCTTTGCAAAAGACATTTATTATGGTTTTTAAGAGTTGGACATCTGTATCTTCAGACTACAAGATCTATAATGCAGTTGTAAAGCAACCAAATTATTTTTGCTGGAAGAGGTAGCTGTTTTTATGTGATGAATACTGTATGTGTGTTATTGAAGTATGTTGTCTGTTTCATAAGTGTATTCAAATTTCTTTTTGTTAGTTCACTTACATAATTTGTATTTTTTTACTGTATAGGCTAAATATTTTATTTGCTGTGTAAGTCATTTCATTTTAGACTTACTTGCTTGTGCACAGTATTGACAAGATACAGCTGCTAGTAATGAAAATAATTGGAGTATTCCACCCATGAGGATACTCTAAATACTGACTGCAGATTTCTTAAAACCTAAAATTGATCTTGACACTGTAATTCTTTGTATGCTGATTATGGAAAAACACTTGGTTTTGATCCTGTTGCATACTTATTTTTATTGCAATGTGAACTAATTGCACTGCTATGTAGAAACATATGTAACCATTCTGATGCTATTCACAACTGATTTTTGACATGTGGACAACATAACACTATCACAGACCTTTTACAAATCTAAATGTAGCCTTTTCCATATAAATAAAATGCATTTTCTACTACTTTTCTTGGCTACTTTTTAATTTTAATTCATGCATATCCTTAAAGTACTTGTTACAGCATTAGAGAATCACCAGTATTAAAATGTGTGTGTGTCTTCTAGACAGAAGGACAAATAAAGCCATGGATCACTTAGAACTGGGTTGCAGTTCATTTTTCTGCTAGGTTTAGCCTAATGGATTTAGCATGCTGTGCCCATTGTTGGGTACAGGATTTCAACTGGTGTCCTGCCATGTGCCACGTGAAAGGGAGGAGGGAGACAGAAATGCAAGGATTTCTGGTCTTAACTGTATTAATATAAAGTTAATAGCTGTAAGTGCCCTTGGGCTAATCAAAGCTTTATGAACCCAGCACTGTCTGTCAACGGACAGCACACAGAGTGGAGAGATTTTTGACTCCCCTATGAGGACTTCACTTAAGCCAGGGAGAAATTATTAGCAATAAGCACCTCCAGAAAAATTAGAGCCTTATGTTCCCAGCACTGCCTGCCCAACTAGGACAGAACACAGGCTGGAAGGTTTTCTAACCCCTGATATGAGACAACACTTAATAGCTAGCAAAGAACTTTCCCCACAACAGCTCCTGAAATAACATTTATTAATACAAATATGTGACAGTTACTGTGGGTTCTGCTTTGCCGGTGAGAACGTTCAGCTGCAAGATTGTATTTAATTGATAATAAAAGACCCCAAGAGAAACCAGCACAAACACACTCTACAGAGACAAACACACCAAACTCAAGTTACAACACAGCAATGTATCCCATTCTCACAACAGGCAGAAACAAGCAACAAAGAACTACTAACTAAAAACACAGCCACCTAAAACACTTATCCAGACACTCTTTCAATAACACAGGACAATAAAATATCTTGCACACCACTCTCTGTAACACAAAGCAAAAGGAAAGAACAGAACTGCTTCTTATCAACACACATGTTGTAAAAGAAACTGCACATTGAAAGCAAAGAAAGTTACTGTAGTTGCAAAACAGAGCTGGTCTTATAAAGTAAGAACAGCAATAGCAATAACCAATATAAAGTAGCAAAGTGTGAAGCAAGTTACTGTTATCAGTATTAAGGTAGCAAAACACATTTAGTAAAGGAAATGCTTATAAAGTAAGACTCAGAGTAGCTGTTAGCATAAGATGTAAGATGGAATGTATAAAGGAATAAGCTTTGTAAGAAAGTAAAGTGAAGAAAGTAAAGTATAAAAAAATAGAAAGCACATGGTCTTCTCACCCCTACATTGTTCCAGGAGGAGGAAGAGACAGGACAAGCTGCAGCAGTTACCCTCAACAGAGACACTGGCATTTCTCCCTCTCTGCTGGAGTTTCAAATCCACACTTTTTATACCTTTGTTTTTACCTTCATGTGGTTTGGTGACTAATGGTCAATCTATTGCGGGAGTGATGCAGATGCCTGAGAGGAGGTGGCTCCTAGAGTGGTTATAGAAGATATCGCAAAGGGAGGCCAGGTCATTCCTCAAACAACACTCCACACTCTCTTAACCTTATCAGTTTGAAAGCCTTTGTCCTCAGCCAGGATCATCCCTCGGGGGGCTGAGGCTTTTCCCTCAACCCATCAGGGCTCATCAGGGGCCATCACCCCACACCACTTTACATCTATTGAGATAACCACAAGTGTCTGAACATCAACCTCTTACTAAAGTGTTGTATTTGCCATAGCAGAATGTTACAGTAAACTCCTCACACTTGAAGGTAACTTTTCCATTAACTGGCACTTCAGTTGCTTCAGACTATGCATGTGGGAAACCAATAGTGCTGAAGAGGGGCAAGCTGTTCCTAAAAGGTAGATAAGAAGCGAAAAAACTGATTTCCTGCCCTGCATTATGGGTTATCTGAAAATAAAAATGGCTGACTAAATGTTTTTTCTGTACCTTGCGCATGAAAAAATAGAGTAGGGAAATTTGTGATCATAAAATACACTTTTAAGATGACGTATTTGAGGGGGTTTTTATTATTCTAACATATGTTACTTTGGAATTTGGGGGTAGAGGTGGTAAGTGTGCACAGTAGGAGGTTTTTTCCTACCAGTGGAATATTAATCTTCATGTTTGCTGATTTACTGACTCAAGGGGTCACAGATGGGAAAATGTTATTTCTGTGCTACAGTTTTATCTATGGTGTAATGATATTTGAAACAATAGCTTGATCCCAATGGGCTGATTCCAGTGGGATGAAGTTCAACAAGTCCAAGTGCAGGTCCTGCCCTTTGGCCACACCAACCCCCTGCAGCGCTACAGGCTGGGCACAGAGTGGCTGGAGAGCAGCCAGGCAGAAAGGGACCTGGGGGGACTGAGGGACAGGAAGCTCAACAGGAGCTAACAGTGTGCCCAGGTGGCCAAGAAGGCCAATGGGATCCTGGCCTGGATTCAAACTAGCGTGGCCAGCAGGCCCAGGGCAGTGACCCTTCCCCTGGACTCTGCCTTGAGGAGGTCACACCTTGAGTGTTGTGTTCAGTTCTGGGCCCCTCAGTTCAGGAAAGAGATTGAGGAGCTGGAGCGGGGCCAGAGAAGAGCAACGAGGCTGGAGAAGGGACTGGAGCACAAGTGCTGTGGGGAGAGGCTGAGGGAGCTGGGGGTGTTCAGCCTGGAGAAGAGGAGGCTCAGAGGTGACCTCAGCACTGTCTGGAACTCCCTGAAGGGAAGTTCTGGCCAGGTGGGGGTTGGTCTCTTCTCCCAGGCACTCAGCAATAGGACAAGGGGGCACGGGCTCAAGCTCTGCCAGGGGAAATTGAAGTTGGAGATCAGAAAAAAGTTCTTTGCAGAGAGAGTGCTCAGGCATTGGAATGGGCTGCCCAGAGAGGGGGTGGATTCCCGATCCCTGGAGGTTTTTAAAGTGAGCTTGGCCGTGGCACTGAGTGCCATGATCTGGTAAAGGGACTGGAGTTGGACCAAGGGTTGGACTTGGTGATCTCGGAGGTCTTTTCCAACCCAATCAGTTCTATGATTCTGTGATCAAGAGTGGCTCTATTAATCTTAAAAAATCCCTGTTCACTTCAGTTTGGAAACTGAATAAATGGAGCTTTTATTTTTCTAGATCAGGAGTAATCTTTTCGTACTGGAAGTTATTTACATGTTTGCAATACCTGTACTGTACTGAACTGTGTGAAATTGGAAGTTTGTCTTGCATTTTGGAATGCTCACTTTTTTTTTTGGTTTATCAGTTTGTGTGGTTTGAAAACATTTGTACTTTAACCAGTAATGTTTCGTGTTGTGGCATCTGAGTATGACTTTCCGTCACTGTGAAACCAGCAGAACGATACGAAACCAACACCCGTGTGTAGGGCATGTTAAGCATAAGTAGATATTTTAAAAAGGACTGTCTTATGTTCACATCTCTAAAACAGATGATTGTAAGTCTTTGATTCTTATGATCCTCCTACCAGTTCAGCCTTTATGCCTTTGAAATTACAGGAATGAAATGATAAACATGGTGGATTCCCCATCCCTGGAGGTTTTTAAACTGAGATTGGCCGTGGCACTGAGTGCCATGATCTGGTAAAGGGGCTGGAGTTGGACCAAGGGTTGGACTTGATGATCTCAGAGGTCTTTTCCAACCCAATCGATTCTATGGTTCTATGAACATCCTCATTCAGTGAGGTCATTGGGTTTGATTTGTGGAGATAAACCTCCCCACTCCTGCTCCTTCAGAGCTGCTCTGTTCATGCTTTTTACAGAAATGCTGTTTTAAGGCGGGTGGAGCTGCGGGGAATTAGAGGTGAAAAGTCACTCCCTGCTGTTTACTGTGATGGAAAAAAAATGTAAAATTTCCTTTTCCCCCGAGAACCGATGGGTGCTGTGGCGTCCGCGGTCCCAGACACGCGCCGTGAAGAGGCAGCCGGTGGAACCGTGCAGTCAGTTTTTGGTCACATCTCATCACCACAGTTAGTTAGTTAGTTAGTTAGTTAGTTAGTTAGTTAGTTAGTTAGTGCTTAGCTTGTCTCTCACCTGTTACAGTTGTCTGTGTGCAGACACTCGCTCCTGCCGGCCAATGGAATAAACATGAATGCCGTTCGGAAGCTCCTGTGCCCCTGTCCCCAGCAATGTCCCTGTGCCCCTGTCCCCAGCAGTGTCCCCAACCTTGTCCCTGTCCCCAGCAGTGTCCCCAACCTTGTCCCTGTCCCTAGCCGTATCCCTCTGGCCGTGTCGCTGTGTCCCTGTCACAGCCGTGTCGCTGTGTCCGCAGCCGTGTCCCTGTCCCTGTGTCCCTGTCCCCAGCCGTGTCCCCGTGTCCGCAGCCGTGTCCCTGTGTCCCTGTCCCTGTGTCCCTGTCCCCAGCCGTGTCCCCAGCCGTATCCCTCTGTCCCTGTTCCTGTGCCCCTGTCCCCAGCCGTATCCCTCTGTCCCCGTCCCCAGCCGTGTCGCTGTGTCCCTGTCACAGCCGTGTCCCTGTATCCCCAGCCGTGTCTCTGTGTTCCTGTCCCCAGCCGTGTCCCTGTGTCCCCAGCCGTGTCCCTGTGTCCCTGTCCCCAGCCGTCTCTGTGTCCCCAGCCGTGTCCCTGTGTCCCTGTCCCCAGCCGTGTCCCTGTCCCCAGCCGTCTCTGTGTCCCCAGCCGTGTCCCTGTCCCCAGCCGTCTCTGTGTCCCCAGCCGTGTCCCTGTGTCCCTGTCCCCAGCCGTGTCCCTGTCCCCAGCCGTGTCCCTGTCCCCAGCCGTCGCCCCGTTCCCGCGCTCCGGCCCCGCCCCCGGCGCTGTCCCTGGGTGCCGCGCGCCCCGGCGCATGCGCGGCGGGACGGCATGGCGGTGCTGGTGCTCGGCCGGGCGGGCCTGGGCCTGGGCCTGGGCCTGGTCACGGTTACGGTCGGGCGGCGGCTCCTCCGGTGCGGGGCGGGAGCGGAGCTGCGGGGGCCGGGGCTGCGGGGGCTGCGGGGGCCGGGGCTGCGGGGGCGGGGGAGCCGCCTCGTTGGGGAAGCGGTGACCGGCGATGCCATTGCCGTTGTGTGCAGGGCCGGTGGCGCGGCGGAGCAGTGCCTGTCCCGGGGGATCAGCTCGGATCAGCGCCCGAAGCGGCCCCTCACCGCCTATTTCCGCTTTCTGAAGGAAAACCGTCCGGCTTTTAGGGAAAAGAACCCAGGTACGAGGTGTGAGGGGAGGCGAGCCCGCGGGTTGCTGTGTGCGGGAGCGGGGCTGAGCCGGGATCGGGATCGGGGTGAGCCGGGATCGGGAGCGGGGGTGAGCCGGGATCGGGATCGGGGCTGAGCCGGGATCGGGAGCGGGAGCGGGGCCGAGCCGGGATCGGGAGCGGGGCCGAGCCGGGAACGGGGGCGAGCCTTGTCTGTGGAAGCGGCCCCTGGGACGGAACCGATTGCCCCCTTTTAGAGACCCAGCCCATCCGTCCATCCATAGTGTGCTCCAGGCAAGCCCAGCGTGGCCCCGCCTGCTGCCTGCACGTGTATTAGCGTTGCCTTCCTTGCTTCATAACTCAATAAAGTGAGCGTCTGTAATACCTGGGCAATACATATTAACAGTGATTTTTGGCTCTCAGTTATCTTTGGACCTGCATGCACTTGAAGTACACTTTTGCTGATCTAAGGAGCTGCATGTGATTTTAATTGATGCTTAGTAATTGGACAGCTACAGGTACTGGAGTGTCTGACAATATACAGGAAAAGAAGCAAATGTATGTAGAGAAAACGTTTTTCTGTGAATATGCTTAATTTGCTGTCAGAAACTTTATTTACAGGCAATGCAGTCACTCTTGCCAGACAGCAGCACAATGGAAGGCTGTGCTGGCTTTGAAATACTGTTGAAATGAGGGTTAAAATGGTTAATCAATTATGGTCTTATTGGGCAAGTCCTGAGCTAAATTTAAGTAGGGAAAACCACTTGATACCCTGTTTAGCTCAGCAGTTCAAGAGTTCCACAGTAGTCAAAAGGTTGGAAACTGAAGTATCAGAGCTTGTTGTAATTACATACTACACCAGTGTTTGCCACAGTTCCAAAATTTGAATAATGTGCAAATAAATCTACTGGATCTTAAACACAAAGTGAGAAATTTGGGTCTTCTTGTTCCAGTAGAAGTAAGTCAAAAATAACCTGATAATCTATTCGTTTTATGATTGGCCAAAGCATTCAGAGGTATTTTCAGGGGTTTTAAGGTGGATCTTCTTGGACTAAAACCTTTCCATCTGTCTTGTTTTTCCAGAATTTTGGAAGTCAGGTTACTGAGACAAGTTTAGTTCTGCTTTTCCACCTCTGAGGTGGCTGAGCTTGACATCTGAGGTGGGAGACAAGCTCATCTGGTTTTGGTTTTTTCAGTTGTGAAGTAGAGTAAAAGCCTGTCAAGGATTTATCAAGAATAGTCAACCTTTTATGCTCTTTGCACCACCCTTGAGTTTAGTTCTTTTGGGGTTGGTTTTGGGTTTTTTTGTTTGTTTGTTTCTAAATTATTATTCTTTTCCTCTTTACAACTTCAAGTTTGGCTGGAGACCTCATCAAATGATCGTGGTACAAGGGCAGAGTGAAAGACAGTCAGCTGAAAACCAGACTCAAGTCACTAATTTTTGTGGCTAAAGTCACATTATACTTGCTTTGAAGAATTCAGCAGACTCTGCTAAAAAATGAGAACTGGAAAAATTTTCCTTTTGGTTTCTTTCCTGCTCCTTCTTCCAAATTCAGACTGTCTTGTGTTGTGTAGAAAAAGATCCAGCTCAAAAGGGAAAAAGATGGAATTGCTGTGGAGTGGTAATAACTGCCTTAAAATGATGCTCCACCTTCTAACTGCCTGTTTCATGCCAGGTAGAACCAAGGGCAGTGACTCTTCCCCGTTCCCAAAACACTACAGTTCCCTTTAACTGCCACAGTAAGGTAGTTTTATGAAAGGATGAAAATATATTTGTAGTGAAAACAGTACTTGTGACAGCCTTCCTTGGGAAAATTGGAGAACCTGAGGACAGATACAATGTTGACCTTTGTTTTCTTGCTTTCTCATTTGAATGCACAGAAGCGAGCAATGTGGACCTGGTTAAAAAACTAGCAGGTGCTTGGAAGGAGTTACCAGCATCCCAGAAGCAGGTAAGGGTGTCTCTGTGCCCTGAGTGCTTTGAACTCTGTACTCTGCGTGCTTGTTTTATTTGGTTTGATGGCCCTTGTGGATTTTTTGTTTAGTGTGGAGTTTCTTTTTATTGGTTGGTTTGTTTTAACAACAGTTTAAAAAGGTTCAGACATCAAAACAATTGGGAGAATTTGGAGCTTTGAATAACTTGGGCACAGTGTGTTGGGCTGATCCTGGCTGGACACCGGGTGCCCAGCAAAGCCACTCTCAGCTGGGCAGAAGATAAAAAATACACCAAAAGATTCTCGTGGGCTGGGAAAGGGCAGGGAGAGATCCCTCACCAGTTACTGTCAGGGCAAAACAAACTCCACCCCAGGGAAATCAGTTTGTTACCAACCAAATCAGGGTAGGATAATGAGAAATAAAAACTTGAAACACTTTCCCCCTCCTCCTTCCCAGGCTCAGCTTCATTCTCAGTTTCTCTACTCCAGCCCCCAGCAGCGCAGGGGGATGGGGAATGGGGGCTGAGATTCATCACATGTTGTCTCTACTGCTCCTTCCTGCTCAGAGAACTCCTCACACTCTGCCCTTGCTGTGGCATGGGGTCCCTCCTATAGAAAAGAGTCCTCCATGAACTGCTCCCAGTGTGAGTCTTTCCCATGTGCTGCAGTTCTTCAGGAACTGCTCCAGCATGAGTCCCTTTCCATGAGGTGCAGTTCCTCAGGAACAGGCTGTCCCAGTGTGGGTCCCCACCCCAGGACACGGACCCCTTCAGGCATCCCCATGTTGTGCTGTGGGCTCCTCCATGGGCTGCAGGTGGGTCTGCTGCCCCACGGACCTCCATGG
>JAJPCS010000146.1:1394946-1490436 GCA_021164005.1 Willisornis vidua nigrigula
CTCCATGGGCTGCAGGTGGGTCTGCTGCCCCACGGACCTCCATGGGCTGCACCATGGACTCCTCCATGGGCTGCAGGTGGATCTCTGCTCCCCCACGGACCTCCATGGGCTCCTCCATGGGCTGCAGGGGAAACTGCTCCATCACCTGGAGCATCTTCTCCCTCTCCTTCTGCACTGACCTTAGGATCTGTAGAAATATTCTTCTCACATATTCTTCTCACATATCCTTACTCCCTTCTCAGGCTGAAGTTGTGTGGTTCTCTTTTTCCCCTTCTTAATGCCCTTACTGCAGAAGCACCACTTGCCACTGGTGGGCTCGCCCTTGGCCAGCTGTGGGTGCCCCTTGCCACTGGCTGGCATTGGCTCCACCAGACATCTCTGTGAGCCCCTTGCCACCAAAACCTGGCTATGCAAACCCAGTACAGGAAGATACTTTCTTTGATACCTGTACTCATGACCATTTTTTCATATTTTTAATCTGCTGCCAGAGAAATGACACAGCTCTTGCTCCATGTGGCTGTGGGCCTGGGAACCAATTGCCTTCAATAGAATTGAGGTGCTCTCCCAGTCCTTCTGGACTTACCACTCTGTGTGCTTTTCCCTTTGTGTGTCTGAAATGGAGAACAGGGGGATGATCAGGCAGATGAATATCTGATGTTCCAGGTTAATTTTTTCCAGTCTGTAACTTTTTTACTCGTAGATTAGAAATGTTAGTTTGTCTAATGGTCAAGTGCTTCTGACTGAAAGCATCTGTTTAAGGCTGGTAATGATTTGTGCTGTAGGTTTACGAGGAAGAAAAAAAGACAGAATGGCAAAGATACGTAGAGCAGTTGGCCAAATATAAAGCCCAGCTAACTCCAGCCCAGGCTGCAGCTTTGAAAGAGGAAAGGAGAAAACAGCTGGCAAAGAGAAGAGCATTCAGGGCAAAAAGAGTAAGTATTTTGAAGTCCAAGTTTCTTTTCTCTCAAGAACCTGAAATCTGTATATACAGAGCAGAGCTGAAGCATGTTTTAGAAATACAAAACCAACTCAGAATAAAAGAAAACAAACACAAAACCCAAAAGGTGCCATGGGCTAAATACAATTGCTGGTGTTAGCAGTTGTTTTTGTGGCTTTCCTTTGCTTGAAGAACATAGAGCTGACGTGTATCTTTGTGCTTAAAGGTGGCTCCTCTATGCTTTTTTCTCCCTGTTCCTAGAGCTGCCAGAGAAAGCATAGGTAAATAAAAGACATTTGGACCAGCAAGCACTTTCTTTGAATGGGAAGGCATCCAAAATAGCTTTTCATAGAGGCCTTGTGTCTGTTACCTCATTGGGCCCTACCAGGTAGCAGCTGTTTGAAGCAGTTTTTTGTCCCTTCCTGCCACTTAGCTGTCTGTTGTGATGAATCAGGGCTGCAGAGGTGTGTTTGGTTACTACTGTCCTTTACTAGCATGTTCTACAGACCATCTTCCCTATTCCCTTCTAGCTGGTTTATGTATAAATCATGAGAGACAGAATTGTCTGTAAATTTTGGTTGGTCCAGTAGCAAAATCAGTCAAAGGGGTTACTTAGTGCTTGCTCGTTTCTGTGAATTAAACTGCTGGTGTGACATTGCCCTGATTGGCAAAAGTGAAATTAATGTGGTTTAAAAGGCCTCTGCTTGGAGGAAGTTGTTAATCCAAATGATTGTGCTGATCCTTTTTTAGAGTATGGCACCACAAGGAATGTAGTTGGCATATTTAATACCTCAGCAGATGTTAATTTGCAGCCCTTAAGCTCCAGTGGGAATGTCAGAACTGGAAAAAGCAAGAAGTATAATTGCATTCATAACTTGCTATACTTTCCTTCTTGTGCCATCATCCCTGCAGGCAAAGTGTTCTGATAGCAGAAACCCAGTTCTGTTTCCCTGGAAATGGGTTCTGTTCCACCTTCTGACCTCCCACAGCCCACCACCTGCCCTCCTCTCTGCATCAGGCAGTATTTCACACCAGAAGCAGAAGCCTTACCAAGAGGAATAGAAAACCTGTCATCATGACTTTGTTACAGAGTGGCATTTAATAACAGTCTTTGGTTTCTGGGGGACTTAGCTGAAATAAGAATCAGTTTAAAATGCTTTTTCTGTGTCTGTAAAAACTCAAGTTGTTCACTTTTCTTAGTTCAGTTTAGCATTAGTCTAAACAAGCATCATGACAAACCATCCAGTTTACAGAATAAAACACTACAGAAAGCATTTCTCTTTGGTTTTTGTGTAAAGACAAATGGTAAGTGTAGTTGTCAAAAAAAATGCATGCTTGGTAGGTGGAATAACTTTTCTTGTTGTTTTTAAAGGAATTGACTGTGCTTGGAAAACCTAAAAGACCCCGTAGCGGCCTTAACATTTTTGTGTCAGAAAACTTCCAGGAAAGTGAGGGAGTTTCACCTGCGGTAAGCCAGGACAGATTGTTTTTGAAAACAGATCCATTGTATTCAGAAAAATCTGTCATTTTCCAAGAAACTTCAGTAGTTCAGTATCTGAATATTGCTTTGCTTAGGTTATGGTTCTTTTAGACTGCAGTGACCTGGCTGTACTGCAGCTGGCAGGGCCTGTATAAACTGCTGTTTGGGTATACAGACTTAAAATATTAGCAGTATTTTTGCAATTCGGTGTTACAGGCCTTCTTCTGTTCCTTCTGTAAGGAGAGAATCATTCTTCTCTTTCTTTTGGTGTAGAAATACAGTATTTTTTCAAAGAGTTGTGCTGGTCTGCACCTGTTCCTGCAGTAGCAGTTTATTGTACCTCCTGTAGCTCAGTTGGTGTTACAGAACATGCCAGAGTTCCTCAGCAGACTCGCGAGTTCTACACTAAACTGGACTTAGGGGTGATATCAATTATGCTGATGGATTACAGCACTCAAAGGGATGGAGACCTCCCCTGTGTGTAGTAACATTCCTTACCCTACACAGTTCATCAGGAAATTGGGATGCTGTATCTGGTTTGTTCCTAGGTTTTCCCTGTGCAAGGCAGGCTTCTCCAGCCAGCCAAGGCCCAGGCTGCAAACGTGGCTCAGGTGATGGCCAGCAGCTTGTTTTGAGCCATATAGTTTATTGTTTACCTACGTTAACAGGGTGGAGGATTAAGCCTGTTTGACTGTGCATTTCTGCATTGGTTTATGCCTGACTTTCACTTGTGTGACATCCATCTGAGGTCAGTCTGCTCCTAAAGTAACCCTCATGTGTTGCATGTTCTGTATCTTGTAGGCAAAGCTGAAGAAATTATTTGATGCATGGCAAAAATTGTCCACTTCTCAAAAGCAGGTATGTCAGTGGATTTGAAGAGGCTCCAACGTAATCAGAAAATAACAAACTTGAGCCAAAATGGATATATTCATACAAAAGCTCAAACTCAAGTTGCTCAGCAGATAATACTGAAGAAAATACTCCCAAGATCTTCATGCATCTTGAAAAAGATTGTTGTACCCTTTATTTCATTCACACTGGTACTGAAATGTGAGCCAGTGGGATAGGATGGAAGTGCATGCTGACTGGCACCTAGAGAGGAAGGTGGAATAATGTGCAACAATTTGATTTTTTTCCAATAATATATAAAATCTTTAAATGCCATCATCATAATTTCCTGCTTTTGGAAAGACTTTTGACAAGGAAGAGCAACAGAAATCTACAAGTGGTGTGCATGGAGTAATTTAATAACTTCAGTTGTCTGGGGGATGGTTTTCTGCCAGCTGTCTCAGTATATCCAAATACGAACCTGCAGATGGGCATATGAAAAGTGCAGGGGTGCTACACTGAAACCTAATCTGAAAATATCAAGTTTAGGTGTTCTGTACCTTACTCCCAGTGCCCTTCTTCCAGATAGTTTTGAATGTGTACTTAGGACATATGTTAGGTTCATCTTCTTACTGTAGAAAAAATTAGAAATAATTCTGCAGCAATATCTGTTCTTGTTTGTGACATAAATCAGCTCCTCAAACTAGTGTCACATAAAAAAGCCATAGCTGCAAGGAGCAAAATTGAATAAAGCTCCTCTTCAGGAGTGGCCAGATCATGACATAACTGTAATTTAGTGATAAAGTTTGGTATTTTTCTGCAAGTTTGATTTTGTTTTGTTTTGGGGTTTTTTTATTAACTGAAGGTGAAGCCTGAGCTGTGCACTGCCCAGGTGTTCTAAGTCACCTTTGTGTCATGGCAGCTTTCCAGGCAAAGCCCCTTCTGTAACTGTCGCTACATTATTTTCTTTCAGCCATACCTGCAGCTTGCTGAAGATGATAAGGTTCGGTATGAGAATGAAATGAAGTCCTGGGAAGCAAAAATGGTTGAACTGGGACGTGAAGACCTGGTACGTTCCAAAAAGAAAAGGCTAAAAAAGAAACCTGCTGAAACTGCAAAGCAAGCTGGGACGGCCAGAACTTCCTTGGGTAACAAGGCAAAGTTAAAGTTGAAAAAATCAGAAGAGTAAAATGGTTTTGTGGTTGTCATGTCTCTGTCCTGTTGTGTTAATGCTGCAGTTGGCATTAGCACTGAAATTTGAAAGCCCTGAAAACCCACGGAAGAGTTCATTGGAAAGGTGATCAGGTAAGAAAGAAGTCATTGTCTCTCGGAACTGACTGAAGTAAGAGCTGCAGGTATAGCCTGAACTGTAAACAGCAATCAGTTAATCATGTTATGAGTACTGATACTAACATCAGCAGAGCTCTCCAGTAACGGTAAATAACAGCCAGCTTTTATAAAGTATTTTTTTTATAAAAGAAAGAATATTCTACAATGTTTCCATCCAAGTTCTGTAAATAAAAGTTGAAGTCTAAGTTAATGCTGCTGTGTTTCATTCCCTGCATGGTTATGGTAGTGAAGACAAATGTTCTACATTTCAGTAACAGGCACAAGAAATACACAAACTTTATGCATCTTTTTGTACCTGTTAATCCGTGTACGCCACTTATACGTTACATTTAATTAAAGACCAAATGAGTTTTGTATGAACGTACCTTTATTGGACTTTCATTCCATGGTTTTGTTTGGATACATACAAGCACTTTTGCCTTGCTCTTGTCACATCTGGGATAGGCTGGAAGGAAAAGATGTGTGAACTGAGTTTTGATCTAATAAAATATCGGTATTTTGAAGAGGTGATTGGATTTTTTTCCTGGGGTCTCTCCCGTCTTAGTGAAAGTCTCACAGGTATTTTGGAGAATCTATTTTAGCAGACAGGCAAGCTTTTTCAGTAGTTGGTGGATTTCATCTGTTCTGGATGATCCCCAAAAGAACCATGGAATCCTAGAAATGCTTGGGTTGGAAGGGACCTTCAAGAACACGTGGTCCCTAACCCCCTGCCATAAGCCACTAAATCAGGTTCCTCAGAGCCCCTTCCAACCTGGCCTTGGGCACTGTCACATAAAAGGGGAGTTTTCTCAAATCTTTTGTATTTGATCAGTTTGTCAATTCTCCAAAACTGATGGCAAAAACAAACTGGAAGCAATTACAGGCAAGCTCTGATCCCCAGTGCAAGCCAGCTCGAGAGAGTTGTTCAGTGCACATAGAATTACAGAATATGCTGAGTTGGAAGGGACCCATCAGGATCATTGAGTAAAACTCCTGGCCCTACATGGGACTCCCCAGAGTCACATCATGTGCCTGAGAGCATTGTCCAAATGCTCTGAGCTCTGTCAGGCTTGGTGCTGTGACCACTGCCCAGGGGAGCCTGTTCAGTGCACAACCACCCTCTGGGGGAAGAACCTTTTCCTGACTCTCTAAACTGACTTAGCTCCAGCTGTTTCTTTGAGTCCTGTCGCGGTTCCCAAGAGTGAAGAGATCAGTACCTGCCTGTGACGATCAGATAACAGAAATGTAATATTCCTCCACTGTTCCTCTGTCAAAAACATCCTATCAAAGAAGCTTTCTATCAGCAGTTTTGCCAGAAAGCCTTCACAAATATCGAGCCAGACACATCCTGCAAGATCCAAGTTGCCATATCCAGCAAATTCAGCCAAAGAATTCATAGAAACAAACATCCTATCTGCTACCAGCACAGATACACAGTTTGTCAGCACCAAAACATCCTGCTATTTTAACAACTTAGCTAAAGCATTAGCCTGTTTTTATGGCCAAACATTTCAGAAGAGCACCTGAAAAAATGAAAGTGTTGGGAGGTTGCTCCCACACCAAAGGTGCCAGATAGAAAAACTGTTCCTGTTCTTTTGATTTCCTGGACACCTATTTCCTTGTAGTACAAGTCCCGGGCTATGTGTTATCCCTTTTTAGAAGCTTAACTTCAAAATCTGGATACCAGCTCGATCATTGCAATTGTCAGGGCACAGATCCTGCACAAAATGTGCCCAAAAGCTGCTTCTGGCTGCTGCCATCTATCATCTGCATCTGAAGCACTGGGCCCACCCGCCTTCCTTCCCCTGTGAAAGCACCGGGACCTGCTTTCAGGAGCCCAGAACCAAAAGTTGGCTACCAGCTCCAATATTGCATATGTCCAAGAATTACTCCTAGACAAAATGGGCTGGGAGAGAATTGTCTTGCTGGAGTTTACCTCCCCATGCTACCTTATCATCTGCTCCATGAACAGTGGGACCACATCCTTTACTTGCCAAGACAAGACACTAATTCACTCCTCAGCCTCACCCTAGAAATTTTATATCCAATCCTCAAAAACTGTATGCAATTTGGATTTTTTACACCAGAGAGAGGTACCAGAACAGAAAGTCAGGGCTGGCCTTTATCACCCGTGGGTAACCTATACCCTGCACCTGAAACACTGGGCCTAGCTATTTTCCACCTCCCTTGCATTACCTTACATACCACCTTAACTGCCCATTTCTTGCCTGGACTTACCTTGCCTGCCTCGCCATTGTCTTCCTTATCTTGCCTACCCCTCCCTCCTTGCCTGGCCTACCACCATCTTGCCATAGCTTGATTAACTCCCCCATCCCTTGCCTTGCATACATACCCCTCCCTCTTCTTGCCTTGCCTGCCTCTACATTGCCTTGCTTTGCTTACCTGTCTAATGATTTGCCTTGCCTTCTGCTCTGTTTCTCTGTGTTGAATTGCCTTGCAAATACCTTGCCTTCCTTTGCCTTGTCTTGCTTAACCCTCCCTCTCCATGCCTTCCTTACCCCTCTCTTGCTTTGCCTTGCCTTTCCTTGCATACCTCTCTCATTTGCCTTGCCTTACTTTACAAACCCACTCCTTTCCTTGCTTTGCCTTCCACTCCCTTGCTTTGTCTTGCCCTGACTATTCCTCCCTTGCCTTGCCTTGCCTTCCATACCATCTGCTGCCTTGACTTTCCTACCCCTTCCTTTCTTTTCCTCTGTCTTCTTACACCTCCCTTACCTTGCAGTTCCTGTCCTACTCATCCTGTGCCTTCGATTCCCTACTCCTCTTTTGCCTGGCCATGCCTTACTTAGCCTACACCTACCTTTTTCTTGCTTGCCTACAATTCCTGGCCTTGCCTTCCCTGACCCTCCACTGACTTCCTGTGTTGCCTGCCCCTACCTCTCCTTGTTTGGCCTACCTGTACATTGACTTACCCTACCTTCCTCTCTTGTCCTGCCTTGTGTACTGCCTTGCCTTGCTTTGCTTTGACTAGCCCTGCCTTGCTTTGTCTTTCATAGACTCAGAGAATTGACTGGGTTGGAAAAGACCTCTGAGATCATCAAGTCCAACCCTTGGTCCAACTCCAGTCCCTTTACCAGATCATGGCACTCAGAGCCACGGCCAAGCTCACTTTAAAAACCTCCAGGGATGGGGAATCCACCCCCTCTCTGGGCAGCCCATTCCAATCCCTGAGCACTCTCTCTGGAAAGAAGTTTTTTCTGATCTCCAACTTCAATTTCCCCTGGCAGAGCTTGAGCCCATCGTGCCCCCTTGTCCTATTGCTGAGTGCCTGGGAGAAGAGACCAACCCCCACCTGGCCAGAACTTCCCTTCAGGCAATTCTAGACAGTGCTGAGGTCACCTCTGAGCCTCCTCTTCTCCAGGCTAAACACCCCCAGCTCCCTCAGCCTCTCCCCACAGGGCCTGTGCTCCAGTCCCTTCTCCAGCCTTGTTGCTCTTCTCTGGCCCCGCTCCAGCCCCTCAATCTCTTGCCTGAACTGAGGGGCCCAGAACTGAACACAACACTCAAGGTGTGGCCTCCCCAAGGCAGAGTCCAGGGGAAGGGTCACTGCCCTGGGCCTGCTGGCCACGCTAGTTTGAATCCAGGCCAGGATCCCATTGGCCTTCTTGGCCACCTGGGCACACTGTTGGCTCCTGTAGAGCTTCCTCTCCCTCAGTCCCCCCAGGTCCCTTTCTGCCTGGCTGCTCTCCAGCCACTCTGTGCCCAGCCTGGAGCGCTGCAGGGGGTTGGGGTGATGTTGGGGAAGCAGTTTGCTCTGTTTACAGTTATATCTATACCTACATATATATATCAGTTAAGAACAGTTATCCTTCTTCTATCCATTTTCTGATTAAAGTTCCTTTTCTTAAATTTGATAAGGAGTGACATGATTGTTGTGGAGGAATCCCCTCCTCTGCTTGTGGGTAAACATTTCGCTTTTTCCCCTCAAACTAAGACAGGAAGCTAAACCTGAGTTTTATGAAAAGAACAAGCTGCAACCTCTTCATGAAAGAGGGAATATGTTACAGTTAGAAGAGCCAAGCATCAGCTTTTTTTATTTTATTTTAATCTTACTCCAAGCCCACGATTTCCCAAAAATAGACTCACTCACCAGGAACACCATGTTCATCTTGATTCAGGTAATGATATTTATACTTTTATATTGGATAGGATTAATTTTCCTATCCTATTAATGCAGCATGTGATTATTAAATACCTTTACCACACGCACAGACATGGATTTTCTGTGTCAGAAAGGAAAGCAATTGGCATTTTAAATTACTGAGTGATAATTGTAGGTGGCTGTTTTCCATAACGGTTAAGGAATTCCTTTCAAGATGATAAAAGGTTACAAGACTCCCTTTTACACAAAATACTTTCACAAATGAATTCACTCAACAGTCACGTGTCTTGGGGCTACTGGATGACATTTTCCACCCCTCAAATGCACATGTGGTAATGTAATGAACATGTGTAGCAGCATATTATGGAGGAGAGGTATGAAAACTTCCCAAATGATAGGTTTGGGTACTAACACCTTGTACACCTAATGCTGCAGCTCAGATCTGGCCTAATTTCAATGAGGCTTTTTTTACATCCACAGCTAAAGAAGTGCAGTCAGTGCCCGAGAAAAGGGATCCAATGACAAGCAAAGTAAATTATTATCCTGGCATTTTAAGTAAAAGGTTTTACAAAATCAATACACAGCCCTGCACCACTGATGTATCAACTACAAAAGTGAATTCCAGTGAGGGAAATCTGCCAAAAAGGAAAGATTTTATCCTGACAAGAGTGAAAGAAACACAGACATTTAATCAGGGTAAATGTCAGGAAAGCTACGAGAAACAAGAGCTCTGTTCTCCACAGCATTGTGTCTCCAGCCATAAAAGTAGTGATTAAAAAAAGAGGCTGCTGTTTATGACACTCTGACTTCAAGGCTCCTGAACAGACCAGCCCACTGCCTTCAACAAAACCACCACAGCCCTCGTAACCTCCCCAGAAAGCAAGGAAAAAATGCTGGGGGTTGATGATGTTATCAACCAGCACTCCCCACGTACAGCCTGTTTCTGTGCAC
Organism: Willisornis vidua nigrigula; assembly: GCA_021164005.1. Lineage (NCBI taxonomy): Eukaryota > Metazoa > Chordata > Aves > Passeriformes > Thamnophilidae > Willisornis > Willisornis vidua. Next base: position 1,404,595 of record JAJPCS010000146.1, read on the forward strand.
GGAGGTTCATTTCCTCAACCACAACAACACAGAAAACTTCCCTGGATTGCTATTTTTCCTGTCATGCAGTCTGAGGGATTGGAGTAACTGGCTCTCCAGTTTTGTTTCAAAGGAAGCTTTCCCTTCTCTTCCATTCAGGGTTGCACTGGTCCCTGATTCGTGGGCTGGTTCAAGGAGATTCCTAACCCTGCCCTGGGATGGAGACTGCCCCCTGAGGCTGCTGGATTAGTGGGCACAGTGGTGATCAGTCAAAGGTTGGACTCACTGACCTTGAAGGTCTTTTCCAGCCTTGACAATTCCGTGGTTCTGTGGAAGGTGTGCTACCCTACATCCAACCTGAGTCTGCAGTCTGGGGCCAGGGGCCCTAGTTTATGTCACCTATCACTGCCAAGAAAGTTTTGTCTCTGACCTCTCTGTAACCAAACAGACTCTGAAAACATCCAGAATCCTGAAGAGACGTAAAACATCCCAAACATTTACTTATTTTAGTATTTCCATTTCTCTTTTCTTTTGTGTTTGAATGGATTCCTCATACTCACATAAAGAAAAGCAGATGATTTTCACAGCTCTTCACTTTCCACACAAGACTCAGAGGCATTCCCAGAGTGGGACATGACAGCACCATTTCTCCACCTTCCCTCCCTCTAGGCCCATGCCCCGAGCACTGTTGTTGTACTGGGCAGCACTTTTCAACCCTGTATAAAGAAGAGTAAATGAATTTACCTTAATTAATGCTAAACTCAGCCTACAAACTCCCTTTTCCTTTATACAAGCTTAAAGTGTTAGTGACACGTACTGATTTGGAGGGGCAAGCAGACAAAAGTTTTTGATTTGTTACTCCAGACTTCAATGGGGAAGTTAAGGATTTTCCAGACAAAAGACTAGCACAGCTAAACCCAGCTGAATGCCTCTTTCTGTTCATTTGCCTTTTGTGCTGCAGCTGCTAATGGTGCTGAAAGAAAGAGCCCGATGACTGGCGTGCTCCTTCATTCCTGTTATTGAAATCTGTGCTCTGAAACACAGGCAGGATCAGCTGAGCTCCGGGCAAAGCTGCAGAGCAAAACAACATCTTTCCTCTGCAAAGCTCGGTTTGCCACCAGTCTCAGCCTGGCTTTGGGTGGAGGAAAACCTTTCCCAAACCCTGTGGGGATTATATGATTTGTTTGCAACCCACACTGCCTGGGAAACATAAAACCAGGTCAAGACATAAGAGCTGAATCTAAACAGACTGTGAGCACAGGGACCAGATTTCAGTTAATTTGAGTGTGAGATTTACCGACTGCACCCTCAGTAAGTTTGCAGACAACACCAGGTTGGGTGGGTAGGAGTGTCGATCTGCTGGAGGGCAGGAAGGCTCTGCAGAGGGATCTGGACAGGCTGAATCAATGGGTCAGCACCAACAATATGAGGGTCAACCACGTCCAGTGCCAGGTCCTGGCCTTGGGTCACACCAAGCCCCTGCAGCTCCAAGCTGGGGTAGAAAGATGGGAAAGGCCCTGGGGGTGCTGGTGACAGTGGCTGGACAGGAGCTCAGGTGGGCAAGGAGGCCAAGGGCACCTGGGCTGTGCCAGCCATGGGGTGTCACAGCCACAGGGCAGTGCCTGTCCCTGCACTGGCACTGCTGGGACCCCTTGAGGGCTGTGCCAGTTCTGGGCACTCCTGGCAGGAGAGACCCTGAGGGGCTGGAGCGTGTGCAGGGCAGGGAATGGAGCTGGGAAGGGGCTGGAGCCCCAGGAGCATCTAAGGGAGCTGGGTGGGCCTCAGCCTGGAGAAAAGGAGGCTCAGGGGGCACCTTCTGAATCTTCAATCCCTGTCAGGAGGGAGGAGCCGGGGTGGGTCGGGCTCTGCTCCAGGGCACAGGGACAGGAGGAGAGGGCACAGCTGTAACCAAGGGAGACGGGTTTTTGGACCTGAGAGATGACTTCATAGAAGTTAGCAGCGACAGGCCCCTTTATTCATCCGCACACAAACTCTTACACATCTTTAGGACTGTAACATTCCGCAGGTGATGACACTTTGGCACTGATTATTGGCTAACAATGCTGTTTACATTACAAAGCCTCTCATAATTGGCTGACCATGCACATCTGCTGAGAAAGTCGGCAGCAGCCATCTCTGATCTCATTAATTAGTTCTTAAGGCTACAGCACTAATTTACATAGGCAGTTCAGCATATGGCTTGCTTTTTAGGTGAAATGCCATATGAAATTCCAACACACGGCCTCAGGCTGGGCCAGGGCAGGGGCAGGGGGCACAGCAGCAGGAATTTCTGCCTGGAAAGGGTGGGCAGACCTTGGAAGGGGCTGCCCAGGGAGGTTTGGAGTGCCCAGCCCTGGAGGTGCCCAAGGAAGGACTGGCTGGGCTGGGGACAAGGTGGGCATCGGGCACAGGATGGACTCAAAGGTCTTGAAAGTCTTTTCCAACCTAATTGATTCTGTGATTCCGTGACAACTGTTATGGACTGCCCTTGCTACCATAACCATGATGTACTTTTGGCATGGCTGCAGACTTTGGGAAGGACAGAAGAAGCATCTTATCACCAAAGGGACTAGGAGTTAATTTGTGATATTTGCTTCTTCTCTTACGTGAGGATATTGTCAAGTACAATAGTTTCTTTGGCTTTGTAGTGCCTCGCCATCTCTCAAGTCTAGAAGAGATGAAAGGTAAGCTTCACAAAACAGGGCAGTGAAGAACACACAGAGGAGAAGAGTGAGCCAGCAGTGAGTAGTTACCTCTAATGGAAAAAATAAAGTTACAAAGTTAACTAGTCCAGATAAGAAAGAAATTTTAAATGGCACTTAAATTGCTTTCTTGAAAGAAGTATCTGTAGAACAGGCTCTAACATCCCTTGGTAGACATAAAAGTTAACATGGCCTTGGTTTTTCTAAAAATCCATATGGGTGATCAACACATTTTAAAGAAAATAAAAACTCTGAACAGCAATAAAAAGCATAGAAGGAATAGAAAAGCAGCATCACAAGGATAATTTACTGCCTTTGTATTAGGAGAAATGTTGCCAGACAATATTTGAGTTACTGAATGTATTAAAAGGTGCCAAGGTGCCTTGGTCATGAAGAAAATCTGTCTTGGATGACTGTTGTAATTTTAGAAAGCTGCTGACCAGCCGTGACTGTACATCTACTGAATAACTTGGCAAACTGCCCTTGTTTCCAGCCCTTCACCCTGAATGATTTAACAAGATGTGGCTTTGAATGTAGTGTGATGCAGTTGGACTTGTTTCATGCCAACTCCTGACACTGAATTTTTCTGAAGCTCTTTCAGAGCTTTTCAATCCCATTTTTCCTGTGAGAGATGGATGACACTGGCCAGGGAAAGTCACGCCATCAGTGTTGTTGCTATAACATCCCTGTTGACTTGGGCAAGAAGCTTGGTCATGAAAGCAGGCTTGAACCTGAGGTAGAAAGCAGAGCAGGAGAACAGGGCACAGGACTGAAGCATCCTGTCTCACTGAGCTCAGGATCTCCCATCAGATCAGTGGCAGGCAAACCACCTCCTTCCTCTCACAGAGAAAGTTAATCTTGCCCAGTTTATCTTGTGGCCACCTGGGTCATTTACTGCTGCAAGGCTGTTCCCAAAGCTGCCCTTTCCAGATGAGAATCTTCCTCATGTCCAGCCTGTGTTCACTCATGTGCAGTCTGCACCCACCTGTGTGCCCCTTTGTAAGCTGTGCACCACCCCAGGAGAGCTGCCCTGCAATCCTGCACTTGGATGGACGTGGGTATGGATGGATGCCCACACTGGGGACTGTTAATCTCTTCCTGTCTGGACTGATAACATCCTCGCTGTTAAACCTCAGCCCATCTCTGACTTGTTCCTTCTCTGTAGTGGGTCCCTCTCAAGCTTTGTGCTTTCAGCAAACTTAGTTATTATGGCCTTTTTTGGCCATCCAAGCCCAAACCCAGTCTGACAAAACTATACAAAAATGAATGCCACTAGATGAATTAGTTAATTAATTGCTCTTGTCAGTTTGCAAAGTCACTGAATCATTAAGTTTGCAAAAGGCCTCCAAGGTCATCAAGTCAAACCTGTTATCGATCACCACCTTACACTAAAACAGAGCACTGAGTGCCACATCCAGTCCTTCCTTGGACACCTCCAGGGGTGGGGACTCCATCACCTCCCTGGGCAGCCCCTTCCAAGGCCTGACCACCCTTTCCAGGAAGAAATTCTTCCTAATGTTCAATTTGATCCTCCCCTGATGCAACTTGAAGCTATTTGCTCTTGTCCTGTACAGTTCTTTCATGATTCACTATTCTGACTAGTCCCTTGCCTTTAGCATGTTAGGAACTTTGAGTTTCTTTCTGCCTCTTATTAGGTGAAAATACAACCCAGAAATTTTCCTTTTCCATATATAGAGCATATGTCCACATTGTGTAGTTTCTTTCCTTCTCTTACTTACATGGAGAAAGAAACTTTTTTTATTTATTTTTATCCTTGGAAAACCCAGTTTGGCTGGATTTTGAGGCTTTCTGCATTTATCTCTGCATTTTTGAAACTCCAGGCCATTCCACAGCCTGCCTGTTTTGTTGTGTGGTGTCACACTGCTCAAGAACTGGAAGGGCCTGACCTGCTTCAGAAAGACAACCACATAATTATGGGGTGGCCATGCTGATGGAGTTGCCCACACAGGGTAAGGCCACACTGCAAGATCAGCAACTGCTTGCAAAGAAGCCAAACCACTTAGGATCCCCAAAGGTTTCTGTGTTTTGTGGGAGAACAAGGCATAGGGCACACAGCCTCCTTAGGACACAGCTGCAAAGCTCAAGCCACTCCTGACAACAATCAGGCAGTGGCTCTGCCCTAACTATAGGCCATTAAATGAACAGCCAGATGGAAAAGCAGGCCTGGGAAGCTTGTGGAAAGACTTCAACCCCATCCTCAATGGGATCACATTGAGCAGCTTTAAAGCAACCACCCTTCACAAGCAAGGTGATCTCCACACTGAACAGCCGTCATAGACCTCCCAGTGACAACTGTTGGTGAGTTGCAGTGTTCCCAGTCCCCAGCTGGAATGACATGCAAGTCAGATAGCAAGCAAAAGCATCAGGAGATGGTCCCCCTCTCTCCATTAGGACTGAATGGATGAGATCTGAATTCAACCCTTTTTGCAGGAAGCAGTAATTATCAGTGCATGTATTGTTCCTTTGCCAGTTCTCCCATTGCTAACCAGAATGTGGCATCAGCTAAGGAAAAGCCCATGGCTTTCCTTGTGAGCAATTAATGTGTTTCAGCTCCCTGCTCACATGCACAGAAAACAAGGACTCCCAGAAGAGCAGAAAGTGCCTCTGAAGAGCCCCCACTTCCAAAGGAGCATCAGGGACCTGGCAATGTCCCCAGATCAAAGTAGTTTTGCACCAGTGTACAAAAGCACGAATCCAAAGCGAGCACCACTCTGCTGACATGGCTTTGCACCAGAGAGCTGAGATGTGATGCCAACTGACAGAGGATCAACAGCCTGGGTTTCTGGATGCCACCACCTCACCTACCACCAGCAGCAACTCAGCTTGGCTTGCTGAGCACAGACACAAGTTGCTGCATGTGAGCCATGGAAGTTCACAGGGGAAAAGGTCACCCTCCTTGTGGGAGAAATAAAAGCAGTTCAGTTATTGATGCTACAAATTGCACAAGAAACTTACAAAGTTGATGTGCTGGTGCATCATCTCCAAGTGTGAAGGCGTGACCTAAAAGCAGGCTGAGTTGTTCCAAGCCCACACTCTCCACCTCCTCTGAGTCTGCACCACACCTCTTCATCTTTCTGGCCCTCTTTATGCCAGATCAGGCTCCCATCAGCTTGTTCCTGCCCCACCTCTCCTGTCCAGGCCCAGAGCCAGAACAGTAACACACCCTCAGAGATCTCCACACCTGGGCTGCTGGCTGTGCCTTGGCTGGGCTGATCCAGTGCCAGGGGGTCTGCAGAGCTCATCTGCCAGAGCAAGATAAAGTTGGGTTGTCTGCAGGACGCATTTGGATCTTGTTGGGTTTGCTGTCTGCCTTCAAAAGTTGGATTCACTTAGTTAGGGAGTATAACTAAACACCAAATGAATTGAGGACAGCTTTCTGCTCTGAACCAGCTGGGACAATGCCTTGGTCTGAAGATGACACCCCACGTGAGGTGTCCCAGCAGCACCACTCCCATGTGTCTGATCCCCTGTCGCTTTGGAACTGAGAAGCTCAAAGGCTGACAACTAACAAGGCCAAGTGCTGGTGCTGCACCTGGGTCATTGCAAACTCCAGGACCAGTCCAGGCTGGGGATGAGCAGATGGAGCAGCACTGGGAGAAGGACTTGGGGGGCTGATGGGGAGCAGCTGGACATGGCCCAGCCCAGAAACCCCCCCGTGCCCTGGGCTGGTCCCACAGCATGGGCAGCAGGGCAGGACAGGGGGATTCTGCCCCTCTGCCCCCAAGGTGAGACCCCACCTGCAGAGCTGCTCCAGCCCTGGGGCCCAGCACAGCAAGGACATGGAGCTCCTGGAGAGCCCAGAGGAGGCCCCAGGATGGGCAGAGGCTGGAGCAGCTCTGCTGGGAGGGAAGGCTGGGAGAGCTGGGATTGTTCAGCCTGGAGAGGAGAAGCTTTGGGGGGACCCAACTGTGGCCTTGCAGGGCCTGAAGGGAGCCTGCATAAAGAGGGAGGGAGACTATTTCCAAGGACCTGAAGTGTCAGGACAAGGGGGAATGGCTTCCCACTGCCAGAGAACAGGGTAGGATGGGATATTGGGAAGGACTTGCTCCCCGTGAGGGTTGAGAGGCCCTGGCATAGGTTGGGCAGAGAAGCTGTGGCTGCCCCATCTCTGGAAGTGTCTGAGGCCAGGTTGGACAGGGCTTGGAGCCACCTGGGCTGGTGGGAAGTGTCCCTGCCCATGACAGGGGCAGAAATGAGATGATCTTATAAGTTCCTTCCAACCCCAACCATTCTGTGATTTTATAATTCTATCTTCTAAAACCACGGCCATCAGATTTCTTCAGCAGGAAGAAATCCTTGTTTGGAGATCTGTTGCTTGGAAGTAAAGGAATAGGGTTGTGTGGAAAAGAAAGCAGAACACGAAATCAGAGGGCAACACCTTTCCCTCCCTGGAAATTAATATTATTTGGCTTAAAAGCATTATACAGAGAGCTGAAACCTAGAACCATTCATCACTTTTACAGAGCAGACAGGGGCCTCTGTGTGATGGGACTGGCAATAGGAGCAGTTTCTTCACTCCTGAAAAGAACAGCTAATAACATACACTCAGCTGGGGATGCATTAAAATATATTTTCTCTGCACTTCGACTGCTAAAGAAATATATCACCATGAATTGCAATCACAGACCACCAAAGCACTGAGGAACAGGAAGGATTTATAAGAAAAAAGGTGTTTTTATGAGAGGTTGGTGCATTAGCTTTCTCAGTCATTTGGAATGTACCTTGGTTTACAAATTAATGCACCTCTATGGAAAATCCATAGATGAAGAAGAAATAAAGAAATTATCTGGACAGGACTAATTTGACTGCACTGTAAGAGACAAAAAACTGCTGCTGACTGGAAATTCGAGTCATGAACTCACTACCCTCAACATCACCCATACTTGAAAATGGAAACAAAAAAGATAAAGAAGAATAGAACAGAGAACACTCTGATAATGTCCGTTTGGAACAGGCATGTTTGTAAATGCTTTTGGCTTCTAATGTAAACACAAAGAAGGCAAAATGAGTACCAAAAAAAACATTACAGTACTTGTGGAGGGTGAAAATGGACACGTGGCTGTTGTGTAAATGTTTTGTCCACAGTTCTGGGATATAAACTAGAGCTGTTGTGACTCCTCTTAGAATATCTTATTAATAAGATGTCTTAACAGATGCATAGCAAAAAGAATCATGTGAAACCATTCAAAAAACATAACTGAAAAATCTAATGTTCAAACCAACTTAAGACAGTATTTTCTGAAAACTGCAGTGTAGGTAGTTTCATGCTGGTCTTGTTATAAAAGATGATATGCTAGAAATGATTTGTGGTAGATGTGCCTCATATAAACTAAAGATTATCATAAGAAATTATATTGGAGTACTTACATTTTTTCCCCTCTGGACCACTTCTCAACCTGAAATCCAAATTCCTTCCCTGTGCTGGTCTTCAAACATTTACTTACAGATTTAGTCCAGCCGTGTAAAATTATAAAGCTCCCTGGAATAATTTTTGAGGAACCATTTACATCTAAAAGAGCTGTACTAGACAAATTATGAAACCAGTTTTGGGTGTCTCACTGATTCTGAATTACCACTGTTTTCTAGCAGTGTCCTCTGTTTTTTAAACAAGAGCCAGTTTTTAGCCTCACCTTTGTGCACAAAGTTGTGTTTAACTTGAGCCCTTCCCGGCACAGCTCCATGACCAGTGAAAGGCACTTGCAGTCGTTAAGAGTTTGTTTACCTGCTCAATGTGCAGGCAATTAAAACGAGGTGCGGTGGAGTTTCCAGCTCTCCACTGGGGAGATTGTCCTCTGAATCATTATGGAATTGCTCCCTCTTCTTTCACAGCCTTTAGTGTAGTTCACACACAAGGGTCTTGGTGATACAGGCAGTGACAAAAGCCCTGACAGAACAACTGAGGGCATTATTTGTCGCGTGAGATTAGTTTGATGAGATCACAAATCCAGCCCTGTATTAGCTGCATTTTTGTGAAACAAACAGCACAAACCCCCCACTGTTCACAATTTTTTCTCTATATCCTGAAAGGTGCCCTGCTGCTTGGCAAGATATAACTTTTCACACACTACAGAAGGTCAAGCAAAGCCTCCAACAAGACCTTCTGCTTTAAACACTGTACTTTTCCTTTCCCAAAGCCACCAGGAAATGTGCCAGGTAACCCTGCACAGTATCACTGGGAGACAGCTAAGTCTGGTTCAACACAGAGCGCTCATAACGCTGCCTAGAAGCTTTAAAACATTTACTTATTCCCATATTTTCTATCATGAAAATTTATTTATTCAACAAAAATTCTCAATAGTCTAAGCAATAGCCTGACAGGGTGTAAAATCTGACTCTTACATAATGCATAGGTCTCCCCAGGACATCCTGTGGTCCAAAAGCTTTTTCGTGAGGCTGGAGATATTTTTGTTAACCATAAGCCTTGCTTCTGCTATGGAAAACTCTATTTCTGTAGCTACAACTGATACCTATTTAGTAGTGAGGGTTTACTTGAAAATGGCTATAATCAGCACTGGGGATGTTTTGCTTCTGCTTTTGCCCTAATCATTTTATAACCTGATAAGAGAAAGCACTGCAAAAATAACTGCTAAGAGAAAGTTTTATATTCTAATAGCAGCAAAGGTATTTATTGACAATGTTGGAGGCACAGCCAGTTCATACTGGGCAAAAACTTGCCTAACTTGTTTGTGTAAAGTAAGCCATTTATAGTCTTAAGTTCATAGTTAACACCTTCTAATTTCCATATTAATTACTGGGCGAAATCTTGGGCAGAGCATTTCTTTTGGCTTTGAATTTGGGTGGTGGTCTCCTGACTTCATCCCTCGGGGTGGTCTTGAAGCACCTTCATCACTGTTGGACTTCTGCCTTTTCTTTGTTCAGTGACATGACCTGTCAAACTTGTGAAACCTTGGCTTTAACTCTACAAAATCTTGGATTCTTACCATTTTATCCTATTGAAATATCCAGCTTAGTTTAATGTGTGACTTCTAACCCATGGTACAATAGTTTCTATAATTACTAGACAATTTGTACCAGAACAAAGAGACTCAGCACTCCAGGCTGTGCTGTGCAAACAACATTTTGCAAAGCAGTTATCAGAAATTTCACAAAATTAGGGGGTTTTGGTCTCTCTTCTCTTTCATAACCTGATGTGTCACCAGTGAGCTCAGGCTTTTCCACAGGATGACTCTTTTCATTCTTGGCTTTTCTAAGCCTTTCTGAGCTTTTCTGGATGGATTATTACAATGCCATCATTCCATGCTGCCAGCAATGCCAGCAGGGTGGGATTGAGTCTCTGATGGGAGGGTGCCAAGAGGACAGACCAGACTCTGCTGGATGTTTCCAAGCAATGGGACAAGAGGAATGGGCAGGAACTGATGCCCAGCAAGTTCCACCTGGACAGGAGGAAGAACTTCTTGTGCAGGTGACCAAGCATTGAACAGAGACAAGGGAGGGTGTGGAGTCTCCCTCACTGGGGATATTCCAGAGCTGTCTGGACACAATCCTGTGCCATGTGCTTTGGGATGGCCCTGCTGGAGGATGGAGGTGGGACCAGGTCCTCCACTGTGGTCCATTCCATCCTGACCCAGACTGTGATCCTGTCATTATGACCAATACTGGGGGCTCTCTGGGTACCTCTCCTGGCTGGAAACATCCTCACCTGCAAACTTGGTGTTCCCACTCGTTTTTCCACTGCTCCATGTTTCTACCTGTTCTGCTGGGAACACAAAAAGCTGTGTTAAAAAGAGCTGGATTCCACTGAGGCTCAAGGGTGACCTTATCACTCTCTAAAACTACTGAAAGGAGTTTGTAGTCAGGTGGGGGTCAGGCTCTGCTTCCAGGAAACAAGGGAAGGATAAGGGGAAATGGCCTCAGGCTGGGCCAGGGCAGGGGCAGGTGGCACAGCAGGAGGAATTTCTTCATGGAAAGGGTGGTCAGGCCTTGGCAGGGGCTGCTCAGGGAGGTTTGGAGTGCCCAGCCCTGGAGGTGCCCAAGGAAGGACTGGCCGTGGCACTGAGTGCTCTGGGCTGGGGGACAAGGTGGGCATCGGGCACAGGGTGGGCTCCTGGGGCTGAGAGGGCTTTGCCAAGGTGGGCATCAGGCACAAGGTGGACTCCATGGGCTGGGAAGGGTTTGCCAACCTCAGTGATTCTGGGATTCAATGATCATGTGGATCTCTTCCAACTCAGGATATTCTATGATTCTACTGAAAAAGCCACATGACCCACAATCCCCTCACAGCATCATTACTTGTTTTTTGAGAGCAATCCAACTGCTTTTTGGCAAAAAATGGGACAAAAGCACCCTCGGAAAGCCCTTCTTGAGTGACCTTACCCACGCTGGAGGACAAAGTGGGCTCTGAGGGGAGCTGTGGCCTCTGGCAGCGTTCCTGGTTTGGATGAATTTCTGTCATGAAGAAGCACAGAGAAAGAGAGTGTACTGACTTTTTAAAAGTCTGTGTAAGCCAAAGCTTCTCCAGTGCTGGAGATATGCACATCATATCTGAAGTTTTCACAGAGCTCTGAGAAACAGATATAGCTTTAAAGTTTATTTCCACGTCCTCACTTGCCCTGTATCCAGCAGGGCCTAGGCCCAGGGTTTTGACTGAAGCTTGTATCTTCACATTTAGCTATTTTAAATCATAATGTTGCTGTAAAAGTCTGTAAGAAAAGACTCCGAGCCAAGTTTTGTAGGAGATAAGATAAAGGGCAGGCACTTTAATGAGCAACCCCGCTCATCCAGGAATACATCGACGCGCGCGCATGCAAGCTCTAAGTTCTATAGCTTTTATAATATAATCTATCCAATCACTACTGTCCACATGTCCAGTTCCACCTCTGTCCCCTCCCAGGTCCCACCCCTGTTGAACTGGGGCTGGGGTCGTTGGGACCCTCTGTCTTCATCCACCTCCTCTTCTTCAGCACACAAAGGTTCTTTGGACGCTCTCCAGGGCTTCGGGTCACACTGCTCCATGTTTATGTTCTCTCTGATATGCTTTAATCTGGTACCTTGAGAAAGAGACTAAATAGCTGGCAGAGTTTAGCTGTCTGTTCTGGAGCAGGGGTAGAGATAGAAGGACTTGTTACTACAAGCTGCTAAATATTAATTCACTAAAATCTACAGCACTGCATTTACTGTGTTCCTAAAATCTACAAAATATGAAAATTGAAAAAACAAAAAAAACCTTTTGGCATCAATAATTAGACTAATTTGTTGAATAAAACATGGTAGGGATTCAATAACAAGTTTTGCTACAGCTTTGCATCTACAGAGAGATTTTCTAAAACAGGACTCCAGGGATAGTACGACATCTGACACCAGTCAAACAAGTTGGATTTTTTGTAACACTAAACCTTAGAGTTGGTAATACATTGCAGAACTGCAGGGAAGACAGAGGAGCAGTTCTAAATTTTTGAGGTCTAGCACACCTTGTACATAGGAGCCCGCCTGCTTCATGGGGTTTGCCCTGACTTTTATATACAGAGAAGGAAAACCTGCCTCGTCTCTGCCTCTTCTTCCCTGCTGCGGTCGCCCCAGTTGTTCTGCCTGGCATTTTTGGCGGCTGTACAGAGAAATTAAACCTTTCCCCTCGGGTCTGATGCTGTGGGTAAACTTCTGTGGAGCTCCGTGCAGGGAATGAGGCCCGGCAGAGGCAAAGCGGAGACAGAAACAGGCCTGACACTCGTGGCTCCCCTCAGGGCTCCCGCCACCGCTCCCCGGGTGCGAGGTTGGGAGGGAAGCCGTGAGGGGACGGCTCTGTCCGGGACCTCCGAGCTGAGGGAATGGCTCTGTCCGAGACCTCCGAGTTGAGGGGACGGCTCTGTCCGAGACCCCCGGGCTGAGGGGACGGCTCTGTCCGAGACCCCCGGGCTGAGGGGACGGCTCTGTCCGAGACCTCCGAGCCGAGGGGCGGCTTCGTCCGAGACCCCCGGGCTGAGGGGACGGCTCTGTCCAGGACCCCCGGGCTGAGGGGGGGCTCTGTCCAGGACCCCCGGGCTGAGGAAGGTGAAGCCTTAGGGGGACGGCTCCGTCCGAGACCCCCGTGCTGAGGGTGGAAAGCCGTGAGGGAACGGCTCCGTCCGGGACTCCCGGGCTAAGGGGCGGCTCGTGGGGTGGGTGAAGCCCTGAGGGAGCGGGTGGAGCCCTGAGGGCGTGGCTCCGCTCTGCTTTGCATACAAGACCCCCGGACCGAGATGGATGAAGCTATGAGGAGGCTGTTCCTCCCGCTGGGTACGGGTGCGCCGAGATGGGCCGGGCCGGGCCGGGCTGGTCCCTGGAGCGTGTGTGTGAAGGGGCGGGTGTAGCCGTGATGGGTGTAACCATGGGAAGGCGCCTCTGCTCCGCCTCTTCCTGCGGCAGCCGGGCAGTCCCCGCCATGAAGCCGCGCGGTGCAGCCGCTTCTCTCCTGCTGCTGCTCCTCCCGGCCCTCGCCGTGCCGCCGGTGGGCGCGGGGCTGAGCGGCTACTTCGGCACCAAGTCCCGCTACGAGGAGGTGAACCCGCACCTGGTGCGCGACCCGCTGTCGCTGGGTCCGGGCGCGGGCGCGGCGCCGCCCCCCAGCTGCGCTCCGCTGCAGCTCCGCGCCGTGCTCCGGCACGGCACTCGCTACCCCACGGCCGGGCAGGTGCGGCGGCTGGGCGAGCTGCACGCCCGGCTGCTCCGGCGGCCCGCCGAGCCCGCGGCCTGCCCCGCCGCCGCCGCGCTGGCCGCCTGGCCCATGTGGTACGAGGAGAGCCTGGACGGGCGGCTGGCGCCGCAGGGCCGGCGCGACATGGAGCTGCTGGCCCGCCGCCTGGCCGCCCGCTTCCCCGCGCTCTTCGCCGCCCGCCGCCGCCTGGCGCTGGCCAGCAGCTCCAAGCACCGCTGCCTGCAGAGCGGAGCCGCCTTCCGCCGCGGGCTCGGGCCGGACCTCAGCCTCGGCGGAGACGGTGAGTCCGGGACACCCGCCCGCCTTCCCTGGGAGAGCCTCGGCGCCCTCTCTGAGGGGCTCCCCTGCCCTCCCTCCCAGAGGGGTGGGAGAGTCCCATGTCCTCCCTGAAGAAACTCTCAGCGCTCCCACTCAGCTGAGGGAGATCCGTGCCCTCAATGAGGCATTTCCAGCTGTCCCAAAGGGGTTGGGGAAGTCTCGCACCCTTCCTGAGGGATTCCCAGCTCTCCCGAAGGGGCTGGGGGACTCCTGTGCTCTCCCTCCCTTTCTGAGGGGCTGAGGGAAACCCGTACCCGGACTGAGGGATTCCCGTGTCTTCCTCGTGGGGCAGGGGAAATTCCCGGCCTTCCTGAGGGATTCCAGTCGCTCCCGAAGGGGATGTGGGGGATGTGGGCGTCCCATGCCCTCCCTGAGGAGGAAGGCTGAGGACTCGAAGAGGGGCTAGTGCCCACCCCGAGGGAGCTCTATGGCCCCCTGGGAGACTACTAAACCTTCCTTGCAGGATTCCCAGTTCTCCTGAGGGGGCTGGAGGAGCCTCGTGCCCTTCTTGCTGCCCCGTGGCTGAGAGAGCCACAAGATCAGTCCCACATCCCCCGTGCCCAGGCAGGGGGAGACCCTGCACTCTGTGTCCCCTCTGCGGGGACACTGCAGTGATGGGTGGATTGTCCATGAGAGAGTGCTGGTGCCCCTGGGCATGGCAGTGCTTCTCCTCATGGCCACGTTTTCTTTCAGAGGTGGAGGTTGAAGTCAATGATTCCTTGATGCGATTTTTTGACCACTGTGCCAAGTTTGTAGCCTTGGTGGAAGAAAATGACGCAGCCATGTGCCAGGTGAGCGCCTTCAAAGAGGGGCCGGAGATGAAGAAGGTCTTGGAGAAGGTTGCAAGTGCCTTGTGTTTGCCAGTGAAGGAGCTAAACGCAGGTAAGGAATTCCTGTTACAGGTGGCTTTGTCTCTGAGTATGGCCATGAGCAACTTCCAAGACTTGTAGTTATGCAGAGTAGGTAATTTAGAGTGTGCTGTAAATTGGAGGCACAGTCTCTAATTAAATGCATGAGGCTGTAAGTGTATGTTGGTGTTGCAGTAATGAATGATTGTTAGTTACTTGTCAGAAGACAAAGATGTTTGAAAACATCTTTCCTGAAGATTAAATCAACTTTACCTGTGTTTGTTGGGATTTGAATGTTATTCTTTTAGTTCCACTTTCTGGAGTGGGCAAGTTGAGAGAAGGTTGCTAGTTGTGTAGCAGTGGTTTATCTTTTGCTTATTTGATGGATTTATTGCAGATCTTGTTCAAGTGGCTTTTCTCACCTGCTCCTATGAGTTGGCTATAAAAAATGTGACCTCCCCGTGGTGTTCACTCTTCACTGAAGAAGATGCCAAGGTATGTAGGGCTCCAAGCAACCTGGTTTAGTGAAAGGTTTCCCTGCGCATGGCAGGGTAGTGGAATTAGATGATCTTTAAGGTTTCTTCCAACTCCAACCATTCTATAATGTGCTAAAAGGGAGAGATATTTGAGAAGCTTTCGAAAGATGCCGTAGTGTTCAGATTCAAGTCTTTTCACAGTCAGAAGTTGTAACTTTATGCCTCTTATTCTTAACAAAACACTTTGCTCTCCAAAGAGCTCTGGATTAATCAAGCAGCAAGACTGAAATATCCTTCTTGATTCAGACTTAAGTATGTCCTCGATTTTTCCTGGTATAAATTGTCTTTTGCTGTTGTGGTTAATTCATATAATACTTTTATTTCTGTAACATCAGCAATGCTCTGGGCAGCTTTCATATAATAGAATCATATGATAAAATTGATTCCAGAGAACATCAAACGAGGCTTTCGAGGGCCTTCAACACTCTTTGTATGTGTTTTTGGGGACTATCAGATCTCTAAACCAAATACCTGTTAATAAAATCCAGTAGAACCCAGATAAATGAGACAAATATTTGTTCTTCCTCTTTCAAAAAGTGTTTGATGTATTCTTTGATGTCTGTAAGGCTCCCCCAAGGCTGTTAAGGAAATTTGCACCCCTAGGAAAGAGAAGAGACCTCTGTATAGGTAGGTGGTTGGCTAAAGGGTAGGCAATGGATTAGGATCAGGATCACCATGGGCTTCTGCCAAGATCTGCCCTGTTAAATGTATTTATAAATAATTCAGTTCTGAGGTGGGAAACAGCTTTGATGGCAGGAATTCTAAGAATAGGAACAGAGAACAAGGAGAGCACTGTGTACTCTTGCATAAACCCCAGGCACAGTTCTGTCTGTTTGAGATGTGTGTTCATGTCTGGAATGTAAAACCAGACAAGCTGAGTTAAAGGTGTGGAATGGCTTCCATGTGAAGGATGATGAGCTAAAGGCAAAATCAGCAATACTAAAAAAGCAGTGGGTAGTGTTTGTCTTGTGATGTGCAGCACCTGACATGACTCAGAGTGGGATCAGATGCTGAGTGTGGTGGCTCCTTGGTCTGATCTGCTGTGTCTGGTTTTATGCTGAAGTGGTTTCAACTGGAGCCTGGGTGCTTGGGGTTGATTTCTGTGTCAGGTTTGTCCACTTCATTCAGTGTGTGGCTACATCATTGCTTCAGGCTGGGAGGGGGTTGTTGTCCCTTAGAGCTCACAGGTTTTTATTATTGCACTGCTTTAGGTGCTGGAATACCTGAATGACCTGAAGCAATACTGGAAGAGAGGATATGGCTATGACATCAATAGTCGCTCCAGCTGCATTTTATTCCAGGATATCTTCCAGCATTTGGACAAAGCAGTGGAAGAGAGCAAAAGGTACATCAAAATCAGTGCTTTGGGTATGAGTTTTCAGTGGTCAGTCCTGAGCTGGATTTCATGTGAGCAGAAGTTCAGTAATTTACTTCCAAACATGACAATATTAGGAGAGTTTGAGCTAGGAGAACTTTAATGGAGAGAATACAATTTTTAATGAAGCACTATTACTTTAAAGAGTGTATTTTCTTCTTCCACTGATGCTCTTGTGCCCAGCTAATGTAATTCCATCTTTTAACTTGCTGATCCACAGGGGCCTTCAGGGGACAGCCAGCTGCTGTCTGATAGTGGTGTTCTCTTCCTGCAGTTTGAAAAGAGACCATTGAGTTAAAACAATGAGCGTTTTTTGTTTAAAATGTCCTTGTTAAAAATCATCCATGGCAAAAATGGCAGACTGGGTTGGAAGCATCCCCGTGACACTTTCTGTTACCTGGTTTCTTAAGCACATCACCATGGCAGTTTGTCTTTCTGCATGTGTTTGACTTGAGTCTCTTGTGTTACTAAAGCTTTCTGTTCACATCAAGAGTGTTGAAATGTAATTGCAGAAAATAATTACTGCAGATCAATCCCAACAGTGTTTGTGGACCAGAACAGGCTGTTGCAGGATCCAAGAGCCTGGAGAGGTAACTGCAAACCAGCCTTGTGGTAACAAATCTGCTTTGTTGGAACTAGGGAAGGGCAGACTTCAGGAGATGTACTCAGTGCCCTTTAAGAACAGGGAAAAGAAATTTCTCCTGAAATTGTTGTAAATGTCTTGATTTGTTACATGAACCCAAAGTCAGGAGTTCAGCCCATGAGTCTGAGACCTTTGTCTAGGATATTTAGTTTCTGTTAAAGGATATTTAGTTTCGCATCCTTTCACAGCAAAGCCATCATTTGGGAGCAACGCTGTTGCTGTAGGAAGATACTAGGCCATACTAGTAACTTGGTAGACTCGAAGGTAAAATAACAGGGCCCTTCAAAGGATGGAGCCCTGATAAAGTCATTTGTCTGGGGTTACTCCCTGGATTTGACAACAGTCACTTGCAGTGGCACTCTGAGCACTGTGTTGTGCAGTCCTCAAAGTGCCTTTGTAGAGTCATGGATAGAACCATCCCTGTGCTTCCTCAGGGTTGAGAGGGGAGATGCCTGTGCTGTTTGCCCCTAAGAGCCTGTAGCAGTTGGGGTTTGGGAGCTGTTTGGTGTTGCTCTTGTCTTGTGGGAATTATTTTGACCAGGAGAAGTAAAACAGGGACAAAATTGAGATATGTCTCAGTGTGCAGAAAACAAAGGCTTTGGTTCCAGGTTGGGGTGTTTGTGTCACAGAATTATATGCATTTGCTTTCATGTACTGCTAACATTTCTTTTTTTGGAGAGAGCGTGAACTGTTTTAAACTGTAATTTACAACCTGTGTGCATGTTCCTCATGCAAACTGAACAATTACAAGTTCACAGTTCAGTCATCAGTCACATTAATTAATACCTCAGCAGATTACTGTGAAAATATTTTAAAAAGTACACAGTATCAAGGATATGACTGTAAGATTGTATAATATTGTGCTATTAAAGACTATCTAGAAATCAATTTATAAGTAACTTTAACTTGCCACCAGCAAGTTCAGCTTTGATGTGTAAGCACTGGGCCCCTCTACAGCCAAGCTGGCTTAAGAAGCTGTGCTGTCAGATGATCACTGTGGTGTCTGGAAGTGGCAGGCTGGTGTGGGAGAAGGTGAAACCTCTCCTTTTGGTAGTGGTGGAGTTAAAGCAGGGGTTGTGCTACACCACTGTTTATTTAAACTTCTGCATCCTTTCTTCAGCCTCGAGAGAGCTGAAGGGAAAATCTATTGGTACAGGGGTCATTGGCAGCTTGCTGGGAACAGATGGTTGCCCCTGTCAAGGTTCTGTCTGTCTCAGAGATGATCAGAAGAAGTGCAGGTTAACAGAAAAACAGAAAAGGCAGGTCCTTGGATGGCTCTGCCCTTCTGAAATCTGAAAAACCCCCCAAACCCCTGAATCATAGACTTGCTAAGGTTAAAAAGGCCCTTAAGGTCAGTGAGTGTAACAATGTCATGTTCACCACTGAGCCATGTCCCCAAATGCCACATCCACATTGTGGATGTACCTTGACTCTTTTAAGGGGAGTGATTAATTTTGTTTCCTTTCAGTGTAATTTACTCTTTGAACAGTAACAACCTTTTAGTCTTTACATTGCATGTGCTGTCACAGCTGTGTGTCTCAGCTGTGTATAAGACATCCCTGTAAGTTAAATAATAATAATTAAAACACACAAAAAGCGCTATAGTTTAAAAATCCCTATCTATACTTCTGATTTATTGAGAACTGGCTCAGCAATTGCTCAATTAGGAGACGGGAAGAGCAGGTGTCTGAGGTGTCCAAGGGATGAAGTTACAACTTTCCTGTCTTTCAGCCGTGGCTGTGGAAGTTCAGTTGCAATTCCGGGGGCTCCCGTGGTGTTTTGCCCCCACAGAGGGAAGCAGGCAGTGAGTGTGAGGGGTCAGGACCCGAAATCTTGCCCTGTGCCCAGCTGGGTGCGCGGGCTGGAGGACGAGCAGCAGGAGGCGGAACCTGCCTGGGCGTGAGGCCGAGCGCGGCAGGAGCGCGTTACTGTCCCACAACGGAAGGTGGCAGTCGGAGAGCACCGGAGACACGGGAATAGCCTGGACTGGGTAACCCTGCTGAGGGTGCAGATGTGTTGGAACAGCTGATCGCCCTTGGGATCAAAGGAGCAGAGGTGCAGCTAAGCCTTTTTCATCTGCGGAGAGAGACTTAGCCCAGGTCCTGTGGCAATGTGAGAGTACGAATGGAAACAAACCTTACAATTAATAACAACAGAAAATGTTTGGTTCTGTATGAGTGTCTCTTCTTTCTCATTATGGTGGTGTTCAACTTTAAGGCAACAGGTTAAATATTTTTGCAGCAACTCCTTACTCAGAAAATGAACTTTTGTGACGACGAAATGTTTTTAGTGGAATATTGTTCTGATTTAACAACGTTTAGTATTGATTTGTGTCTGGCTGTTTGCTCTAAAAATTTAATAACAAGAAATCTACTTCCAGAGCATAATCTTTGCTCCAAGATCTCTTTTCTTTCTTGAAAGCTTAGACTGGGCTATTCAGTAGAAAGAGAAGCATTTCTATTCCACCAAGAAGCTGAGGGATCTGGATTATCTGTTCTGCTCCAGGCTTGGCAGAGGAGAACAGTGTTGGCAATGCTGTATTTTTGTAGAATTGTTTATGTATTTCTGTTCAATAGCTTTGTCCTCTTTTCATTCACAGTTACAGCAGAATTTAAAAGAGAAATCTTGCTTGTATTGTAAATCTTCCATGAAGATTTTTGACCTTGCAACCTGCTCAGCAAACACAGTTGCCTTATCAAAGCCTACTTTTATTTCTTCTGGGGAAAACACCTCCTGATGATTAGTGTATTCTTAAGAAAATTATGAAGGTGCTAATTAGTCCCACCTTTGATTTACAGTCCAAAATTTTCATACATTTTTAGAATATTTCATCATGTGAATTCTATGATAATTCTGGGGTTTAAACTACCAAAACTCTCTTCTGTGTAGGTCTTGCTGTACAGGAAGATGATGTTGAAGGCTTTAAAATGGGATTTACACTCTGATTGCTTTTGTCAACTTCTTCCATCCAGACAGCCAGTGGAGAGGTGTTGGAATATCTATTCAGGAACTTGAGTCTGATGTTGAATTTATCAGTAGTTGTGTTAATGACCATCTGCTGTTGGCCCAGTGCATGGGCTCTATTCTGCTCTCTCAGGAGCCATGAAGTAAAAATGTCTAATAAAGGTTAACTCTTCAGTAGAAAGAATATATTCTTGGAGATCTTACCATGGTCTCAGTGGACCATTCAGGACCACGTTCCTCCAGACTTTCTTACCAGTCTGTAGGGCAGTGTCATGATCCCCTTTTTAGGGAGAGGTTGGGAAGCAGGATTCTCTCCCATACCAATTTTCTTGAATACAAAAAAAATATAATGTATCACAAGAATTGCTTATAAGATGAAACCAGGTGGTTTGCTGTACTGAAATGGCAGTCTTGGGCAGTTGTCTTAGTCCATAAAGCACTTTATTTCTGTGAAGGCACAAGAATTATGGTTCTTCCAGGTCTTCCTGCCAGGGGTGGAATAGTCAGGCCATGCAACTGTTATAAAAAAGCTAATTGAGAATTCTTCTTCACTGTTGTTTTTCCCAGCTGTTTAGTGAAGAGTGTTGTGCCAGCAGTGTGTGTTGGTGAGAAATCTGTGTATTTGGGTAGTTAATGTAATATGAATCTGCTACTCTGACTTTAAAAACCTTTGCAGGTACACACTAGGGCAGGGGTGGATTTGAAAATTGGTTGTGGCACACTCTAGACCTGTCAGCTCTTCATTAAAGCTGTTTTATACTTTTTTTTTTCCTTTTAACTTCAAATATTCAACAAGTTTGCCTCTCTTGTTTGTGACAGAGAATTTGAAATACCAGTTTTCACTTGTGTTGTCTGGATGGATTGCCACAAGGCTGTGGAAATTGGAAGGCTTGCTTTGGGCAGCCTTCTCAGTATTTATAGTATGTGTGGAAAAGGGCAACCAGGAGCACACCAGGAGCACACCTACATTGCAAAGTATTTGGTGGTTTCCTCTGAAGGAAAGCAAGTTCAGGGTATTAAAAAATAAAACAAACAAAAACTTCCTTGAATGTAGTTCAAGATTCAGTGAAGGTGATCTTTGTGAGTTATACTAGGCTAAGCTGTAAGTTAAACAGATGCATTTGGCAATTTATTAATAGTTTTTATTGTTCCATGTAATTTGCTTTCCTTTTTGCAGGTCACTTCCCAACCCAATTGGTAACCTTGCAGTGGTCATTGCCTACTGTGCCCTCCCTGCTCCTTCCAGACCTGTGACTCAGTACAAAAGAACAGAATGTATGATCTGAAACCACCTAATTATTCAAAACTCTTTTTATGGCATGTACAAGGGGAACAGAGCAAAAAGCTTCTACGTGCGCAGTAGAAACGAAATAATTGGATTTTAAAAACCCCTTTGCTCAGATTCAAGTTGTTGGGTCATTTATTACAGCCCCTTTGTTGCTGCTGGGGTGCCACATTTGCACAGTGCAGGGCTGTGGCTCTGGGTGCATCAGCAGGTTCAGGATGCCCTGCAAGACTTGGTGGGAGTTGTAAATCGGCCTTTGGTCACCCACCCAGTGCAAGAGCAACTCCAAAGGGCAACCAGGACTGGGACATACAGACATGTAACAGACTATTTGTAGTGCAGTGCAGTTTGTAGCCAGGGGCTGCATGAACTTAATTCAAAGTGTGAAGTGGCTCCTGCAGAGCCAGGTCAGAGCTGGTATCACTGTCTTTCCAAGGGCACCCTCTGTCAGGGGGCATGGAGGTGGGGGTGACTCCATGTGGCTTTGGGGCCACTTCAGGGGTGTCCCCACTGTGTCCCCTGGCTCTTTGGGGTGCTGGCAGAGCCTGTGGTGGAAGCTTCTGGACTAGCTGTTTGTCACCTCATCTGCCAATTACCTATTGATGTATAACTTGGAAAAAATAAAATTGCTTGACCTCAATTTATCTGTTCAGAGAGGAGAACAGGTACTGTGTGTGTGATGAGTGAACTGTTCCCTGTCACAGGGTGTTCATGTACTCTCAGGACAACGTGCCAGCTTTGCAGGGCAGGAGACCACACAGTACACCTGGAAAAATGGGCAGGTTTTAAATTCCCTTCCAGAAAATCAGAGAAGTGGGATGACTTTCACTACCAAACTGTCAGTGTCTCAATCAGCAGCTTTGTTTCACAGTGTATGATTAGCTTTGATAGCTCCAAAGGTGGCACTTCTGACATGATTTAAAGGGTGCTTGTGGGGAAGGCCAGGATTCTCCACAGATCCCTGTGGCATGTTCAGCAGCATCCCTGTGCCCCTGTTTCTGGAGTGTGTGTGTGTTTGCTGACTTTCCCTGGAGCTGGGCAGCCCAAGGGATCTCCCCTGGGAGTGTGGCTGTTCATCTCTATGCCTAGACCTAGATATTTAAAGTTTCTTGTGCCTTTCAGATTCCCCAGGACATACTTTATCTCACATTAATTATCTCAGGATTGCTCAAAAATATCTCAGCAACTTCTGTAGAGTCCTACTGTTTTATGTAAGCAATTAAAACCCCCAAACAAAACAGTACTTTGACAACTAACACACCAGTGAGCTGATCTAAGCAATGTTCACCTTGGGCAGGAAGGGTCTGACCCGTGGCATGAAGGTTTTGGCTCCTTATAATGAATCAACATTCATCATCAACCTGGTGCTGATGCACTAATGTGTTTCATCTCCGAGGTGTGAAAGAACAGAGAGGTGGGATCATCCAAAAAAGAGCCTTGGAAATGCAGAAGCTCTGAACTGAAATGCAGGAAAGCCTAATTAACTCTGTGATTAACTGTTGCCTTTTAATTGGGGTTTTTAATGCATTTTATGTAGTCTCTTCAGCTTTTCAAGTTTCCTTTGTCATGAGTGAGCTCATGTGTGTCCTTGTTGGAAAAGAAGAGAATTTTTACCTTCTCAGTGTTTATAGTGGCATTTTGTTGTGTTGGTGCTGATTCTGGAAATGAACGAGCACAGCTGTCTTCTGTTATCTAAGGGGGAAGTATTGACATATAAGGACTTAATACTATTTGACAGATTTTTTCTTCCTTAATTTTGATTTTTTTTTATTTCTTCCCACTGGTGATAATGCTCTGAGCACTCACTCTTTAAGTATTTGTGCTGCCCTCTGAGTGCCCTGCCACTGCATTCTTTTCTTGTAGGTTTAAGGTGCCTTCAGCTGTTTTTCCCAGAAGTAAATAACCATTGGAGGTGGGAAGGATTAAGAATTCATCTATAGCTGAAAGCAGGTTTTGGAGCCCTTTGTCCTGCCTTTTTTATTAGGGAGAAAAACAACAAAATATAGTCTCAGCTTACTTGTTAAATGAGCATTAAAACTTACTTCTTTGAAGCTGGAGGGATTTTTACATGGAGTTTCAGCTTTTGCTGGAGGAAATGTTTCTTCTTCTACCACTGGTTCCTGGGCTTTGGGTTGTCTCTAACTGAGAGTCAGACCAGTGCTTAGGACATACTTTGGTTTAAAGAAAGTTCACCTGTTCCCTATCCAAAGTCCTCTCAGTAGTCCTGGGAAGGGTGGTAGCAATGATCTGCTGTTGAGGATGGGTGAGCTGGTGCAGAATATTTGGGGTTAAACATGAATCTGCTGAGATTTAGGTGATCTAGAATTGGCCTGGATGATAAACCCCATGTTGGTGCTTCTCCACAATGCCTTATTTTTCCCTGTGGTGAGACTTGGCTTCTGGGGGTGTGCTGATGGATTGTTCAGCACCTTCATGTTCAGCTGTGGTCAGATTTACTGAGAAGGTAAAAAAAACCCCATATAAAGACCCAGTGTGGGTGGTTCAGTAGCTGGAGCTGCCCCATCTCTCCAGTGACCCTGCTGTGCTCTGCCTGCTGACAGCCACTGCTGCTCATTGGGAAATGCCTTGTCAAAGGAATACAAAACCAATCACCAGCAATCACTTTCACACAGGTTCTTTGTATTTCAGGGCAGAGTTTCATGCACAGTCTCTTCATCTGCCTTCAGAGGTGGAAATGAGATTTTATTCAGTGGGCCTTCCCAATTCATCTCCTCCTAAGAAAAAGGGAGGAAATAGTGAATTGAAGTACCAGTAGCAACTGTTGAGAACTTTGATGCTTCCAACGCGATGCTGAGTCATTAGTTGATTGTTAAGCAGATGGAGTGTGGAAACATCAGGCCTCACATTTAATATTTTATTAGCTTGTGCTACTGTTTTCAGTTTATCAGTGTTCTGTTGCTTGTCCTGCCTTTATCAGAAATGCAGGGGCAGTGGTAACCTTTGCCTGTGTGCATGCTCTGAAGAGGCAATCTGTCATCATTTTCCCCGTAATTAAAAGTACTGATGTTTTAACCTTGAGGGCCATTTTTATTGTCATCATTAGATGATATGAAGCCACGTCTGAACTGGAGTCATGACCCTGGAGACTGAACAGGGATTGCTTGAGGGGTCTGGAAAATGAGCTACCTGGTGCTGCTGAGACACCAAGCACACTGTGTGAGAGGCTGTTGAAAGCTCAGGATTGTGTCGTATCAGGAAACAGTTTTAATCCTCATTAAAATAATCCACTGGGATAGCTGTGAGTGGGAGAGGTTTGTTTTGCCTCCCAGGGCAGTTTGGCATGTCAGCATGAGCCTTCCATGAGACTGGAGCAGGTGAAGTAAAAACTCAAGTTATGGTGAGAAATCAGCACCTTGTTCAGTCCTTCTTTTGTCTTCAGGAGCTTTTTCTTGCTTGTCTTAAAACCTTCCCTTTGTGTATAATTTATTTCCTGCTTTGGAAACATATGTCTTGCTCTTTTTTTAACAAAGATGTTCACCATCTTTTTGGTGATTTACTTCCATTTCAACATTCCTGCTGGAAAGTAGAGCCAAACCTTGCTTAAAGCCAGCATTGATAGCCACAATGTTAATTTTTTTTTTTTGTCTCAGCGTTTGTGAAACATTTTTTGGAGGGGTGGGATGTGAAATCCACTCCCTGTAGAGTGAATAATGCCTATGTAGTGCTCATTTGGAGGCTTCAGCAGCATATCTACATCACTGGCTTCCTTGCTGAGGAAACCATAAAACACAGACCACCATGCAGCTGGGGTGACATGGAAATGTGCCAGTTTGCTAGAGTTGGGTGATACTCCCCCAAGAGAGCTAAAAGATCTTGAAGGAAATAGCTGAAATAGCAGCCAAGAAGCTTCTGGGGGCTGGCAGGTGTGATGATCTAAATACAAATAATTAAGCGAAGGAAAAATTTTAAAAGTAGCTCCAGGAGAGGATCAGAATTACAGGCCAGTCTTGTGGAAATAAAGCCCCAAACTAGTATTGCTGAGCACCTTGATGAGCGTGGGTAGTGACAGTACAGCTCTTTGAAAGGAAAATGTGGCTCTTGGAGCTCTGGGGAAGGATCAGCAAGTATAAAACTGTGAGCCACAGTCATGACTTCCAAACATCTTTCAGCAAGTTTCCTTATCTAAAGAAGTCAGGCAGGTGGGGTTAAAGGGAAAAGGTCCTTACATGGGTAAAAATGAACAAAGTTACAAGAAGTGGAGGGCAGGGACAGCTGATTGATTTTTCCTAGCAGAGATGGATCTGCAAGGATTTGCATGTTGTAAATGACCCAGGGAAAAAAGAGGTGAGAAGTTCAGTGGCACTGCAAATGCAGCAGTTTTATTTAAGGTAAATAAGATTAATTGCTTCTCCCAAAAGGATTGTAAAAGGACCTGGGGAGACCAGCTGGGCTGGGAAACTGCAGAGCTTTCAATCCATACAGGAAAAATTATCTTATCCCCTGTCAGATAAAATCTGGGTTAAGCTACTGCTCAGGAGTTGCAGAGCCAGAAGGTCCCCGCTGAGCCTCCTTTTCTCCAGCTGAGCCCCCCCAGCTCCCTCAGCTGCTGCTCCAGCCCCTTCCCAGATCCATTCCCTGCCCTGCACACACTCCAGCCCCTCAGGGTCTCTCCTGCCAGGAGTGCCCAGAATTGGCACAGCCCTTAGGGGGTCCCAGCAGTGCCAGTGCAGAGATGGACACTGCCCTGGGGCTGTCACACCCCATGGCTGGCACACTCCTTGCCCACCTGGGCTCACCAGGGCTCATTCCCAGCTGCTGTCACTGCACCCCCAGGACCTTTCCCAGCCTGGAGCTGCAGGGGCTTGTTGTACTGCAAGGCAGGACACACCACTGGGCCTCAGGCCATGGATCCAGCCTGTACAGATCCCTCTGCAGAGTCTTCCTGCTCTCCAGCAGATCAACATTCCCACCCAACTTGGTGTCACCTGTGACCTTACTCTGGGTGCACTTACAATTTCTGTAAGAATGAATGCCTTAAACTGGGACAATATTTAGGAAGCTGCCTTTAGAAAAGTCTGTAGTGTACTGAAATTGCCCAACAGGTTTTTATCAGGACTAAGACAAGGCTGAGGTTTACCTCAGCCCTGGTTGCTGGCAGCTGTGCAATGTGTTAGGTTTGTTTTAAAGCACAGGCTCTTGCTCATCCCTTGCACTTTGTTCCTTTTGTAGCTCCAAACCCATTTCTTCAGCCCTGATTGTCCAAGTTGGGCACGCAGAGACACTTCAGCCCCTGCTTGCCCTGATGGGTTTCTTCAAAGATGAGGAGCCTCTCATGGCCAACAACTTCGCCAGGCAGGTGCACCGCAAGTTCCGCAGCGGCCGGATCGTGCCGTACGCAGCCAACCTGGTGTTCGTGCTGTACCACTGTGACCACATGAACGCCTCCAGGGAGGAGTACCAGGTGCAGATGCTGCTCAACGAGAGACCGATGGTGTTCCACCACTCCAACGAAACCATCTCCACATATGCAGACCTCAAGGACTACTACAGGGACATCCTGGAAAACTGTCACTTCAAGGAAGAGTGTGAATTGCCCAAAGTGAATGTCACTGCTGTGGATGAGCTGTGAGGGAATGAAAAGGAGTGGGTGTTCTGTGTAATGATCTCTGTTCGGATCGACAGGCCTTGTAAAGAAGCACTTTGGACGATTTGCTGCTGCTGTGTTGACTTTCTAAACTTGCATATTTGGTGGGTTGTCTCAGCTCAGTGTGCTGGTTCTGTGTTGCATAAGCAGGACTACAAAAACAAATGCTGTAACAGGGAAGTTGCTGAGCATTTGTAACAAATAAGTGATGCAAGACACAAGTACCTGTGTGTTTATATGTACAAATAACCTAAGTTCATTGGTCAGTCCTTTTATGAATGTGCTACAGATGGATTTAAGAGCTGGGGCAGCTTCCATTTTATCAGAGCTGAAGGTGGTTGGACTGATTCAGTGTTGCTTTGCATTGCCTTTGTTGCTTGCTGCTGTTTTCCTGTGCCAGGCATGAAATACTTCAAACCTGTGAGCTTTTTTGGTTCGTTTTCCTGAGCTTCTAGAAGGGAGAGGGTGCACAGTCCTTCACAGCTGCACAACTTTTGCCTGGACAGCACCATGTCTTTTTTGGCATTTTAAAGCAGGAGGAGTTACAGTGTTCCTGCCTGTGTTCCCTGCCTGAAAAGGGGCAAGGAGGTAGAAGTCTTAAAGCCATCACTGATCTATCCCACATACCAAGTTAGCCTCCAGGGTAAGTAAATTATCTGTAAAAAGAAGTAGTAAAAATAGACAGAAAGAAGTGAGGGAGTGGAAGGTAGTCACTCTTCCTTTAAGGTACTCTGGGAGATGCAGCAGTGGTTCTCTAAATGGTCTGGGGTGCCCTTTCCCTAACAGCCTCCATTTCTGGTGGTGAAGGCTTGGTCTGGGACATTCAGGTTAGGCTCTGAACGTCTTGGTTCTGTCCAGGTGCTGACAGTTTTCCTAGCAGCTCTGACTGCAAGGGATATCTGGATTTCTCCAGCCTCCTGCTTGAAATGGGATTGTTGCTAACCCTAAATCCAGGCAGGTTTTGGAATGTAAAAAGTATCTGGGTGAAACTTGACTTGTGCGGGCTTTAAGGCACTGAATGTGATGCTCCTTATATAGGCATTATATATTGGATGTGCCACCTTGGTTTTGAAATGCAGCTGGTTTTAAAGAGATGAATTGCACAGAAGGTCTGGTGACCTTTTAAAGTAACTGCACTTAAAGTAGGTTTCACGTGGAGCTCTGCAGTGTGGCTGAGAAAGGAAAACTGAAGATAACTGATGAGAAATGTCTGAAATGCAGGAAGTCAGATAAAATTCCTTCACCACCTGGAAGGGAAAGGCTGTGTGAGCAAGTTGCCCCGAAGCCAATGAGGGTATGGGCTTATGGTGCAGGTAACTCTTGAATTGTGTACTCTCACCCCACAATGAGTGTCCCAGAGCTCACCCTCTAAACTGAGGTGTATTTTGCTGTGTTTCCTGGCAAGGAGGTGAAAGGTTGGAATAAGTGATTACCACAGCATATCAGGGCACTATAGATGTTGATACCCTCCTTTGCTGTGGGCTAAGTTCTTTTTGTAGGCTCACCCTCACGACTGGGAACTGAACTGCTGCAAAACTAGCAAAAAGAAAGCCAAACTGGCTTGAAGTTGAGGAGTTAAACTTAGTGTGTGATTTTTTAAAATGTTTCTTGAGGGTTTAGGCTTCTGTCACTTTTTAAAATATGGCTTGTGGAAAAGCACTTTAGATTACACACCTGTGAGTCAGGGAACCACTGAACACCTGTTTTTTACTGTTGTTCTCTGAGTTAAGAGCTTTTCCCTACCTGTGGATACAGGGCCCTGTTCCATTAGTGCTCCAGGTGCTGCAGACACCACGAGATCACTGAGGACACTGATTAACTGTGGTGGGTATCCCAGTGAAACACTCGCCTGTGTTAGCTCTGCAGGTCTTTCTGAAGCTGCTGAAGTGGTTGGGGAGGAGTTCAGTGCTGTGCTGCAAGGAACACAGGAATATAGGTCAGGATAATTGTCAACCCGTGCGCCTGACTCTACTGCTCTAAGCCTTGCACGTCTCCTCTTTCACTTGATCCTACCTTGAGCCTAAGTCAGCGGGTGGTAATCGCTGTGAGAGATGCCAGTTAGCAACATCGTTGCAACATTTGAGGCAAGCTACAAAGAAGCGAACCTTTGTTTCAAGGCAGTTAAGTTTGGAAATCGCAGATAGGAGAGTGAGAAAATCCGCCTCTGAACAAATATTTTTTTCTGTGAGTCACCCTGTGATGATTCATGGACAGAAGGGATGAAAGCCTGACTATGGGAGATGAATGGAGGATTCTGTTGTCAGTTCAGCAAGACTGAGTTTAAGACATCATATTTGTTAAAAGATACATCCTTCTTCCTTGTGGAGGGAGGAATACATTGCACTTGACAGACTTTAGGATCGTGTGCCAGGTGAGGTGGAGGAACCAAAAACTGCCTTCCTACAGTGAGGTCTCATGTGCTTCTGCATGAGCAAGTCGATTATATGGTTAAATTCTGTGCAAAGGATGATTCCTCAGAGGCTGTTCCCTGTTTAACCTTGGAATGCGGGTCCATCACACCTCCAGGCAAGCAAATCCATCTTCAGTGGCTGTCAGCAATTACCTGGAAAGGGAAAGGTGCTGCCTGGGCTCTGCTCTGTGCTTAGAGGATGCTCTGACTCACCCCTTTGGCACAATTAGCGGCTCAGTTTGGAAACTTTGCACCATCGTACCACTCACTGGAAGTGTTGGGACATGTATGCTCTGGGCGCTTCATCTCATTCCTACCATTGGGGTGGTGACTTCACTCTGACCCTTTTCTCTGTTAAACACAGACATTTGTTTAGATACTGAAATGGATCAAAATCTTTCTATCAAGTTGGGCAGTAGCTCAGTGTGAGCAGCGTTTGAATGGGCTGCCACATCTCCTGACATTGCACATTCCCACAACCTGCAAGAAAAACGACACTTTCTCCTCCTCCCTGTGGCTCTGATTGCCTCATCTCACTCATCTGTCAAAGACTCTTTGCAACCTTTCTCAAACTGGAAGCTTTCACTGATAGAAAACACTGACAATGTTGTTGGCTGCTGGCCTTAAATATGTGTGAAATGCATTTTAATTTGTTGAATGTCTAACCTTTCTGCCAAATCAGTTCTTTACTCCTAGAAAGTGTTGCTGTGGTTCTGGTTAAGCACTGAGCTGGCCAATGCCAATTTGTAATAATATGGCACTAACTGGATGAATTTTGGGAACTTACTGTGGATTTGTAGTGCTGTGAAATAAAACTGGACACTTCTTTCATCTCTGTTTGATGACCAGCAATAGGACAAGGGGGCACGGGCTTAAGCTCTGCCGAGGGAAATTGAAGTTGGATATCAGAAAAAAATTCTTTACAGAGAGAGTGCTCAGGCATTGGAATGGGCTGCCCAGAGAGGGGTGGATTCCCCATCCCTGGAGGTTTTTAACCTGAGATTGGCCGTGGCACTGAGTGCCATGATCTGGTAAAGGGACTGGAGCTGGACCAAGGGTTGGACTTGATGATCTCAGAGGTCTTTTCCAACCCAATCCATTCTATGATTCTGTGACCAGCAATAATGACACAATCTTCAGTATCATGGCTCTTTTCTGCTTCAAAATACATTTGGTAGGTTGCTATTACTTGTGTTGGTGTCTCTAAATAATTTTAAGTTTTCAAATGGCTTGGTGGTTCATAGAAAATGCCTTAGTTAGGTTTTTACCCTCATATTTTGAGGGGAGTAAAGATTTACTCTTGTTTCCAGGAGCCCTGCTTTGAAAAATGGCAGCAGTTTCCTGACAAGGTTTTTACAGATGCAAAAAGGGTGCAGTGAGTGAACAGCATCATCTTTGATCAGGGCCTGTTTCTACATTTTCTATGAAGATGTATTAGTCTGTAAGACAGGTGGAAATAGTAAGTAATTGAGGCTGCTTTATTTAAAACAAAGGAAACCCCCCCAGAGTGTATAGTTACAGGGAAAGGAGTGAAATGCCCCAAAAACTAAGACATCAAAACCCACGTAGAACCTTCAGGGCGAAGAACACGATCCCTGCATCCATCTCCTCTGCTCTGTTTTTAGGTGTATAATATATGAAATAACTATTTTGTTGCCTAACTTTTCAATAGGAAGTTGGTATTGTCAGGTGTTATTTGCAGTTGCTGGTGGGGCAGGACTAATGGTTTATCTTTAAATTGTGAAATTCTTGCTTTCATGGGCTTTATTAAGTTACAGACTGTTTCTCCTGACCTTACTGGACTGGAGTGAAGGTCCTGTGTCCTCCACAGCCTCTGCAGAGTGGTCAGGTAGGACCATGAGGAGAAGAATCCTACCCAAATGCCAAGACCTTGGTGTGCCCATCAAAGCCCTGTGAGCCAGGGAATGCTCGGAACATTCAGATTCCTGGGAAGGTTTCTTCTTCCCACCCTTCCTTCTCCTATGGATTTGCAGTCTTGATGCCACCTGCACTTTCATCACCTGTGTCCCCATGTGATGGTGAGGCCACGCTCTGCTTTGTGTGTGAAAGGTTTCTTTGGTTTAAAAGTCCTGCCTGTCTTTTGTGTTGCTCTGACTGATGGGTGTGTGGGTGTGTTTTGGCCTTGACATGCTGCCACCTTCAAATTCATCTTCATGAAGACTCAGCAACTCCTTTGTGTCCAGCTCAGCTGCTGAGTGCTGCTTTTCTGGCTGATTTCTCAGGATGTGTGGGTCCAGTAAGTAGAAAACTGCTTCTAAATTGCTTTGTTTCTGATGTTGATAATGTTTTTAAAGAGGGTTTTCGTTGGCTGTGGAACACATGCCAGGCTGGGTTCTGCTTCCAGATCTGATACAGAGAGATGTTTGTAAAGGCTGTGTGACTGTTCCCTTCCCTTGTTTGCTTCCAGAAGTAGAAAATGAAGATTATATATAAATAATTTTACACTTATAGCTATTTTTCCCCTCAACTTATTTCAATACTTTAAAGAGGTATTTTTATGTAAAATCAAGGCTGACACCTGAGCCACCTTACCGTGGCAGATTAATTTATTTGTTATTCTAACAATTCTTTTGAGAAAGGGTTTAAAGGGAGCATTGTTTTTCTGACATTCTGTTGAAAGGTTTGAGCACACCTCTCACAGTGTTCAGTTACCAGAAACAAATCCCTGGTCTTTGGGGAAGGGCTTATTGTTGAAGAACTAGTATGGAAGGAGCTGAACTTCTTATTATTTAAGGGTCAGAAAAGCTCTGCAGATTTCTCCACACCAGTAACCTGTAGCTCTCAAATGGCTCACTGGATGTGATAATGACTCCTGAACCTGTTACAGAAATGGAAGGTGCCCAGCTGATCCTGGGCAGGAACCAGGTTGGATCAGCCTGAAGGTCCTTTAGCCTGATGACCTCTGGCTTTTGGTAGGATGTGGTGTCTGAGCAAATGTGGAGGGATAGAGTAACTATTTCCCCACACACACCTGATTGTGCCTATAGGGTGGTTTTGAGTCGGGGAAGGTGGATTTGTGTTTAATTTTATATATTCTCTTAAGGAATTTCTCTTCTCCACAGCTCTCCCAGATCTTTCCTAACCCAAAGCTGAGCTTCTGCCCCGCCAGGTGAGACCCCACCTGCAGAGCTGCTCCAGCCCTGGGGCCAGCACAGCAAGGACATGGAGCTCCTGGAGAGCCCAGAGGAGGCCCCAGGATGGGCAGAGGCTGGAGCAGCTCTGCTGGGAGGGAAGGCTGGGAGAGCTGGGATTGTTCAGCCTGGAGAGGAGAAGCTTTGGGGGGACCCAACTGTGGCCTTGCAGGGCCTGGAGGGGCCAACAGGAAAGATGGAGGGAGACTATTTCCAAGGCCCTGGAGTGACAGGACAGGGGGAATGGCTTCCCACTGCCAAAGAACAGGGTAGGATGGGATATTGGGAAGAAATCCTTCTCTGTGAAGATGTGAAGGCCCTGGCACAGGTTGGGCAGAGAAGCTGTGGCTGCCCCATCCCTGGAAGTGTCCCAGGCCAGGTTGGACAGGGCTTGGAGCACCCTGGGCTGGTGGGAGGTGTACCTGGACTGGAACTGGATGATCTTTAAGATCCCTTCCAACCCAAACCAATCTGTGATTCTCTGATCTGCTTTGCAGGGGGATGTGGTGGATGCTGGAGCTCTGCTCCAGCTTTGGGAAGGTCCAGCTCCTTCCATCTGAGCCTCCTGCTGGACTGGAATTTCAGCCACATTTTTAGGAGCTGTGATTTTAGAACAGTAATAGCCTCTGACATACTCAGTTAGCAGAGTTAATTACCATATGCAAATGGTAAAGCTAAAGCTTGGCATGTGTTCTGGAACAGTACTTGTGATACCAATCTTGTTTCAGTGTTGTGTTTTCCTGAACACCAGCAGTTCATCTGATTCCTTGGAGCACCTCTATTGAGAGAGGAGTTAAACACTTGATCTCTTTGCA
The DNA here is from genome assembly GCA_021164005.1 of Willisornis vidua nigrigula. Lineage (NCBI taxonomy): Eukaryota > Metazoa > Chordata > Aves > Passeriformes > Thamnophilidae > Willisornis > Willisornis vidua. The sequence continues at coordinate 1,437,896 of JAJPCS010000146.1, forward strand.
TCCTACCTGTGCTACCTGTGACTTGTTTTCATTTCCCCAGATGGGAGGGGCTCATCTTGCTTATTTATTCCTTGTGCTGAAATCATTCTGTTCTTCTCATGGTTAGTGTTGCTAATTTGATCCTTGGCTTGGCGTTACCCTGTGCCTATAAATGCATTTCCTGGACCAGACTTGCACACATTATTCAAGGTGAGGCTTCGCTGTCAACTTGAAAAGGGGTGAAATGCTAATTCTTGTGAAGCTTTCTAGGTTTTTATTTCACACTTCCCCCACACCAAATAACATCCCAAAGATAGTGTTGTCCTCCATGTATAATGTATTCCTCCTTTTTGCTATTAGAGGCTGTTTACTGCTCTCTGAGGATTTTGGTTATGTAAAAACACCTGTACAAATTGGAACAGCTTTTTATTCCAGTGTTTACAAATTTATGATATCCTGTATTTTTTATTAATGAATAATTGGTTTGTTAGAATAAATAGACAAGGGATGAGCAGTAAAGGGAATATTTTCAAGCCATCAGATAGTTCTGGCCAAAGCACAGGGAGATGGCTCTTAATCCTCTCTGATCACACCATTGTGCCTGATCAGCCCAGGACACAGTTATCTTTCTGGGCTACCAGCACACATGGCCAGGTTGTGTCCACCTATCAATTTAAAACCCCACCCCCCAGACCTCTGGTTCCTACTGTGTCTGCCAAAAGAGACATTTGAAAACCTTCGTGTTTTGAGTTTTCAGCCTGTACGTTTATACTTGGCCTTTGTCTCCCAGTTCTGTGTTTGGACATAAAGTCACTGACCTGTCTGATCCTTCTGGATCTGCCTCTCATTTCAGTCTTTGCTTTGCCAGATCTGATAACTCAGTCCCTCTTCATCTCCCCTCCTCACCTGACTTCTTTCTCCTGTGTACTGGCTCTTGTTTCACTTCAGTTCTTTTGAACTGAAATGACCACAATTGTACTTGGTCTTCCAGATGAGGTCTAACAAATGGCTCTCTGCTGGCAGGGAGATTTCCCCACCTTCCCTCTTGGGAGGGTTAATCATTATGCTGGTGGGGGGTTTGTGTTTATTTAGTTGGCCAAGGGCTGTTTTCTGTTGCACTGTGTAGGTTTTGTGTTTTGGCTCCTATCTTATACAGAACCTTTTCCCTAGGTGTCACAGGTCATTTCTTGCACATTGATCTACATAAGAACAAAGTTGTTTCATTATAACATGGTATTATTAATTACACTGCATTTCTCTCTTTGCCTGCGTGTCTGCTGCTCTTATGATCCACTACCTGGTGCCCCGGGGCCTTGTTCTTCCAGCCCTCTCAAGCATGAAGCATATGCAAAGTCCTGCTGTGACTTGGTTTTGCAGGAAAGCCTTTGGGCCTCAGATTTGATTTCACTCTACCCAGCATTTATAGAGCTGCCCTTCAGCCCTCATCTGCCTTGGTGTGGCAAAGAATGGCACATCTTTCCTCTGTAGGGAATGCAGGCTCTGCCCTGGACCCACCAGCCTGGATGTTTGGGTGTACAGGGATTGATTATCCATTGGAATAATCAGAAGGTTCCTTCTTTGCCTTTCTTCTTCTGGGTTTGAGGTGAGATGGATTCTCCAATGTTGCCCTGCAGCAAATCTGCCCCATCTCCCTCTCCAAGCTTTTCATGGAGAATCAGTAGCAAATGCCATTCCCAGTGTGCCATGGCCTGGCTGTCCTGTGTCCATGTGCCCTGTGTCCCTGGTCAGGCAGAAAAGAGGTGGTAAATCAAACAGGTTCTTGGTAAGTTTCAGTTCTTTCCTTTCTTTTTCTGAATTTTCTTTTTCCCCCAGAAGGTTCTATTGCTCTGAACAGCTTTTGGCACAAGGCTGGAGTTGGGAGTCAAAGCCTGATCTGGGGGTGGTGCTTTGAGCCTCAGGCTTCCAGCTGGATGAGGCAACACAAGGAACAGCAGAGGATCATGTGACCTACTTCTTAAAGCTCCCACAGGCATCCTGCAGAGCAGAGAACTGGAGACAGCTCTCCTGAAATGAGGAATTGTTTCCATCCTGTATGGCAGTGGAGAGCTTTCAGGGTGTTTTTAGCTATCATGGCTAATGGGCTGCTTTGCCCAGAGAAGCTGTGGCTGCCCCATCCCTGGGAGTGTCCAAGGCCAGGTTGGACAGGGCTTGGAGCAACCTGGGCTGATGGGAGGTGTCCCTGCCCATGGCAGGGGGTTGGAATGAGGTGACCTTTAAGTTCCCTTCCAGTTCAAACCATTCTGGGATTCTGTGAAAATCAGTTTGGGATAAAGCACCCAACAGGTGTCATAGCTAGTAAATGACAACCTGATTTTTACAGCTTATCACCTGTAGTTAAGGATGACTCTTCTGAGAGAGTGGTAAAAGGGCTTCTCTAGATTATTCTAAAAATTGCAGACTTGAGATAAAGTTCACCAAACCTGGAATAGTTTCCCTTCATGTGGTTTCCTGTATGAACACTCAGTCATCTGTGTGACAAATCCTTCTAGGAAATGGGAGGGAGGAAAAAGTGCTGAAGTCCAGTGGTGTATTGCAGATCCTAAATCTGTTCCTGCACAGGGTGGAAACAAGTGGGGACTGTGGGGTTGTTCCCTGTGCTGCCTGGAAAAGTGCTCAGTGCTGGAGTGCTCCTGTTCCCAAGTGCCTGGAGTCTGGGGACAGAGGCAGTGACAGGTGGGAGCTGCTGTCACAAACAGCTGGGTGCTTTGGAAAAGGATTAGGATGAAATTAAACTTCAAAATGTCATAGGAGCCAACTTCGCTACCTGTCTGTGCTTTTCCAGCTCCAACATTGCCCAACCCTGAAGAGGCTGGATTTTTCCTTGGCTCTTCCTTAGCCTCTGTTAATTCCCCTTTGATCATGACTACTCTGGCAGCAGTTTTATCTGCACATATCTCAGCCTGGTTATTTTATAACTTTTTTTTCTCTCAACCTGTTCTTCTAAGAAGACATACGTGGCTTCCAAGCAGAGTTCCCAGATTACAGCAACCTCTAGGGATGAGTCTGAAAATTTCAGTAACTTGGATCTTTATTCCAGGATTGTAAAAGGAACAGCGTTGGGAGATGGGTCAAGGTCTGTGATAGGGATAAGAAATCACACAGGGCAAAGGCAATAACCCTGTAGTAGATAATTACCTCCAATAAATAAATAATTAATGTCTTTACTGCAATATGATACACCACAAAATGATAAGAATTCTTGCTTTGCTTCCAAAGATAGAGATTTTTTAAGTCAATGCTCCTTCCCTAGAGTGTAGCCCAAGCATTGATAGGAGTATATTTATATATTTTATGTATTTGGAACTGTGTTGTGCAAGGAGAGTGTGAGGTCTGTCTGCGAACAGGAGCTGGGATTGCTCTGACCTCTGTGAGGCTGGCAGGGAAATCTTGAAGGCACTGCAGGTTTATAAAGACAGACAAAGGAATAAAAGAGAAATTGGAATGAGGAGGTGAATTAGAAAAGTCAAGGACCCCATTAGAACTTAGTTTGCACGTCTGTGGGCAGAAACTGATGCTTGGAAGTTATACCTGAACATGAGGAAGAAATTCTTTCCTAAGCAGTGACCGAGCACTGGAACAATTGCCCAGAGAGGGTGTGGAGTCTCCCTCACTGGGGGTATTCCAGAGCTGTGTGGACACAATCCTGTGCTCTGGGATGGCCCTGCTGGAGCAGGGAAGTGCCCCACTGTGGGCCCTTCCAGCCTGACCCATCCTGGGATCCTGTGTTGAGCAGTGCTCAGAGGGCAGGAGATGTTTGTATCCACTTTAAGTAACAGAATAACAGAAGCAGCTCTGGGGTTGTGCATTTTCCTGATTATGGGGATTTGCTGCATTTGGGCTGCTTGTGTGTGGGATGCCATCCCAAGGGCTGCCCCAGCTGCACTGGGAATGTTCAGACCTGTCAAAGGCCAGAGGGGGTGTAGGAAAGGAAGACCCTCGTGGTGGTGAGCATTAATGGTTGTGTCACTGGGTCACAGTCATTAAAAACCACTCTGGAAATCCCAGGTCTGGGCTGTTTCAAGTGACCTCTGCAGCAGTGACAGACCCATGTAGGTGCATTGCCTGTTCCTGGCTTGGGCTCATTTCTCCCATTGTGAAATCTTGGCAAACTGGTTTAGGACTCAATTTCTGGCTGGCTGTGGCAGTCCCCAACAGCAGTGGGAGTTGCCACTGCTGAAGGTTTCAGTGGTTGATTTGTTGCCACTTCTGGAGCTCTTGTTTTTCTCCAACAGCTTTCTGAAGGTTGGGGATGATCTCACGTGTTTGAATAACAGAACAAGGAAAGGAAAAAAGTTTCCTGCTCTCGTTGAAGTGCTAATTGCTTATGCCAGGAGGGAGTGCTTTACCATCCTGTATCTGTGGTGCTTCCATTAATCTGTGCTTTGTTTTTGTAGTTTATTTCTAATTTGATATCTCACAATTGAGGCTTTGGGGCTGCAGATCCAGACTTGACTTACACACAGAACTCAAAACTCTTTGTAAAAGGCCCTGGGTGAAAGATGAAGTAGATAAGCTGGAACTGCTTGTTGGGGCAGTTCAGTATCGCTGGTATCTCTGCAGGACGATGCCAGAGGTATTACATGTCTTCATTTGTGGAATATTTAGGTTCCACAGGTACTGATCTTAATGCTTTTGGGATTGGATGAGCAGAATTACACTCCTCGTGGCTGAAGAATGCTCCATTCACTGGGGTGACAGCCTCCCCTGGGCCTTTGTTGTCTGTATACAGCCAAAAGCCCCTGATTCTGCCTTCGGTATCTCTCCACTCATTTCCTCAAGGGCTCCCTCCTGAGAGCTGTCTTTGGGCTGTGTGTCCTGTGGGATCTCTTCTTTGCTGCTTGCAGGCAGGGACTGAACTCCCGGAGAAACACTGTGGCAGCTGCAGACTGAGGGAGTGTGGAAGTGGAAGTGCAGGCACTTCACCCTTCATGAAGGAGAGTGAACAAAGCCAGAGAATCTGAGAAGAAATGGTGCTGAAGATGCCAACTGCATTTTCCAACCTTAAATGGAAAATTAAGGTGCTGAACCTTCATTTGCAGGTCCGCCAGTGCTAGGGAAGCAAATAAACAAGAGCAGAGATTCTTGTAGCAGTGCAGTAGTTTGAGTGCAGGGAGCATCTCTTACCTGGCCAGGATAGTCCTGGCACACAGGAGAGCTTGGCCATCCTCCTGCTTCCTCCACCCTTTGCTCCCACTTTGCCAAAGCAGGAGCATGGAGCAGGCAGGAGCCACCGAGGGAATGGTGTCACTAGTAAATTCACAGCTGGTCTCTGGGTTCCTTCTGCAGAGGTCTGATGCTAATTTGGGTGGTGCTTTTCCAGCTAGATGTCATCAAGGTAAGGGAATTCCTGCAAGGATTCAAGAGTACATAGTTGTGCAAACTCAGGGACAATGACCTTCCTCTTTACATCTTCCACATGGAAGAACACTGCAGGGAACAACCCTCTGCCTCCATGACACCTGCCCAAAGGCTGCAGCACTTGTGGGTTTGATACCACAGAGCAAAAAGGATGTGGCCTGTTTTATTTTCCACCTCTGCTACCTCGCAGGTTGACTAGGGGTGTTGGTGAACTTGTTGGGTATGTCAAGGTGGGTATTGAGGAGACCAGTGCTTATGCCTGGCCTGTAAACACTCACACAAGTGCTGGCACTTTGGGGTAATTTCTAGGGTTATACTGGGGTAGGAATTATGATTAGGAAGGTGACTTGGAGTGGGGAAGATAGTTGTAGAAAATGCCTCACAATCAGCTGCTCACTGGACCTGTCTGGCAGAATTACATGTAGATTTTGCTCTCTGTGGCTCCTGTTAGTGTAAAAGTTGCACAATGGCCTCTTAAGAGCTTTTTGTCTAGAGATTTATTGTCTCTGAGATAGGGGTGTTGGGGCAGTACATACTTTCCAGGGAAGTGCTGAGTCCGTGTGCACAAGGGCAGGTGCCCAGGGCATCACTTTCTTCTGTGCCTCCCAGTAAGGAAAGGGAAAAAGTCTCCCACCCTGTAAGCACGGGGAGAATTCCCACAAATGAAAATATCCCCTAGAATTATATGGAATCACAGAATGGTTTGAGTTGGAAGGGATCTTAAAACCCATCCAGTGCCACCCCCTGCCATGGGCAGGGACACCTCCCACCAGCCCAGGTTGCTCCAAGCACCATCCAGCCTGGCCTCGGACACTTCCAGGGATGGGGCAGCCACAGCTTCTCTGCCCAACCTGTGCCAGGCCCTGCCCACCCTCACTGCCAAGAATTCCTTCCCAATATCCTACCTAACTCTGCCCTCTGGCAGTGGGAAGCCATTCCCCCTGTCCTGGCACTCCAGACCCTTGAAAATTGTCTCTCTTCGTTTTTGTCTCCCTTCAGGCACTGCAAGGCCACAGTTGGGTCCCCCCAAAGCTTCTCCTCTCCAGGCTGAACAATCCCAGCTCTCCCAGCCTTTCCTCCCAGCAGAGCTGCTCCAGCCTCTGCCCATCCTGGGGCCTCCTCTGGGCTCTCCAGGAGCTCCATGTCCTTGCTGTGCTGGCCCCAGGGCTGGAGCAGCTCTGCAGGTGGGGTCTCACCTGGGGGGGCAGAGGGGCAGAATCCCCCCAGCCATGTGTAATAGGGCTGAAAGTTGCCAAATCCTTCCTGAAGATGCCCTTGTCAAGCAAGGAGGCTGCTCAAATGCCCTTTTTCTCCCACCTGGAGAGACTTTGCCTCCCTGCCTGCTTTGCTGGGGTGCTGCTGCTTTTCCCAGCTGAGCTGGGCTGAAGCTCTTACGGCTTGTTCAATAGCCCAAGAAGTTCTTCCATGCAAATTTATTGAGTGTCACTAATTTGTATGTCTCCTGAGGTAAGCAACTGGATTTTCTTCTTTTTTGCTTCATTTCTGGTTCTGTTTCATCAGTTGCTTCCTTGAAAACCCTACACAAATTAAAACTTGAGGCAATAGCCACTTATATTTAGTTATTATAGGTTAATGTTACAGAAGTTGGTACCATTTTCTGGGTAAAATAGGGGAGAAAAAATCCCTGATCTTTTCTACACAAAGTACTAATTGCTCCAATCCTGAGACTGGTTGTGAGTTGTCAATTCAATTCCTAGAAGGGAATAACTTTGATCAAGTTAGAAATAAAGAATGATGCAACAAATGGAGATAATGTTGACTCATTTTCTGTCTGATAGATATCTAAGGGACACATGGAGGTGTTACATGTTCTTGATGCTAACTTTTCTGTTACATAGTAACACAAGTTTTCTGTCTTTCCCCTGACCTCTCTACTGCTCATTTTTAATGGCAAAGTGTTTTCCCTTCAAAAATGCCTTCACTGGAACCAGTTGTGTGTCAGGCAGGAATGGTGTAGAGTGATCTGTGGTTGCAGAAGCCCCTCTCTGATTTTTCTTCACAGACCCCTTCTTGCTGCTCCTTGTTCTTCAGTAAATATATTTCCCCTCTTGCTTTGCTCTCTCTAACTAAGCACACCCCCCAGCTAAAAATAATACTTATAGAAATTAAAATGCATAATTGACCCAACAGGGATGGCATTCATGTGTTCCACCTGGTGTCCTCCAGTGGATGAGATGTAACCCGTGTCCTCTCTAGGCTGTGGGAGGTTCCTTGTGCCAGGATGAGCTTTGTCAATGGATATTGTGTTAGGGCTTGTTTCCCTGTTCTTCCAACTTCACTGTATTGATTTTATGGCAGAAATTTAATCTGCTCTTAACTCAAAACAAGCAAAAAAACCCAACCAACCAACCAAAAAAAAAACAACAACATAAGGAAAAGCACAAAATGAGTGATGCTAAAAAGCAACCCTGGTATTATTTAGCTGAGTTAATCCTGAATGTAATGCCATGGGTTTAACTGGAATTACACTGAGGATTAGTTCAGTTGATAGCTGGTCACACTCTAATAGCTGCCTGGCTTCAGGAGTTGGTTGAATAGGTGCTGCTTGCCTCCTTCCAGCCCCATTCCTTCACCTCCAGGTTTTCCCTGCTCCCACAGTGGGCCCTGTTCTTCCACCAGAACCTCGTTTGAGGAACCCCGTTTATTCCACTGTCTTTCCTTTCACCTCCCACCTGGGCTTTCCCACTTTCTGTTGCAAGGCTTCTTCAGGAGAATGACCCTTACCTTGGTGAGCTTTACAAAACTTGACCACCTTTTTCCTTTCCCATCGAGGGGCTTCACTCAGGCATCTTTAAACTGAAGGAATGTAGGACAGAGATGAAACAGGAGTATTTTTATGGAGAGAAACACAGCTGGTGGTGATCATGTGCTGAACAGGTACCAGGAGCTGCCCAGAGCAGGCTTGGCACATGGGACCTGGAGAGGGCACTTGCTCTTCTGGGCATGATGAGAAGTGAGTTAACTCCTCCTAGAGGAGAGGCAGCACAATGTGACAGCCATCCTCATAGCCCTGCGCTGGATCCCTGCATGGGTGGGTATGGATCAGGAGACAGTGGTCGTACGACAAGTGCCACACTGGGTCAGACTGTGCATCCCAAGGTGCAGAATCACACACCTGGGTGGGGGGTATGGGGTGTGTCATTTCTTTCTCTGTCACTGGCTCATGGGCCATCCAAGGATATTCCATGGTTTCCCTCCACCAGTACATTGCTTATCCTCTGGCTTAGCAGCCTTGTGGGATTTGAGCTTTTCCAGCAGTGGAAAATTGAGGATTCATGGGCAAAGCTGTCAGGCATGGTATTTCTGTTCCCTCCCCTGCTGAACTTTGGGTGCTGGTAGCCTCCTCTGTGCTTCTTTTGAACTTTTTAGCATTTTGGCCAAACAGTCTGGGACCAGCACTGCTCAGTTTTAGACATCATTATTGTTATCATCTTCCAGAGGTGATTTTTCGACTAGTTTCACTCGGGCTTCTGTTCCTCCCCTCCCTCCTTGAGCCCAGGCTGGTCGGGCGAGCCCCACGCCGTTGATTTTGGGGCAATTTCATCTTGCCCAGCGCGCCGGGAGGGTTGGGCGGCTTTGGCGGCGGTGCCTCGCCCCTCGGGGGTGGCGGCCGCGTCCCCGGTGCCGGAGCGCCCTGCCCGGTGCCGCGGGGGCCGAGCCGGAGGAGGAGGCGGCGGGGGCGGGCGCAGGACGGGAGGGGCCGGCCCAGGGCCGCGCTACGTGTCGCGGAGCCCTTATAGCCCCGTCCGCCCGGCCGGCCCCGCCGAGCCGCCCGCCACCATGTCGAGCCGCCAGCACACGGTAGGGACGCGCGGGGGGACAGCGGAGCCCTCTCCGGGACCATTGGACGGATACGGGATGCCATGGGCATCCAGCCCTGCGGGGCAGGCGCCGGTGGCACGGCGTCCTGGCACCGCGCAGGAGAACACCAAACCATCACCTGAAGGGGGTGTGGGTGGGTGAGTGGACAGACGGACGGACGCCCTTGCCACCAGCCGGTCCGCGCTGGTGCAGGTGTGTGCCTCGCCGTTCCGCAGCATCCCTCCGCTGGCACTCGGGCGGGACGATGTCCCGCACCTGCCCCGCTGTGCCGAGAGCTGCCGACGTCCATCCCCACGGTGCCGCTCCATGCCGGGCCGAAGGTCGAGGCAGCGAGAGCGCTGAGCCTCGCTCGTGGCTTTTTGGGTGTCCCCTGCCCCGGTCCCACGCGGGGGGAGAAGCTGCTGAACCAGTTGCCACCATAGGTGGGCTCCCAGCACTCTGCAGAGCCAGCGCTTTAAAAATATAACACGGGCAGCAAAGGAAAATAATCATAGCCAGAGCAGAGTTCAGTTAGAAATTAAAATTGCCAATCACAGTGGCAGGCAGAAATCGTTCTCTGCTCGCCAGCTGCACTCCCTTACTTCTTGGACTTGTGATGCGAGCCCCGGGTCCCTCTGGCTGCACATAAGTTTTCCAGGTTTTAAATCAGAACCAGAAGAAATCTTGACGTAAGACTTTCAGCCTGCTGTTGCTGGTTGATGTTCTTTCTTTTTCATTTCATCGTACGTTTTTCATAACACAGTGGGAATCTGTGCGGGTAGGAATGCAACCAAAACCACGCGGAACAAAGCGCGCCTGTGCGGCAGGGCAGGGTGTTCTTGGGAACGCGAAAACCTGTGGTTTAAGGATTATTTCGGGGAGGGGAGGTGCAAGCCGAGAGCTGTGTATGGGAGTTCTGTTTATTGCTGTGTGACAGGAGAGAAGCATTATGAACTTCCAGAATAATTCCTCTCCTCTGCCTCCACCCTTGGCTGGAAAAATGACCTTTATAAGCAAGTTTGTGGCTGACCTTTGTACCGTGACTGTCAAAACAGATCCTATCTGGTTGACAGCTGTAGGCGGATTTTGGTGTGCTTATCTGCCAGGTATCTGATTGACCGAGAAATGGCGTGATTTCACTAATTACAAGAGATTTGGGGAATGATGATGAAATGGTGATGTCCCATTACTGCTCTTCCTGTCAGTACCGGGAAGATGTGTTAGGCAGGGTATGAAGGAAGTTCTCTCTCCTCACACAGCCTCAGAGGCTTCTTGATTTCAATCATCTCCAGCTGATACCAAAGGCACGGGATAAGGAATTTCACTTTGATAGGGATCTTTTGATCAGCAGGATTATTTGCATGTGCACAGGGACGGGTTCTCCTGACACCTTTTGTAGCTGCAACAGCCAAGGCAGTTCCATTAGAAAATGAAGATGAGATACACGAAAATTTGTCCTCTTAAGCTGGGTACAGCAATAGAGATCATCCTTCTCTTGCCCCCTTTAATCCCCATTCTTCCTTCTCCCAGTAACATGAACCCTTATTACTCCTGAAAATCCTAGTTATTAATCAAATCTCAGTTTTACCACGTTTTCATAACGTGGGTGGTGTGTTAATCTTTCTCCCACAGACCAGGTTTTATGAGGCTGGATGTTACCAGTATTATTCACTGGCTGAGAGTATCTCAGACCCAGGTCTTGCAGGTGATGTTCATCAGCTCTTAGCTTTTGAAAGGCATAGCAGTGCCACCTGTGGCAAGATGGACTGCTGTGCTATTTGACTGTGCTCCTCGTTTTGGAGATTGAATAATTAGAAACCTAGGATTTAAATCCTAAATTCAGCCTGAATGCTCTCTGAAGTTTGAAGCTGGTTTGGGGATGCTTTATTTGCACACCCATTTAGTAACAGAAGCTTCTGTGAGGGTACAAAGGACAGAACTAAATTTTTTTTGATTCTGTATGCGTTGTCCTTAAAAATGAACACAGCTCCTTAATTCTGCCTGCTCTGAGGACCCAAAACTTGGTGTGCAGGAGTCCTTCTCTGGCTGGAAATGCTTTCTGCTCTCTGTTTCTACTCATGCCATTGCAAGAGGCATGAAGTCCTCTGCGTGCTGGGTAGTGTCCTCCCGTTCCCAGACCTCACTGGCAGAAAACATTTATGACTGACCTGTTTCAGGACTGACTTTTGCAGGAGAAGAACGTTCTTTAACAATGACCTTAAAGACTTAATGTTCCTCACACAGCCCTCCCGTGTGCCTCAGTGGCCAAATCCAGCTCTCAGGAGTAAGTACACCGTAAAGGAATTGCAGTGAGGAAGGTGGAGCTGTGGGACTGCCCTTGTTCATTGTGTAGGTTCTTGCACAGCGTGGCATTCAGGGCTGAGGGGTTCTTTTAGCTCTGTCGAAACAGCAGCTTGTTCTCTCCACACCTGCGGTGCCGCTGGTATTTCCGCAGCTCATTCCGTCTCCCGCCGAGCAGCGTTTCCAGGATGATACAGATGGCGCAGTGTGCTCCAGGGAAGTTTGCCACAGAGCCCAGAGCCACAGGCACTGCCCTGGAAGAGCTGGCCCCTCCCTGGGGTGACTGCCTGCCTGGCTTTGTGCCCCCGTGGGGTGCCTGGAAATGCAGCTCAATGCATCTCACGGGATGGAGGCATTGGGAGTCCTGCCCCTGGCAGGGCAATGTCCTGAGTTTCTCTTACAGATGCCATGGGGAGAATGAGAGCCCTGCACTGAAACTGCCTTTATCAGGGTAAGCGTCACAGCTCTGTCACCCACCTGCTCTTGTCACAGCATCTCCAGGAAGCCAAGCAGAGTGGCACCCCTCACTCTCACTGGGATGCTGCTTCCGTAGCCCCAGGGGTCACAAAGCTGTGACTTCTGCTGGTTCAGTTATGTTTGTGTAGGGCTCATGTGCAAATGCTGTGGACTTATGTAAATTTATTTAAAGAGAAGGAAAGAAACCCACAAGATCAGATGACAACCCTGAAGGAAGAGGCTTAGTTTCTTTGCCTAAAAACTACTCTCATGGTGAAAGAAGTGGAGCCACAGAGTTCAGATGGACAGTGATATCTCAGGCTGAGCAGTAGCATATGCACAGCTTCACCAATTTAATTGCCAAGCTATATAGAAGAAAAAGCTTATTAAAACCCCAGACCATATATTCATCTCCTCTCGTGCTTACTCTTAGCTATTGCCTTGAACATACAGAGCAAAACACCTTTAAAGATGTTTATTTTCAAGGCAGTTTGGAGTAGCTCAGCACAGTGACACTTGCCCAGGTGACAGTGCACCCTGATTTCAGAGAATTAGCATGCCTTGCTCTGGGTTGAATTTCTCAAGAAAGCTTTTCTCATGTTCTATCCACTCTTAGAGCATGATTTATTTTGTGAAATATGGTGCCTACCCCATTGTACCCTGACAGTCAAAGGGGATTGTTTTCCAGCTGCTCATCACATGCTTAGGATTTCTTGGTTTATTTTCTATTACTCTTTTTGCTTTATATCTGTTTTCTTTGGATATGATGGAAAGGGGAGGTGGTTAACTTTTGTTGTTTAGTTAGTTAACTGTGGCTCTCTCCCCTTTTCTCCCTGTTTCTTTTGAAGCCCTTTGCTATTAACAAGTCCCCTTTCCAGTCTGTTGCCCACACCTTGCTGTTTCATTCACCTGAGATCTGTGTTTAGTAACCATATTCTGCTCTGTAAGAGCAGGTGTGTTCAATTTGGGGAATTTCAGGGAAGAAAAGCCAGGAAAAGTTGCAGGCTCCTAAATATGAATGCCTTTTGGTTTCCATGGTTGAGCCCTGCAGGGCTTGGGGAGTTAAATAACCATCTTGGTGTGGTCCAGCCCCAGAAGCTGCAAGTTGGGTCCCTTGGTGGGCCTCATCCCTGCAGGTGGGCTTGGAGCTTAATCTTTGGCTTTCCCAACAGGAGTAGTGGCTCTTTGGGATATCTCCATCTCCCAGGGGTCCCCAGCTGAGTGGTGCTGCTGCTGCTGGTGGTTGGTGTGATGATGCCATCTAGGGTGGTGGCCAAGGCGCTAAAACCCAACAGCAGCTCCTCCAGCTCTGAGCTGCAGTGCTTGGAGCCAGCGTGTTCCTCCTGTCCTGCCCCTGGACTCCTGGATAAACACAGGCTCCAGCCTCATCCTGTTTTCAGCACACAGAGGTTAAGTCACAGCCACTTACAAATCCATGCCAGAACCTGTAACACAGGCCTAGGTTTCCATCCATGCCCTCCTTGGGCAGCCCCTACAAGAGCTTTTAGGCTACACAAATGGTGTTGAAGACCCCACACTACCCAGACACGTGCACTACAGCTGCAGCTTAGATTTAGACCACAGGGATTTTGTTTTTCTGGAGGGCTTTCAAGAGAAATACTGGCATACTTGCTTTTTTTTTTTTTTTTACTTTTCCTGGGCTGATGTTGATCCTGGAGGGTGTCTTGAAATAGAAATGAAAAGACCTTGCCTATCTGGAACCAGGTGTTTCAGATAAACTCCCAGCTGTATGTGCCCCTAAAAGATAAGTGGTGTGCAGGGCCTGTGTTAATGCTTGTCATGATCTGCCCTGCCTTGAACTTGTACTTTGGTCACACTGCTTGGATACTTTGGTATCCTGAAAATTCCATTAAGGGAAAGGCCGTGTAATTCAGGTTAGTAAATTCATAAAGGCCATTATTGTGAGCAGGGTGACTAATGGTTATCTCTGATGGAGCTCTGAATCACAGCTGGAGGAAGTGAGAAGTAGTTCCTTAATGGTTTCACAGCTTAATAATTTCCAAGGGAAAATTTACACTGAGTGTATCATTAACAAAAGGGGGGATGCAAAAAGCCCAGTCGAGGCTCTCTGTGTTGGGTGGAGGGCATGAAATGGGATGTGGGGAGTTGGGGTTTGCCTGTGGGACTGGTAGTTCCTTGCTAGCACTGCCTCCCATCCCTGACGGAGCGGTCCTTGCTCCTTGACTTACAGCTTGGTTGGGTTCCAACTGTATGTGTCAAAAGCTTTATCTGCTGGCTGAGTGCCAAAGTGTGTTGGCCTGTTTGGAGAGCAGAGCTTGAGAAAGGAGTTGATTTATATAGATTTGATTTTATTTTTTTTTAGGTGCAGCACTTTGTGGTTTGTTGAGATGAGCTTTTTTTGGGCATTGTTGGAAAACCTGCATCTCCAAGACTTTCTGACCTCGAGGTCTTTGCAGCCTCTCTGGCAGAACAAAATGTTTGCTTCAGTATCAAACCATTTTTTAGCTTCCCCTTGTGGTGCAGAAAAATGTGTCGGGTGGGAGGTCATTTTTCAGGCCTGCCCAGCCCTTCTGATGGGAAGATCGTTAGGTTGTGTTGCCAGAGAGTGTTGGAAGAGGGGGAAAACCTCAGTTTGGAGGAAGGTGTTCTAGAGGGCCGCCGTGTGGGGTCTGAGCTGTGTGTTTGCCTCTGGGAATGGTGTGGATGAGTCCCCACAACTGTGGCTGTGCCAACTCATTTCATCTGCCCTCAGCTCTGTAGAGCTGGTCTGAGACCATGACGATGGATGTGAGGAGCATCAAGCTCCCAGAGGTGCAGCCTGAAGTCCAGGGGAGCTGCTCTTCAAATGCATGTCATTTTTACATCCTAAACACAGTGTGGGATCTCTGGTCTCCATCTGCTATTGGCCACTACTCTTCCATGGCTGTAAAACTGGGGGTGATGCCACTTTTAGTGAGATACTGGGAGTTTGCATGAACTTTTGAGGGACCACTTAACAATAACCTCCAAGGAAAATGTCTTACTGTCCTTCAGCCAGCCTTTGAGTAGCGTGCAATAAGTAAGACTTGTGCCTATACCTGATTTAGGGAGGGATGACAGAAATGCTGAACAGCCTCTTGTGCAGGACTTAGGCCGGGCTCTGGGTAACCCCTGGTGCACTCACACAATTAAAAGCCCCTCTTGCAGCTTGTAGGGGTCAGATGCATTGAGAGATGGGGCAGGAAACCTTTATCCTGCTGTCTCCAAACTCGAGTCCTCAACTTAGACTTGTCTTCTGCAGCTCGTTGTGGAGGGTGGTGTGACAGTGGAAGCAACCCTGTTTGTCCAGGAGAAATTCCAAGGGAACTGAGGAGGTTCTGCATGAGGGGGAGGTACTGAGTGACGGAGAGGTTTTTTTGGCTCCATCTGTCAATTCCAGCAGCAGCCAAGAGTGGGAGCCAGGGAAAAGTTTGTTGCTGGGTCACCACAGAGCACTGTTCCTGCTTCCACTGATTTGTGACCTGAGATACCAGAGGCCATGACTTTCTTCCTGATAGTCTTCGATGAACTTTCGTTCCACAAATTCATCGTAATGATTTTTTCCAGCCAAGTGAACTTTTGGCCTGCTCAGCAGAGTTCCCAGTTTAACTGTGTCCTCTGTGGTGGCTCTGGCCCTGTTTCCCCGTGGTCCTTCCTGCTGCTTCTGCACTTTGCAAACCTTAACAAAATTGCTGAGGTCCAATGTCTAATCATCCTTTCTGTGAAGGAAGTTGTTCCTTGGGCACCTCCAGGGCTGGGCAGTCCAAACCTCCCTGGGCAGCCCGTGCCAAGGCCTGACCACCCTTTCCAGGCAGAAATTCCTGCTGCTGTGCCCCCTGCCCCTGCCCTGGCCCAGCCTGAGGCCGTGCCCTCTGCTCCTGTCCCTGTGCCCTGGAGCAGAGCCCGATTCCCCCTGCTCCTCTGTTCTGGCAGGGATTGCAGAGAGCCAGAAGGTCCCCCCTGAGCCTCCTTTCTCCAGGCTGAGCCCCTCCAGCTCCCTCAGCCTCTACTCATCAAACTTGTGCTCCAGCCTCTTCTCCAGCTCCAATGACTTTCTCTGGACTTGGAAATATATGTATATTAAACCCTAATGGAGATGCTTGAAATCCAGATCCTCTGTAGGTCCCACTGCTTATGAAATCACTGGAGTTTTTTTAAAGGTACAGGATCTCTTTGCTGAGAGGGACATGTTGGGCATGTTAAAAATGGGTGTCTTATCCCCATATCATTTAGAGCTGAGATGGGTTAAGCTGTGCTAGCTCAGAGGGTGGAAGGAGATTCTGCAGAAGCTGGGGCTGGTGTCCCACCTGCCTGCTCAGAGCCATGATTAGATGTTGGCCTCCAGCTTGGGAAACGTATTGCAAACTGAGTTACTGGGGACACAGAACTGCTGAAGGTGGCTCACCGTGCTTTGTGTCAGAGCAGTGCCCATTCAGCTTTTACAGGTGAGTTAATGCCTGTCCTGGTTTGTGGGACTGTTTCCTGGAGCTCTCAAAAGGGTGGTTTTGCTGGAATGGGACATCACTGGCATGTTGGCCGGAGGACTGTCTGTACTCGTGTGCCATCTGTGATTAGCAGAGCTTGTGTTTCTGATTGTGTCTGACAGTTTAGCCCAGCTGACAGTCCCCTGGCACTGCCCTGCGTGGTACTTGGAGCAGGAGTCTGGTGTGTTTGCAGGGATAGGGTGCCTGTCCTGCCACAGTAAGAGGTGGGACACGTACAGCAGCGTATTTACCATAGAGAACCACAACCCATTAATTAAACCCCTCAATCTCATATCCAAGTAAAAAAAAATTGATTACATGTGGATGCAACTCTTACCTGGAAACTTTATTGATACTGAAGTTAATGTGTAGTCAAAATCCACACCTTTGTCCTCCTTTCCTCTTGTCTGTGCAGTCTGAGGGACTGAGCCTCAGTTTACCATTTCTGTAGTTGGGGCTTTTTCTCCAGAAGAAGATAGAGAAGTACAGCCATGTGTTCTGGGTGGGGTTTCCTGCCAGGAGACTGGAGTTCTGGTGCAGCATTTCCCAAGAAGAGGCTGTTGCTCCATGCAGGACTGTGGGTCATAGCTCTTTGCACCACTGGGCACAGCTGGATTTGCCAGCCATCTCTGTGGTTTTTAACTAGTCATCTGGTCATCAAATTCCCTTCTTTTTGGCTTTCTGGGAGGTTAAATACACATGCTTTATCACTTTCTATGAGGGTTCAATCCCCAAACTTATCTGTACTGCACAAGAACATCGTTTATGTTCCCTCTTGGTGCAAGCTTTTGGCACTGAGGGTGGTCCTGTGGGCTTGGCACGATCCAGAGCAGCCTTGTGAGAGACCCCAGGCATCAAAGCACGGCAGTTCTCCCTCTGCTATGTCAAACCTCTTGTTTGCAAAGTGAGCAGGAGCCCAACTGGTCAGGAGGATTCACTTGGGGGAGATCATTCATCAGAACCACTCTGAACACTAAAAGTGGGGCAGCCATGGAGAGATTTCATGTTTAAATTGTTATTTTTGTCAGCAGCCAACGAGATGCCTTGTTTGTCAAATATTTGTTGCCCCTGCAGCTGTGCCTTGGGATTCCAGGAATGAAGATGGGAAGATTGTTTTTATAACATCTGGCCTGGCCTTGCAAATTCATCCTGAAAATGCAGGAGTGCAGGATGACTCACTAGTCTTTCTGTGAGGAAATTAAAGTAGTGACATCATCTAATTCCGAGATAAGGAAATGCCTGAGCTGGCAGCCTTCAGAGAGGCAGATTTTAATGCCCAACCTGCTGATTTGGACTCTCACAGAGTGGAAATCACCATCTGATTTGCAAAGTTATTGGAATGTTAGCCTGATTTTGTTGTGTTTTTTTCTTTTCTTTTTTTTTTTTTTTTAATTTTTGTTGTTGTGCCAGGGTTGTATAAAACTTGATTGTGGTGATCCAAATGCCAAAAGACAAATATTTGAGCAGCCATCAAAAAACAAGGTCTTGCCAAGAGCTCAAAAATTCTTGTGGCTTAAGGAAAAAAAACCCACTTGAGCTCGACAGCAGCTTGAAAATCCCGTGTGGTAGCGACGTTTGGCATCTCCAGCCGTCTGTCTCCAAGCTGAAAGGCTGCTTGTTTGGGGGAACTGGGATGGCTTTGCTGCTCTCCTGAAGGTCTCCTGTGTTACCTTCCTGGCAGGGCCCAGGGGCTGAGGGGATGCCAAAAGGAACAGGCGTCAAAGGTGGCGGGTGCCCAGGAGCAAGTGAGGTCTGCTGGGGTTTGAAGAGAGAAGCCCAGTCCTGCATCCTGCCTGGGCAAGGGAATGCTGGCAACCCCTCAGCCTCAGCAGGGTGTCTGGTGACACTCCACTGTGTGCCCAGCTCAGTCTGGAAGGAAAACACAACGTTATTCCTGCTCATGGCCAGGCGGTGGGAGGGGAGACCATCCCATGTGCAGGGAAAAGGTGGACACCAACATGGGAAGCTGGAAGGTGGATGGCATGGTAGGAATACCAACATGGGAAGCTGGAAGGTGGATGGCATGGTAGGAATACCAGCATGGGAAGCAGGAAGGTGGGTGGCACAGCAGAAGGTCCCACTGCCCCACCTGGGCCTATGTCCTGTGAGGTTAAATGGGCAACATTTCCAGGGTAACTCCGTCTTGGTGGGGTTTTCCCCTGGGAAAGAATGGGGCTGGGTTTGAAGCCTTCACTGCCATAGTCCATTAAATGAATATTTGGGAACATCCATAGGTTTCAGCTTACAAGAGCTATACTGGGACTTGACAGATGCTGAGATTTCTTCATCTTCAGCATGATCATAATCAAATCTTTGCTTCCACAGGCAGACCCCCCTCCTCTTTCTTCTCTTTCCCCTTTTCTACTGAGTTATAATCATTTTGCTCTTTTCAGCAAATGCCTTTTATAGAAGGTTTTTTCCCCACTGTTGGTGATGTTGGTTTCACCCTTTTGCCAGAGCACCCATGGGAGTTGCCCTGGTAGGAGAAATTAACTTTTAAGAAAAAATTCGATAAACTAAATTTTTGTGCTTTGAATTAAACTGGTAGGACAAAAGATTTTTTAAATTTGGGTTTTTTTTCATTTGAAATAGTAGGATTTGGCAGGGGATTTTTAACAATGTTAGATCTGTCTCTGGAGGCTTTAGCAAGTGTTTGACTTCCAAGTCATGTGGTCACAGAATCTCCTGAGCTGGAAGGGACCCACAGGGATCACGGAGTCCAACTCCTGGCCCTGTACAGACACCCCCACAATCCTGCCAAGCAAAATCTTACTTGATCATTTTATCATTTTAAAAGCCCATTTTACCACTTGCAAACATGATCAGCTGAAAACATTTTGAAAGCCCGTTTTTATTCGGATTTTATTTTTCCTTCCTGGAGACATGTCCAGGCTGCAGAACCCAAATAGGGTGTATGAAATGCTTCACTGGAAAGAGATGAATCATGATCCTGTCGATGTGAGCTAGCCCTGCAAATAAAAACGCAGCTGGGGGAGTCCTGCTCCACCCCTGGCTGTTGGGTCAGGGTTTCCCTGGAGCCCTGAGTGCTGCCAGCTTCCAGCTGGATGCTCGGAGGAGACTGGTGCTTCTGCTGAGCGAGCCGGAGGTGTGACTAACGTGCCCTTAGTAGCCCTTCCCGGCTGGCTTTGTTCTTGGGCTGATCTGTGTTCTCAGGAGGGAGTCCCTCTCCAGAGGGGGATGTTGCTGCAGCCTGCCCTGAGCTGTGGCTCTTGGGCAGCTTCCTGTGCCCTGCCTGTGCCAGCTCCAGCAGGCAGAGGTGCTCCTGCAGCACAGGGGGTGAATTAAGGGCACCATGAGGACCTTGCATTGGACCTTTTTGGCCATCGCGATGACCAGCACCAACATCAGAGAGCTCTGCCTTTTGTGGGTGACCTGAGGATGTTGTGTGCACTTAGGGGATCTCTTGGGTGTCCTGCTCAGCTCCCACCTCTCCTCCTTCATTTCTACCCCTCAGCTGTGGCACGTGGCACTTGCACCCAGTTCTCGCCCCGGTCCCGTTTGTGATGCAGGTGCTGGTTAAGGACGTGGGGATGTGGGGGCAGGAGCAGGTGCTGCCTTGAGTCCTAAGGAACCTGAATTTCTAGTGGGAGAAGGCAAAACATCCATACAGTTTGACGGAATAACCCTAAACATAAAAGGGGAACAAAGCTGTGGAAGGGGCTGGAGCAGCAGGAGCAGCTGAGGGAGCTGGGGGGGGCTCAGCCTGGAGAAAAGGAGGCTCAAGGGGCACCTTCTGGCTCTGCAATCCCTGCCAGGAGGGGGCAGCCGGGGTGGGGAGAGGGTGGTCAGGCTCTGCACCAGGGAACAAGGGGAAATGGCCTCAGGTTGCACCAGGGGGGGGTTAGATTGAATATCAGGATTTTTTTTTTATGGAAAGCATTGTAAAGCATTGGAATGGGCTGCCCAGGGAGGTGGTGGAGTCACCATTCCTGCAAGTGATCAAAAAACATGTGGATGTGGCACTTGAGGATGTGGTTTAGTGGTGACCCCGGCGGTGCTGCAGGATTGACAGTAGGACTTGGTAATCCTAAAGGTCTTTTCCAACATTAATGATTCTACAGTTCTGTGATTGTAAATGCTCTTTATCTGGAGCATTTTCTATTATCCATGCAGTGCTTCTGCTCCCAACAAGCATCAGCAATGGCTGGGGGGGTCCCCCCGACCTTGTGCTTTTAGCTGTCAGGTGAGAGAGAAGATGCTCCCTGACTACACATCTCCTGTGAATAGTCATGCATGGCCTTTGTGGGCAAGCACAGCTACTCCCTTCCAGGGCCAAATACTTCAGGAATTGCTGAGCTCACTTTTTTGGACACTATGCAGCAGTAGCTCAGAGCAGAGGACACTGATGTTTCCTGATTTCCAAGAAGACTCTCTCATCTCAGAGGTCCCATCTCTTTATACAGGAGGAGCTCCAGCTTCTGCCTGCAGCTTTCACAAAGCAAGGGACCCTCTTGTCCCATCAGGATGATTGATGAAAAACTTGTTTTCCTTGGAGAAGGAAGACCAAAAGCAGAGTTTGGATTTGGTTTCTTGGTCTGCTGCAGCCTCAGTAGAAGGTTTGGAGTGATGTCTTCATGTCTGTATGGTTTTTCAATTTCCTGGATGAGCTAAGACAGGGTGGGCTGAGCACTGAGATCATCCACACAGGGCCGAACAGCAGATTTCCAAGGAAAGGAGAGAGCCTGGCAGTGTCCTCTTTAACCATCTGTCTGGCAGAGGCTGCACAGCTATTCTTTGGAGGTGCTGCTGGGTCGTTTATTGCCTTGCTTGGAGCCTTGTTTGGGGCTGAATTATAGGTAAGAAGGCCCTCTCCCAAACCTCACTTTCTTGTTCTAGACTATTCCAAGACATGCAGTGTCCCTAAATTGTCCCTGCTGCAGGGCCCAAAATCCAGGTCTAAGTGTTGTGATGATGATTGAATTGTTTAAATAGTTTGATTCACAATGACAAGGTCAAAACCCTGAGAATGAAATCAGCAGGAGAGCTCTGCATCTGATTAACCCCCGTCCACCACATCTCTTTCCCTCCCAACCATCTTGCAGACATGCTCTTCTGACATGAAATCCCTCCAGGGTTTGCTCTCAGGCCACTGATTTTTCACTCCCTTCCATCTTGTTTCAGCTCTGGCTTCCCAAGCCACGTCTGGGCTGGTGGATAGTGAGGTGGAAAGTCCATGTTTCCCACTGAACAGCCCATTCCCAGCCAAGCAAAAGGCTCTAGCCCAGCCATCCAGTTGCTCAAGGTTAGAAAAATTTCCCAGAAAGATAATGTAACAAAGCAGAAAAATCTGAGGGTTTGGTACCACCTGGAGCTCCCAGGAGGAAGGAGAGGTCTGACAGTGTTGCTGAATTGCAAAAATGCCCTCAGTGGTGCTTCCCCAAGCTCCCAAAAGATGCCAGTGTGCAAAATGCCAGCTCTGAGATGCACTCACAGCAGAGATTTATGGCACAGCAACATGTACTTAAAACAATCTGGCTACGTCACCCCCACAGGAATGTGTTAGATCCTGCACCTTCCTGAGGCACGCAAGGTATCGCGGCTCATCTCCTGTGCGACAGAGCCAGCAGATCAACTCTTTGCAAAGCCTGGAGTCTCTACTGATGCAAAAGAGAGGTTTGAAGCATGTAGGATCATTTCTCCTTGCAGAAATATCAGTCTTGTCTCTTGTGGTTTGCAAACAAATTGCCCAGCACCAGTTTTCTGTTCTCCGGAGCGCTGCACTTGAGGGGGGTGTGATCACCGGGCCAGCATTGCACAGTGGCAGGGCAGGTTTGGCTGCAGGGCTGAGTGGTGACATCCCTTGGGAAGGGGAGTTTGGGCTCTTGTGCTCTGCTGAGGGTCCTTGACCGGGTGACACAGCTCAACCAGGAGTAAACACCTCAGGAACACACCCATGTGCCTCGGGAGAAGGGATTATTTTTGTCAGCTGGATCTTCTGTGTGTGCTCATTTTGTCTCGCTGCTGAAGCCTGCACCCCAGGGATGGGTGAAAATTAAACCTTGGTGATGCTGTCTCACTTTTACAAGCTCAAAATGTTCAAGCTTCTGACAACCCCCCTGCAAAATAACCAATAAAACAGAACAAACCACAAAACCCAAATCTTGAGGCACTTATCTTGTATTCTGAGTCACATGATGTGTAGTGTTCACTCACTTCTTCACCAAAGATGTTTTGGGTTTTTCATGGAAGCACAGAATGGTTTGTGTTGGAAGGGACCTTTAAACTCCTCTTGTTCCAATCCCCTGCCATGGGCAGGGACACCTCCCACCAGCCCAGGCTACTTCAAGCCCTGTCCAACCTGTCCTTGGACACATCCAGGGATGGGACAGCCACAGCTTCTCTGGGCAACCTGTGCCAGGTCCTGCCCACCCTCACAGGGAAGAATTTCTTCCCAATATCCCATCTAATCCTACCCTCTGTCAGTGTGAAGCCAATCCCCTTTGTCCTGTTCCTCCATCCTTTGTCCCAGTCCCTCTCCAGCTCTCCTGGAGCCCTTTCAGATACTGGAAGGTACTGTGAGGTCTCCACACAACCTTTCCTTCTCTAATATATGTATTTCTCCAGGCTATATTTGTATCTTCATCTCCTCCTGATACCTTCCTTTGGATACCTTGTTTGGCAACAATCCTTTCAATTAATAAGGCCTTGCAGATACTTTCTGTGCAGAATCCTTTGTCGAGGTGCTGTTGCTGGAGCTGCAGGGCACAGACAGGCTGTTCCATACACATCCCAGCAGAGAGGCTGGGGTGGGCAACATCAGGAAGCACCAAAATTCAGGCCTGTGGCTCAGCATTGTGCCAGTCCCTCATTTGCTCTGGGAAGTGCTCTGGGAAGTGCACACAAACACCTCAGGTGTTGTTTCCTCTGCCTCCCCTCCCGGTGTGTTCCCTGGTGTCTCTCAGCTCGGCACTGCCGTGTCACTGTCTCCTGCTCCAGCTATTAGCTTATGTTAGACACAGCAAGTAAATGAGCACCCGAAGTTGCCCTTGTTTTGCAAGCACAATTATAATAATAGGTGAGTCTGTCTGTGTTGTAAAACGTGGCAAAGGCAGGGAGTGTGTCTCTGTGCCCAGACTCTGTGTCCTCCCTCCCCTGCCTGCCTGTGGGTGGATCAGTCACCTGGCACAGGCACTAAGGCATTGCCACCAGGAGCACTCTGGGCACAGCCAGGGAGTCCAAAAAATCAGTCTGTGCTGCTGAGACAGAAATCCAGACACCAAAGTTCATTAATGAATTTGTGCTTCTCTCCCATGTTAGTCCCAGCAGGGATCTTCTCTGTTGCTCTCAGTACAAAAGTGTTTTGCTTTGTTTTCTTCAGGGATCAACCAATGTGGTTTACCAAGCCCACCATGTGAGCAGGAGTAAGAGAGGGCAAGTTGTGGGCACCAGAGGAGGATTCCGAGGCTGCACCGTTTGGCTCACAGGTATTTTCCCCTGGGTGTGGGGGCGTGGCTTCACCTGTGAAACATCCTGCATGACTATGGCTCGGGGGTGGGGATTTGGGATGCACGGGAAACGTCAGCACTCCTTGTGAACAGGGAATTGCAAAACACTCACACGTGGGAAACACAGACACGCAGTGCTGGTGCAGCAAGATGTGCTCCCTGGCAGCTGCTGCCCAGAACTGATGTTTTTATGCATTTCCCAGCTGTTATCAGGCTCCTTTGAACACGTCAGAGGCCGTAAGGGAGCACTTGTTGTTCCCAAGTGTGTACCTGAGGAAGCCTTTGTTCAAATCCAGCCAGTCCTTGGCAGTGAAACGTGCCCAGGGTTGTCCAAAATGCGGATGTTTTCATTCAGGGGTGGTGGGAAGTTTATTGGGACACGTAGGTTTGCTGTGTTTAAGGCAGCACAAGGCAGTCACCTTGTCTGGACAATAAATACTCCCAGCCAGTCACACTGGAAGCAATTCCTCATACTTGTTTTGTTGCCCTTCTCTTCTGCTTTGAAATATAAACTCATTGTTTGGGGATTAGGGGCTGCTGGAAATAACAGTTGCATTTCTCATCTCTAATATTTAGACAACTCTGTCTTTTGCCACTTGTCCTGTTGTTCCTTTACTTGTTAAACATTGGCATTTTCTCTGCCTGAGGGAGAATGTTGAAGGACATGATTGGAAGGGTTTGTAAAGCTGTTCTGATTTGCCTTCCTGTCAGCTTAGGTGGTATGTGTCGGATGAAAACACATTTCTGTTTTGTTCTTCTCTTCAATTTTAATTCAATTTCAAAAAATATATCCAGGGCAATTTCCTTCTCTTTCCAATATCGCTCAAAAATCTCATGTCTGAGCTTCTCTGGCTGATGATTATTCTTTGAAATATGCACCCAGAGAAGGAGTGTCCGTGGATGCAGGGAGGCTGTTGCTGCTGGAGCCTGTCCCACCCCACACAGTTGTGGCAAGAGCCTTTCCTTGGGTTCAGTCTGGGAGAGCAGTGGACTCTTGACAGTGGGAACAGCAGGAGGAAGAGGAAGATGCTGAGAGACCTACAGGCAACAGCACCCTTTCAAACTTCCCATACATACTGGTACCTATTTGTCCCACCGCAACCCAGCAAGAGGTGCTTTTGCAGCATTGCTGGGTTCAACCTCTCCAGAGGCTGGGATGTAGCAGCTTTTCCCATGGCATTAATAAGAAGGGTTGACTGAGATGTGCTAAAAAGATGAATCCAACCTCTCTACCTGATTCTTTCCTAAAGCCACACCAGACAGAACGAGTTTTGCTGTCAGTGTCCCAGCAGGTCTTGCGTTACACCTTCACTCTTTTGACCTCAAACCTGCCCCTCACTCCTCTGTCTCCAACAGGCCTTTCTGGAGCTGGCAAGACAACCATTGGCTTTGCTCTGGAGGAGTACTTGGTCTCTCATGGCATCCCCTGCTATTCCCTGGACGGCGATAACGTGCGGCACGGCCTGAACAAGAACCTGGGTTTCTCTGCCGAGGACCGCGAGGAGAACATCCGGCGCATCGCCGAGGTGGCACGGCTCTTCGCCGATGCGGGGCTCGTCTGCATCACCAGCTTCATCTCTCCTTTCACAAAGGTACCCTCCCCACAGCACGGTCTGCCCTCCTCTGATCCCGACCCCGTGGCTGTCCTTAGGGAAGGGAGATGGGCATGGAGCATTCCCTGAGCGCGCCATTGGATGCTCTGGCTCACACCTTCTCTCTTCTTTTGTAAAACACCACCAAGACACAACTGCACACCAGCAGTACCAGCTGCAGGAGGGCAGTTTGACAGGACCTCCCTGAATGTATTCAGTGTTACAAACTGATGAAAAGCTAAGAGGAGTTTAAAATCTCCCTGCAGAGGCTCCTACTATTAACCCCTTAGAAGCAGAAAAGAGGGCCCCAAACAATGGCTTGTCCTTGTGCTATCACTGCGTTTTTGGAAGGAGATTTGATGGGGGTTTTTTGCTTCCTGAGAGGACCAAGTAGTTGTTATCAAGCTGCTGCAAGCAGTTCCTTTTTTCGTAGAATCACAGAATCGTTAAGGTTGGAAAGGAACTCTAACATCACCAAGTCCAGCTGTTTTGACACAGGGCAGATAATTATTCACAATCAAGTTGTTCTATCCTGCTTAACAAAAAGATCTTTGAGTCCTTGGATGGAAATAGTTGAAACGAGATCAAACTTACAGATTTTTACCATTTTTTTCAAATATCTTTAAAGTAAAGGAAGGAAGGGAGATTAAAAACCCATATTAAAATTAGTGTAAATTTAATAAATCTATAACAGAAATAAATTTGCCTGTGTCAAATTCCAGGACACATCATGTAGCAGGAAGGTGCTTGCTGCAATTCGGACACACAGGATTTTCCCATCTTTCTTCTGACAGGATCGTCGAAATGCACGGAAAATTCATGAGTCAGCTGGACTTCCTTTCTTTGAAATCTTTGTGGATGCTCCTTTAAATATCTGTGAAAGCAGAGATGTGAAGGGCCTGTACAAAAAGGCAAGAGCTGGAGAGATCAAAGGTATGGAGGAGTGAGGTCTTATTTTGCCCTTTCTTTCCAAAGCTTTGGGCACCTTGTCATGGGTTTTTTAAGGTTCTTTGTAGAGCACAAGAGGATCCTGTTTCCCTAATCTTGCTGTCACAAGTGTCACAAGCATGGTTGAATGCCTATTGGTTATTTGTACAGCATTGTTGGCTCTAGGGCACCAAGTATTATGCTAAATAAATTTAATTTGGGGTTTAATTGTCTGCAGGATTCACAGGGATTGACTCGGAGTACGAGAAACCCGAAGCTCCTGAATTAGTGTTGAAAACGAACGTTGCGTCGGTGTCTGAATGTATCCAGCAGGTTGTGGAGCTCCTCCAGGCACAGGTAGGTCCCTGTCACTGGCAGCTTTGGAAACCTGCCTTGAGACATGGACTTTCGGTGTGTAAAAACCAGTGTGCTTCCTACAAGTACTATCTTCTCTCTCTTTCAGAACATTGTCCCCCAAGGCTCAGTTAAGGACATTCTTGAGCTGTTTGTGCCTGAAAATAAACTCACAAGTGTCCAAGCTGAGGCAGAGAAGTTACCATCTGTGGAGATCACTAAGGTACCATCATGGGTCCTGTCATTATCTAGCTGTTCCAACTGTAGAATCTTCCAGGAGGACGTTGCCAGAGGGGTCTGTGTTCCTCTGATGGCCACGTCCTTTCCTGGCTGTGGTTTATGGTGAGCTGAGGTGTGATCTTGACCCTAAAACATCTTCTGCCATGTCTCTACCCTGTGCTGTAGGAAGCCAGGGCTGTCAGTTCCCTTCACTGTGATAATACAGCCCCACAAGTTCACACTGACAGGTGGGATATTGGGGAAGAAATTCTTCCCTGTGAGGGTGGGCAGGCCCTTACACAGGTTGCCCAGAGAAGCTGTGGCTGCTCCATCCCTGGAAGTGTCCAAGGCCAGATTGAAGCAACCTGGGCTAAGTGGAAGGTGTAAGGGCTAGGGTAAGGGCTCTTCTTGCCTCTTCAGGGCTTGACACTTTCAGCACCGGGAGGGGGAAGGGATGGGCCCCAACTGCCCATCAGGGGTATAATGCAAAAGTCAAAAGCCTGCAAAAGTCTCCTAGAATGCATAAATCATTAACTGATTCAGTCTCCAACACCTGTGTTCAAAGCAAAATGACATGAGAGCGCTGTTGCAGCAGAAGGGAAGGAAAAGCAACCTCTGAGTGGTGACAGGAGTGCCCTCTGTGTTTGTTTTGCAGCTGGATCTGCAGTGGGTGCAGGTGCTGAGCGAAGGCTGGGCCACTCCGCTGACGGGCTTCATGCGTGAGGCAGAGTACTTGCAAGTGCTGCACTTTGGCACCCTGATCAGTGGTACGGACCCCACGGGGCAGCTCCATGCTCGGCTGTGTCCTCCTCCTTTCCTCTCCTGTGCCAAACCTGGGGGCTTGTGACAGTGGCCAAGGTCACTGTGCCATGGGCACAGCCCTGGCTCACAGCTCTGACACCCTGCACAGTCCTGGTCAAATAGGAGCCCTTGTGGAGCTCTTTTCTGGGGTAAACAGAGATGCAAACCCCAAGCCAAGCACGCAGGCTGAGCTTGAGATGGGAGGAGAAGGGGCCTGTTCCTTGGGAACAGGAGCAGAGCCTGATTTTGATCCCCCACCCCATTTTCCTGCCTATTCAATCTGGTAACTTGAAACAAATCAGATTTCCTCCATCCATTAGCAGCATGTGGTTCATCCCTGGAAAAGGCAAGGAGTGCTCAGGTAATGACCATCCACAGCTGAGAGTGAGGCAGGGATGTTCCCATCCAGTTTCTCAGCTGTAGGTGCTGTCTGTGGCTTCACCTGCACACAGAGCTTTGTAGACCTGGTGGTAGTGACCTCTGCCCTCAAGGATCTGGGATCTTGGTGGGCAAGTCCCTTTGAGCTTTGCCAATCTTCTGGAAGATCCCATGGTCACGCAGGGCAGTGACATGCTGCTGTTTTGGGGATTTGGGCACCGTGCAGCAAAGGCAAAGCTCAGGAGTCCTCCCTTTGGACTGGAGGAGTGTCTGTGTGGGGGCTTCTGCTCTCAGACACATCGTAGCCTTTCACCTCCTTCCCAGGGTGCAAAAAGTGCTCAGAAGCACATGTCCTTGTTATCAGAGCCTGATCTGTGGTCCTTGAGCTGCCTGCAGGGCCTGAGGAGTCACAGAGGTGCCCCATGATGACCACGTTGCTCCAGAGCTCCGTACTTTGTGCCAGAGGCTCGTCTCACAGAGCATTTGTTTTTGGGGTGCCCCCCCTCAGGCCTGCAGGCATCACTGAGCAAAGCTCCTCTGAGGTCTGGGAGCACATTCAGGATTTGTGGAGCTCCACAGGGTCATGGACAAAGCCCAGGACAGCAGCTTTGCACGGGAGTGAGCTCTTCAGAGCAAGGTCTCTGTAGCAGAGGACGTCAGCACCAGTCCCTGGTTTACCTTGTCTCCATGGGGGTCTCCAAGCTCAACATCTGCATGGTCAGCCCCACAGGATGACATCTGGGCAAGAAGGAGAACATCCCAGGTGCTCTTGGATGAGCTTTAGGGAATGGTGGAAGGTTCCACTTCATAGTGCTGAGACTGGGGTGTGGCAGTGCCCAGGAGAGGCTTGAGACTGGTCCTTCCAGAGTCATCAGTCCAGCCCTTTGCCCTGGGGGGTTTCCAGCAGCTCCAGTGACTGCTTTGGTGGAGTTGTTCAAGTTAGTGCTGCACCTGCTCGGACTCGGGGCAGTAAATCCCACCCTGCTATCCCAGCAGCTGGGTGATGATGAGCTTTGTGGATGGCCAGCAGGAAGAGAGGAGGGTCTGCAGGGTGTGCCGTGGTGTGTGCAGTGCTCTGCCCTCTGCTCTGGTGGCCTGGGACTCCATCAGGATGGGGTGGCAGTGGCAGGGGAGCTGCTGTACCTCACTGCTGGCCAGAGTGATCCATATTGGGTGGGTGAGAGCTGGAGAGGCTGGGGTGGCACCGTGGAGGACCATGGCCACACCATCAGGCACCCTGCCCGTGGTCAGGAAGTGCCTCGCTGAGGTTTTAAATGCTTTGGTTCTTGCAATGGTTTCTGTAACATGCCCCTGAGTGTTAATTATCTTAATTGTGTTTGTGTTCTTCCAGGAAAGAATCGCTTGGTAGCTGGTATGTATATAACTGCTCTTAGGCAAATTACTTCAATTGAGTTGGGGTTTTTTGGCCATAATTTTTTGAGATTTATAGGAGAAAAAAAGGAAATTATTAAGACTAGACACAACCAGGCCTATTTATGATCCAGGCAATTGCACATGGCCTGACACACCTCATGTCCTACCAACCAGTCTGCACAGAAATCCCAGTCGTGCAGCTTTGTAATTACCATCACTGGAGTGATCTTGTGTTAAATCTCCATCTTGCGTTTGGAAATGGAGCCTGGAGATCCTCCCTTTCAGCATCATTTGCTGGTTTCCTAATCCAGCCATTTTTTCCCCATGCTGACTTCATTGACTTATCACTACTAATATGATTTAAATGTGCAAAGATGGTAATGATTGGGTCTCATGTGACTATAGCTCTGATTATTCCTGAAAATTGCTGCCTGGCAGGCAAATGATACCCAGTTGTGAGTTAAAAGTCAATGCAAATATTTTAATAAGGATTAAAAAATCTACATCGTAGCCAAAATCCTCAAATTAAGGCTCTCAATGGTCCAAACTGAATTTAGTGGGATCAGAACAAATTGAATCGGTAATTTGTTTGTGATTGGAAATGCATGGGAGGGGCTGATCCTTCTCCTTTAAACACGGGACTATCCAAGCAGAAATAGGAGGACTTTAGTGGAGCTCTGGGAAATTGGGGGAGTGGGGACAAAACCAACATGATTTTGAGATATTTACTGACAACACTGAAATGAGAAACTACACGAGCAAATACAGACTTGCTGTCTACACCCAGATTAAAAATGGACAGTGAAGAGGTATAGAGGAGGAGGAGCAGTATACAGATATCCAGAAAAGAAACCAAGAAACCAAGTGTGATGGTGTTCTCCCTGGTGGAAGAGGCAGGTCAGGAGGTGTGCAGGGAATGAGATGCTCCAGGGGACACCATACTGGAGCCACCTCCGTAGGGGTGGTTTTCCTGGAGGAGGAGACAGGAGTTATATCAGGGTTGCATTTTGCAAGTACATTTAAATTTATCAACTTTACAACTAACAGATGAACCAGGGAAAGAGAGAGAGTGCAGGAAGCAGTGAGGTGCTCCAGGTGTCTTGGAGACCTCTCTAGCCCTGAGACAAGGAGTTTTGTGTTCCACCAACATCACTATTTATCAGCAGTGCTGAAAAAGCAGCGCGATGACTTAAATCTTTACAGAAACCTCCATTTGCTGAGTTCCCAAGCCCCAGGGCAGGAGGATGGTAACATTCTCCCCCTCTCTTGCCAGATGGAGTGGTGAACCTGAGCATCCCCATCGTGCTGCCGGTGTCCTCGGAGGACAAGCAGCGGCTGGAGGGCTGCGAGTCGCTGGCGCTCGCCTTCCAGGGCCGGCGCGTGGCCGTGCTGAGGAGCCCCGAGTTCTTCGAGCACAGGAAGGAGGAGCGCTGTGCCCGGGTCTGGGGCACCACCTGCCCCAGGCACCCCCACATCCAGGTAGGCCTGTCCCCTCACCACCCTGGGAAACTTGGCTGGGATGGCAACCCCTTTCCCAAGGGTTTGAGGGTCACAGGTTTCCCACGTGCCCCACTTCGTGCTGGGAATCATCACATCCCAAGCAGGAAGGACTGAAGAGTTGGACTTGATGATCCTTGTGGGTCCCTTCCAAATCAGGATGTTCTGTGATACTGGGAAATTAATGCTTCTCAGTTTGGCTGTTCCATACAGGCAGCCAAAAGGGGTGTTATGTTTTCACATCTTCCTCTCTTCCCACTTACTCTGGCAGTACAAGGAACTTCACCCCTCAGAAAAGGAGAGTTCCAGGTTCCACCCAGTGACTTGAGCTGTCAAAACTTGTGACTTTTCTTGAAAAGCCTAAAGCTGTGCTAATTCTTTCCCCCTTCCTTAAAATGCCTCTTGTGATTAATCAGGAGGAGGTGTTCCCCATGAAACAACCCTGTTCCTCCTGCGTATTCCCAGGAGGAGAGAGCAAAGAGTGTGGTGGAGGAAGGTCTTGTGCCATACCTTGTAGACTCCTGGCTGCCAGCCTGCAGCACCCAGCTGGGTGCAGTGGTGGGGACTGGGTGGCTGATGCCTCACCTGGTGAAGTTTTGCTGCTCATGACATTCAGTTCATGTGGTCACTGTAATGGTGACCTACAATGTGCTGAAGGAGAAGGGAGAATCACTCCACAAGCAGAGTTGAGCTGAACACTTTTCAGAGACTGGGAGAGGGCAAAGGAGGTACTTGCTGTCCCCTCTGCCCTGCACGTGTGTGTAATTCACAGATGGTGATGGAGAGTGGGGACTGGCTGGTGGGGGGAGACCTCCAAGTCCTGGAGAAGATCAAGTGGAACGATGGGCTGGACCAGTACCGCCTCACACCGCGGGCTCTGAAGCAGAAGTTCAGGGAGATGAATGCTGGTGAGTGCCCTGGGTTAGCACTGGTGCCATGGCTCTTCCTGCCCCACCTGGCACTGGGAGGTTGGTGTGATCCGTGATGGTGTGTTCCCAGGTTCACAGCACTTGCCAGATTGCTTCTGGATACTCCCAAAGTGGGACTGTTCAGGTGGGGTGAGCAGCACGAGGGACCCAGCGCATGACACGAAAAGCGGGGCAGGGTCTCCTTGGCTGAGGACAGTGCTTGTAATGGGCTGTGCCCTCAGTGGCCTGGAAAGTGCGGAGCATCCTGCTCGTGTCCTCCCTGGCAGCTCAGAGCCTCTCTGCACTGACACAATTGACCCTTATACATGGGGGCCAGTTCAGGTCTCTGCTCCCAGGTGTCTATCCCATAGAATCCCAGAATGCTTTCGGTAGGAAAGGACCGTAAAGATCACCTCATTCCACCCCATGCCATGGGTAGGGACACCTTCCACTGTCCCAGGTTGCTCCAAGCCCCATCCAACCTGGTCAGACTGGCAGGGGTCAGGCATCCACCCTCACTTTGAGGAGAGAGCATGGACCTTCCTGAAGGTGCCACTGCCCTCAGGGAGGTGGCAGGTCACTTAGGAAGTTGGGGAACTTGGGTGGAAGTGTCCAGCGGCATGTACAAGCATTACAGGAGGGCTGCTAGGACTGAAAGCAGCCCCAAACAGGGATGTGTAATGGTAATAACCTTGGCAGAGTGGTGGACCCATGTGAAACGCTCCCCTGGGGTATTCAAGGCCTCACTCATGTGGTGACAGGACACACACACATCTCTCATGACTGTGTGGAGACACCACGAGTGTAAAATGGAGCTGCAGGGGCTGGGGGACAGTGCCAGCCCGTGACCCTCTGCATCCTTCCCTTGCAGATGCCATCTTTGCGTTCCAGCTGCGCAACCCCGTCCACAACGGGCACGCCCTGCTCATGCAGGACACGCGGCGCCAGCTCCTGGAGAGGGGCTACAAGAACCCTGTGCTACTGCTGCACCCTCTGGGAGGGTGGACCAAAGATGACGACGTCCCGCTGGAGTGGCGGATGAAGCAGCACGCGGCGGTGCTAGAGGAGCAAGTCCTGGACCCCAAGTCGACCATTGTGGCCATCTTCCCCTCTCCCATGCTCTATGCTGGCCCCACGGAGGTAACATAACCTTTGGCTGCCCAGCAGGGCAGGGTGTGAGGGCTGTGCATGGGGACTCTGCTGCCACCCCACCCCTGCAGCTCTGGAAAGCCCCAGGAAGGGACCAGGAGCCGTTGCCTTGCTGTTTGTTCCCTCCATGGCTGCCCCGCACTTGCTGCTGCCACCATGTCCCTGCAGAGCTCGGCTCTGTGGGCTCCCACCCTCCCATGGGGAGAAGGGACAGAAATAGACTTCACCTTTTCCTCTTTTCCCCCAGTGGTTTCCCTTCTCCTCCCTAAATCAGTGGGATGAAAGGGGTAAACACTGGGCCTTCCCTGAGGGAGGAAGGGTGGGATGTGTGGGCAGTCTTTGCATGTTGCAAATTCAAACTCTGGCCTCCATTTGCCACCAGATTGGAACAAACCCTGTTCCCATGCTCAGTGTTTCTCTTGAAAATGCATGTCCTTAGGAGAGCTGTGGTGTTGCAGCCGGTCCAAGCACTGGCAGATGTGTCTGGATGGCCTCAGTGCTATGAGAAACCACAGCAAGGCTGCTGACACTTCCTTCCCTTCCTTCCCTTCCTTCCCTTCCTTCCCTTCTTTCCCTTCCTTCCCTTCTTTCCCTTCCTTCCCTCCCTTCTTTCCCTTCCCTTCCTTCCTTGTCCCTCCCTTCCTTCCCTGTCCCTCCCTTCCTTCCTTGTCCCTCCCTTCCTTTCTTGTCCCTCCCTTCCTTCCCTTCCTTCCTTGTCCCTCCCCTCCTTCCCTTCCTTCCTTGTTCCTCCCTTCCTTCCTTGTCCCTTCCTCCCTTGTCCCTGTCCTGCAGGTGCAGTGGCACTGCCGAGCCCGCATGGTGGCAGGTGCCAACTTCTACATCGTGGGGCGCGATCCCGCGGGAATGCCGCACCCAGACACCAAGAAGGACCTGTACGAGCCCACGCACGGCGGGAAGGTGCTCAGCATGGCGCCAGGGCTCACCTCGGTGGAGATCCTCCCCTTCCGGGTGGCTGCCTACAACAAGCTCAAAAGGGCCATGGATTTCTATGACCCCAAAAGGTGATGTGTCGTCGTGGTTCCTTTGGCACATGGGGTTTGTGGTTGCCTTGGGCTCGTGGCTTCCCAGGGCAGAGGGAAAAGCCCTTGGTGTTCCTCTTAAGGAGAGGAATGGGAGGAGAACCTGAGAGAGCCACCCACAGTCCCTTCCAAGAGCTGTCACCAGGTGACGTGGAACTGAAGGTGCCACCAGGGAGGACAAGCAGCGCAGTGAGGGGGCTGAGCGGCAGCAGAAACACAGCCCCTCGCAGCTGGGGAAGTGTGTCACAGACACTGCAGCTTCTCTGGGCTGAGGAACCTCAGGGAGTGGCTCAGGGCAGCTGTGCTGATGGCACCTGTCTCTGTTTTGTGCAGGCATGATGACTTTGACTTCATCTCAGGAACTCGCATGAGGAAACTCGCTCGGGAAGGTGAAAACCCACCCGACGGCTTCATGGCACCAAAGGCCTGGAAAGTCCTCACCACGTACTACCAGTCGCTGGAAAAAAAGAATTAAGGCCTCCTCTCCCCTAGAAATACTTGTATTAAGAGTGAGCAATGATTGATTAATTCCCTATGACACAGATCAGTTACCTGGCACTTCTAATGCTCTGACCAGGGGATGTTCCTACCTGGGTCAGAGTGGTTTGTACTAATCAGAAATACTTTGAGCCTGGTCCTCCCCTTGAAGCTGTTGGGAGCATCCTCGTGGAGCTGGAAGGGAAGGCCCTTCATTCCCAGCTGAGCTTGGTGGCAGGAAGACCAGCACGGCATCTGAATGGGCCACACGGATATTGTGGTGCTGCTGGGGCCACACACCAGCTCCCAGTGCAGAGGTGGGACCTCAGCACCAGGACCAATCCTGCCTATGCCCTGCTGGAACAGGAAGGAAGAAGTGCCTTTGCAGTGCCCCTCACACAGCGAGGCAGGAGCAGGGGCTGAAGTGAGGAGTGGATGCTGCTGCCAGAGGTGGGAGAGGGAAATGGGCTCCCAATGCCCAGATCGTCACTGCCCTCCAGGTTGTGCCTTTTTAATGGCCTTTCTAAAAGGATTTTTTTAAATCAGCCTTGACCACCGCCAGTTCCTTTTGGCTGAGCCAGTTGCTCACTGTCATTCCCTGCTTCCTACCTCCTTCTTGAGCCTTCTGGTCAAACAGAACCTGGGCTGAGCATTCCTTGTGCTCTGAGTCCAGCCTCCCGTGGGGCCTGTGCTGTGACAATCCCTGTGCTTGAAGCCTGGCAGGGGAAGCTGTCCTGGGAGGCAGCAGAGTCCTGAGATCTGAGAACGCTCTGGGCAGCAAGAAAAAGTTGGGGATGCCATCCACGTGCTTTCGAGCATCCTCCCGCCCAGCAGGATGCCCACACTCCTCCCATCCACAAGGCACATCACAGGCAAAACAGCAGTCACCACATGAGGGGGGTCTGGGCACCAGTACCTGGTAAACCCGGTGCGAGGAGACTGAAGCTCTTGGGCTCATCTGTATCGGCAGCCCTGTGTTCTCAGGTGACCTGACGTGCTCTGTGTCAGCGCGGCGGGACCTCTGGCTCCGGCTGGGGCAAAGCCAAGAGCCCCTGCCCGGGGCTGCTCCCAGCTCCGGCTGGTGGAAAGTTACCACAGACTTTAACCTCCTTCCCCGTCCTCGCCCCCGACACGAACTTTGCCGCGGCGCCCGACGCTTTCCCGCTGGCTCGCAGCTCCGGCGGTGACCTCCGGCGGGACCGGGCAGCGATGCAACACCGGAGCGAACCCCCGCCCCGAGCACGTCCCGCTGGCACCTGGCACAGCCTCGAGAGCTCCGGGGTCCCCTGCCCGTGCTTAGGGCCCTGCCTGCGGCCAGCGGAGGCTTTCCCAGGGAAAAGGCTGATCCCCCATCCCCTTCCCGGCTGCCGCGCTCGTGTGCGAGGTGCCAGCGCAGGGAAACTGGTGCCTTTGCTCGTTGCTGCAATGAGCTGAATTTGTGAATTTTGTGCCTGCCCTTCTTTAGTAGCTGCCCGAGATCCGGTGAGGTTGTGTTTCCAAAGAACAGGAACCATGTTCCCCTCCTCTTGTGCTCCGGTTTTAGTGACCAACAGATCCATGCTCAGCCAATCAAACCAGCTCCCACTCGTCAGGCAGGGTAGGGAGTGATACCTCCAGCTAAGACCTGTTTTGCTCTGGCTACGGCACAGTGTCCAGGCCTTTGTGTATGACAGGAAATACCCTTCCAGAAAGTCTTGTTGGGTGGTTTTTCAAGTCATTTTTTAAAGTATTCGGAGCAGAGCCCCAAAGCTGTGCTATACCCCAAGGAAATGCTGCAGCCCCATGGTGGGTGTGACAGCACATCAGCACCAGCACCTCATCTGCTCAGGCCCTCTGGCAGGGACCTGGCAGCCAAAAGCAATATTCCTACTTAGGATTTTTAAGGAGTGAATTAGCACTGTTGCTGCTCATCATAAAATAATCCAACACTGAGGAAACTCTGCAGTAAATCCAGGTGATTGCAGCCAAACACAGATGTGTTATCCCTGAAAACCAGCGTAGTGTCCTGATTACCTCTGATTAGAATATGTGGGATGGGGGGGGTTATAGTGTATTTATTAAAGACATGAGACTGGAATTTGTACCTCACCTGATTCATCTCATGATTTAATATATTCTGAACTCGATACTCTGCTATGAAATACTCACTTTTAGTACAAATAAATATTTATACATGTGAGTAGCTCTCTGATTTTTTGGGGGGGAACTTTGCCTTACATCTTGGAGCTCAGCACTGCAGACTCCCACCAGCCCAGGGTGCTCCAAGCCCTGTCCAGCCTGGCCTTGGACACTCCCAGGGATGGGGCAGCCACAGCTTCTCTGCCCAACCTGTGCCAGGGCCTGCCCACCCTCACAGGGAACAATTCCTTCCCAGAGTATCCCATCTAACCCTCCGACAGTGGGAAGCCATTCCCCTTGTCCTGGCCCTCCAGGCCCTTGGAAATTGTCTCTCAGCATTTTTCCTGTTGGCCCCTCCAGGCACTGCAAGGCCACAACTGGGTCACCCAAAGCTTCTCCTCTCCAGGCTGAACAATCCCAGCTCTCCCAGCCTTTCCTCCCAGCAGAGCTGCTCCAGCCTCTGCCCATCCTGGGGCCTCCTCTGGCCCTGCTCCTTGAACCCACATTCCCCCAGACCAGCACTACCCTGACTTGCAGGATTAGCACCCCATATCCCACACTCTTCCCATTCCCATAGCCCAGCATTTGTGCTGTGCCTTGTGTTTGAGCAACATGCATCTCCCACTGCTTTTTGGTACAAGAAGTCTAAGTAATTATTCAATTACTTTTACACACACACAGATCCCCATTTGGTTTTAAGATTAAATTGGGTCAAACTGAGCCCTGCTGCATCCCCAGCCCAGCATTCCAGAAAACAGGGAGCAAGCTGTGCTTGATGGACAGTGCCAGCAGCTGCTGACACGGTGTCATGGCAGGGCTCCAGCCCCCTTTATTTCACTTTATTTCACTTTGCACTGCATTTGGTTTTACATCATTCTCTGCTTCCAATACTTCCCTCCCCTCCCAGGCAGCAGAGCTGTGACACAACACCCCACCCCGGGGGTTGGAAGAATTCCCTCTACAGATTTTTGTTCAATTAGTGCACAATTCATAGAATTAGACAAAGAAAAATCAATTTCTTGAACATCTCTGACAACAACTTCACCAAAACACTTCTGCCACTCACATGTGTAACCCTTCGCCTTCATCACGACAGAACATCACAGGAACTCACCAGAACAGTTACCAGTACGTTGCTAAATCACATTTGTAAGCTTAAAACTCATCCCTTCCTCTTCCATTTCACAGATCCAAGCATGTGACAGAGCCAAACATCACAGTGTCCCCCCCCAG
The DNA here is from genome assembly GCA_021164005.1 of Willisornis vidua nigrigula. Classification (NCBI taxonomy): domain Eukaryota; kingdom Metazoa; phylum Chordata; class Aves; order Passeriformes; family Thamnophilidae; genus Willisornis; species Willisornis vidua. Next base: position 1,475,850 of record JAJPCS010000146.1, read on the forward strand.
GCCTCAGAGCTATGACACCTCACGGTGCAGGGCCACAGTGGGGCCTCCAGAGGGGACTGAGAGAGCAGCGAAGCCTCAGCACAGCACAGGAGATCAGGAAGCCACAGCTTCCCAGAGCTCAGAAGGTGTGGTGGGGCTTCAGGGAAGACCAGGTAAGATTCTGCTCTAATTGCTCACATCAAGGGAAACCCAGAAACAAAAATAAAAAGCAGAATTCATACAAAATTAAAAGTATTCAAACATTTTTACAGAGTACTTTGCTATCTTTACTAAATGGCACCAGATTTCAAGTGGTCATGTGAAAGAAAGATCAGAAGCATTTCAAATCTTGCTTTTGTTTTAGAAGCAGTTTCTATCTTGGTATTTGCTGCTAAAAGGTAGAGGTGAACTGAGTATCAAGGAATCTTTATACATCTTCTGATTTGGTTTGCTTCAGGAAGTAGAAAAGATTTTCCATACTCAAGTTATCTACAGATTATGTCTATATATAAAAACAAGTGTGGCTATATACACATCACAGGGACTCACCCAGCCCCTCCTGGATTGTCCCTCCTCATCCAGTGCCCCACCCTCACCTGCTGGAAGGCTCCTCAGAGGATCAGCGTGGGACAACACTCTTCGTCTGGGCTCAATTGTTCCACTCATGATCTAAGGTTGCCCTTCCAGTGGCGCGCGATGGAATTTCAATAACTTAGAGGTTTTTGTAGAAAAACGATTCCAGAAACAGAACTCCCTTGTCCATCCCCACTCCCCCCTGGCATTGTTTTTGCTAACTGATTACACAAGTCAAACTAAACCACATCAGCAACTGCAAACACGCTCTGGTGTCTTAATCAAAAACAATCTCCATGGCCAGGTTCTGCATTGAGACGTCCTTGGATTTCCTCATCTTCTCGATGGCCCTGTGCAGGTCCTGCTGCTGCACCGGCCGGATCTCGTCCTCGTCGTGGCTTCAAAGGAGACAGAGAAAGAGCCAGGTGAGGGCTCAGGTGCTGTGGAACAGCTATTCCATTCCCACAGTGAGCAGCAATCACTGGAAATGGGCTCTGATGTGGATCCAGCATCACACTGGAATCATAGAACCACTGAGGTTGGCAAAGCCCTCCCAGCCCATGGAGCCCACCCTGTGCCCGATGCCCACCTTGTCCCCCAGCCCAGAGCACTGAGTGCCACAGCCAGTCCTGCCTTGGGCACCTCCAGGGATGGGCACTCCAAACCTCCCTGGGCAGTCCCTGCCAAGGCCTGACCACCCTTTCCAGGCAGAAATTCCTGCTGCTGTGCCCCCTGCCCTGGCCCAGCCTGAGGCTGTGCCCTCTCCTCCTGTCCCTGTGCTCTGGAGCAGAGCCTGACCCACCCTGGCTACCCCTCCTGGCAGGGACTGCAGAGCCAGAAGGTGCCCTCTGAGCCTCCTTTTCTCCAGGCTGAGCCCCTCCAGCTCCCTCAGCCACTCCTGCTGCTCCAGCCCCTTCCCAGCTCCGTTCCCTGCCCTGCACACGCTCCAGCTCCACCCCAGCACATGCAGGGATTCCCTGGGGGTGTGGGAGGTACCAGAGGGACATCGCAGCACCGTGTCACCAGCACTGAGCCCTGGTACTAAACAGTGCAGCACCATGACTTGTTGGCTCATGCCACCTCCAGCTTGGCACCAATACTCTTATTTTCAGAGTCAAAATCAGGAACCGTAGCTTAGTTAGCTTAGTTGTGTGGGGCTTTTTTGTGCCCAGTTGCAACTTGGCAAGAAAAAGAGCCCGCCAGCAAAGGGGCTGAACCCTCTGTAAATTCATGCCCCAAATCAGGGAGTTCAGAGCAGCAGCTGGGCAGGGGCAGCTCAGCCCTGCCGGGCTGGGGCCAGGCAGAGCCACGGCACGTACGTGTCCTCCTCGCAGGCGGCGTTGACGTACTCCCGCACGCAGAGCAGCGCCGCGTCCCGGCACATCTCCTTCAGGTCACTGCCCGAGAAGCCATCGGTCTCCTTGGCGATCTGGAGGAGATCCACGTGCCTGTCCACCTGCCAGGAACCACAAGGTCAGAGCATGGAAAGTCCAGAGCCATGGACTTCAGTCACCAGGGACAGTCAAGTCCCCTCCCAGTACTTTTACCCACCCTCAGATCATCTTCGCTGGACCTTTTTTGAGAGATGAATTATTAACTGAGGCTTTGAACACTCCAATAATTCATCTCATTAAACTGCTGCTTCAGCTCATCAAACTCTGTGGCTGATAAAGAAAACCCACCAAAATCCAACCATCTTATTGGTCTATCCCAACACTAAAAAAGCCCCTGCACGGATCCGGGTGGCAAAAACTGGAATAATGACCCATTTTCCCAGACACCCACACAAGTTCCTCAGCAACTCTGCTGTCTGGACACCTGTTCCTACTCACACAACCCCAAAATGGGGATTTAGAGGCAAAATAAGGTGTCTAACTCTGTGCACTAACCAGACTGAACTATTCCCACTCATTACCCCACATTTATTCCATCTTTTCATGGTCCCTCCTAGCATGTTTTCCAGTCCATCAGTATTTCCTTTTCCTTTGCAGCATTAACTTCAAGACAGCCAGTGCTGTTGACTAAAAGTGGGAGGAACCTCTGATAACTGGATCCCACATCCTGCCCACAGACACTTCCAGGTGTGCTCAGACTGACCCCTTCCTCCCCTTGGAGGGCAGGTGGGACACAAACACCACACAATAGTAATAACATCTGTAGTAGTTTTCCTCTAAAGGAAATATGAATTATGGAGCAAAAGCAGCACTGTCAAAAAAGTAATTTCCCCTTTCTTGACTTGAGCCAGGAAAGAGTAAAGGAAGGATCAGTATCTCCTCTCTCTGCTTTATGAGGTCTTACAATTTCTTTCACTTATCCAAATGTGATTCACCTTCACCATCTTTAGGGAGATAAATGTATTATCTTGTTATAAAATGAGTAAATGGAGACAGAGAAATGAAGTCATTCTGCTCAGAGATGGTGATTCACCCCAAAATCCAAGGCTGCTGCTCTGATAAGGCTTGTGCTTACACAGGAGGCAACTCCAGTGCTTTAATGTAAGGCCACACCTAAATCCACAGAAGATTCCCAAGTTGCCATCAGGAACACCCTGGCAGGTAATCTCTCCCTCGCTCCGAGGCAGGCAATTATAACACACGTTTTCTGCAAGGCCACTGGTGACACCAGCAAAGGACACAGGAACAGGGCCCTACTTACATTTTCATTTTTCAAAATGAGCTTCAGGATTGCTTCTCTTTGCTTCAAAGCCTGAAACAGAAGGGATCAAAGTCACCAGAGGACAAAGGTAAACACATGTAACACCAAGCTCCAGTTGCCCTGCAGGGGATTTTGGTGCCAGTTCAGCCACACAAGCTGAGCCCTCCCCGAGGAGGTGGGAGGAAACCTGCCTCAGGGCAAATTCGGTTCCACAGGTGATGGTTGGGGCTTTTTAAGCAAGAGAAATCACACCCTGTAATGACGTTACTGACAAACAACTGAGTCCTGAGCAGGTCCTTGCTAGGAAGGAAGACACAGGCAGCAAAGACTGGGTGTTGTATCTCCAAAACTCCTCTTAAATCATTAAAAAGGAAAAAAATTCCCCCATAGATTCTCTAGCAGATGAACAGTTGCTACTCTGTCCCAAAAAATACTTCTTCCATTTCCCTCTGCTTTGCAGATAATTTTTAATGAGTGATTTGGGGCATTTTCATCTCAAACTCAGCTCTAAAGCCTGCAAGGTTTTCCCAACTCCCTGTGCCCATTCCCAATCCACAGCACACCAATTATCCCAGCTGGGACCAATCCTGGTTGATCAAAAAGCACAAGAACAAGAGACAAGCAGTAGGTTCGTGATGGGGTTGCAGTGCGTTGAGGAAAAATCACCCTTCTGTTCCTGAGCGACACCTCCTTTGGTAACTCTGATCCTAGGACAGGGAGCCAATCCCTGGAACATCCCAAGGCACTGCACGTAATTCATCCTTCCAATGACAGGTCTTGATGCAAAGACAAGAGAAGGTACTAAAATCCACATCCTTGCCTTTACTAATTCAAGGAACACTCGGGAGATGAGGAAAGAGTATGGAACAGGTCTGGAAGAATGCCACATGGAGTGAGAGCCAGTTCAAACCACATGGGCCTGGGACCATGAGTGCTCTGTTGCACAATCCATAAGAGGTTTGCTCCTCCAGCTTCGTCTCTGAAGTTTCAGCAAAAGATGAATAATGATTTCTGTAGCCAGAAGGGAATTCTGACGGGGACTGAGCCCCCAACAACACCAACACAAAAATGCCTGGTGACAAAACCAAATGTTCAAAGGAGACTAAAATACCTAGAACAGGGTGGCAATAGCAAATCTGGAGTAAGGGCAACCTTGTGGCAGTTGGCTAATTGATAAAGAGCTTAATTACTGCCTCTGTCACAAATCAGACTCGTGGAATGGTTCAGGTTGGATGGGACCTTAAAGACCATCCTGTTCCAATCCCACTTCAAGCAGAGCAAACCTGATTTTCCAGAGTGCCTGCAGTGCCCAGCTGTGGAAAGGCCTGAGCACAGCGTGGGCTTTCCTGGGCAGAGTTCATTCCCTCTTCCCTCCTTGCAAACTCAACACTGTGTATCCAGAAGGCAGGAGTGGGAGTCAGTAAGTCCTGGTTCTCCACACGAGCTGACCCCAGGTGCTACTCCCCCCCCCCCCCCCCCCCCCGGCAAGTGTGTGCAGCCACTTCTGGTTTTCTTGTGGCTGTTTGCAAGTTTCACATCAGCTCTTTCCAGTGTGCAGCAAATAAACCACTCCATTCTCAGAGAAGAAGAGAAGGGATGGGAAGTGTTACAGATAAAATACCCGAAACATCAAAACCTCCCCAAGAAACACCACCTTAAAAAGCCAAGTTACAAACATGCTTCTAAAACTCAAAAACCAGAACAAAGAATGCAGCATTTCTTGGAAACCGCCCCCCCCAGAGAGCCATTTGCTGGCTCCCGAGGCCCCTTGCCATGGCCCAGGCAGGACTCACGGGCTGGTTGATGTGGAAGCGCGTGGGCATTCTCCTCATGATGGCCGAGTCCAGGTCCTGCGGGCGGTTCGTGGCTCCCATCACGATCACCTGGGAATTCCAGCAGACAACACCAGTCAGCCTGAAACCAGCTTTGGAAAATGTGGATTGGGAGTTTCAAAACCAACCAACCAGGTGATGCTTCCCACTTTATCAAGAACATCAACATCTGAAGAGGTTACGTAAGGGATTCCTGGCCCTGACCCTGGCCCTGATCGCAGCAAGAGGCAGCTGGAGAGAGAACCTGTGGCACAAATACCACCTGGGGGGAGATTTTTACATCAGGATGAACACCATGAGCCCAAGTGGAAAGTTCAGACCCTAAGAGGGAACTTCAAACTTCTGCTTGTAACTGTTAGTGATGTCACTTCTAATTCCTGGTGCTCTGGGAGGAATTTGGAAGATGTTTTGGTAAGGTGTTCAAAAATGTGGTATTTTCATGCTGTGTTAAAAAAGAATCCCGGAATGGGTTGGGTTGGAAGGGACCTTAGAGATCATCTTGTCCCACAGGCAGGGACACTTTCCACTAGACAAGAAGGGCAATCAGCACCTGGCAGCTTTCACATGCACTACAAGGGTGTCTCTGTTTTTTTAAGCATCAAAAAAGCATTAAATGAATCTATATATGCACAGGTGCATTTGGCAGCAGTGGGTTACACATGTCCAAGCCAAGTCCAACACAAGGACAGTGTTTACCTCATTGGGGCACTCCAGTTATTAATTCCAGAACAAATTTACTTCCTATTCACACAAGCCTTGTTTTCCCATTTGTTACTCTAAGTTATGTACACGGTAAACACGCAGTCAGGAAAGTGAACAATGTCAGGGCAATTAATCTGCACTGCAGAGGCTCTCCTGACGTTGTGCTGGCCTGCTGGGCAGGGTGGGTGCTGCAGGGCAGCTCCAGCCGTGCTGGTGGCACAGAGCTGCCCTGCCACCTAGAGGCACCAGTCGCTGCCTCCCTGCTGCAATCCACACTGCTCTGGGCATTACTTCCTTTGGCTTTTCAGCCCCAAGGCACATTTTTCACCAGGGCTCTTCCCCCGAGGTCCTGCCAGACTGCAAACTCCATCCTGAGCCCAAAGTTCAGCGTGGTTTCCAGGTGCAATCAACACAGGAATAAATAACATCCATCCCAACACTGATTTACAGTTTCCTCTGAGCCTTCAGGATTTTTGTTACTGTAGCTAAATCCAAATTCTGCTCAACTCGAGGGCCCCCAAACTGTCTTGCTGCAGGGAATGAAGAATCTGACTTGCTCCAAGAAATTGTTGGTGTATTGGGGAAAAAAAGATAATCCATTGTGATTGAAAGATTATATTGGTTTGTTGTGAAGTGTTCCTACCATTGGCTTCTTATTAATGGTAAGCAAACACTCTGCTTTAAGCCACTCAATGTGTCTGTGTACATATACATATATATATATGTACACACATCTATATATATGTATACACACACACACATATATATGTATATATTCACTGTCTTCTACTCATTTTTGGAAGAATCAACTTAAAAGCATCGTTAGCACAAGCTTAAGAGAGACAGAAAAGCAGATCTTACAAACTAATGGAGGTCAGTGCATTGCACATTTACACAGAAACACAGATTTAAAAGGCTGAACATCTTAAACTTGGGGAATAAACATCCTTCTTAAAGGCTTTAAAAACATCATTCCAGGTGACATTCAGAACCACACCATGCAGGGGTTTTGCTGCATTCAAGTCATTTAGAATTCCAGACTGGTTTGGTTGGAAGGGACCTCAAAGCTCATCTTGTCCACCCCTTGCCATGGGGTCACCTTCCACTAGACCAGGTTTATTAGAGAAATATTTATTTCATGAATGGTTTTTGTTGTTTTTTATTTACAGCACCAGCAACTTTTATATTTTTTCCCCTCTCCAAAATACAACAGTTCAATTGAGACCATGGAGGGGACAGAAGAGTGTGGGAATAATGGGATGGAAACACAGCTTAACAGAGTCTGTCTTTGAGGACATCCACTTCTCCACCTTTCCAGGTTAACTCCAGAGCCTGTGCTTATCTAATCCCTGGAGCTTCCCCATCCCTGAAAGTGTCCAAGGCCAGGTTGGACAGGGCTTGGAGCACCCTGGGCTGGTGGGAGGCGTCCCTGCCCATGGCAGGGGGTGGAATGAGATGAGCTTGAAGGCCCCTTCCAACCCAAACCATTCCATGATTCCATGACAAACAAACCAATCTGCACCTGGAATGAATACTCAGAGCTTTCAGTAGCTTTTCCTGAAATCAAAGATTCACCTCACCTGAAGAAAATGTTGTCCAGTCAATGTTTTTTTGAAACAGTTTAAAATTTCCCCGTGCTGGCAGCTCAGACCACACACTTGTATCACTGAGACTTGAGGCACTTCTGGAAATAACTCCTCTTAATTAAAACCAAAAAAGCCCAAACCCAGTCTTCTCAGGCAGAAAAATGATCTGTTAATACAACTCACCTCATTCCCATAATGTGCTGGTCATCACTGACAGGTAAAGAAACCACTTGGCAAACTCCTGCTTCGTGCAAACCTCTTCCCAAGAGGCTCCATGCACAATAACCCAGAGGAAGGAATCCCACCCCTTTTCCTACCCTCCTCTGTCCTCACCTGGCAGTTGTAGTCAGTGTCCAGCCCATCCCACAGGCTCATGAACTGAGCTTTCATCATGGCTGTGGCCTCATGGTCGGTACTCGAGCGGTTCCGGAGGAAGGAATCTGTGTGAGGGAGAAAAGCAGGTCACTGCCAACCCAGTTTGATTCCTCATGTGCACACCTGGGCTGTTCTCTGATCTTAGAAATGCATTTTTATAACCATTGTCACCAAACAAAAGCATTGCTTACCATGAAGAACAGCAAAGGGGAATCTCCCCCAGCTCCTAAATGACATCACACAAGTGTGTACCTATCACACGGCATTGCCCCAAATCCTGTGCTCCAAATGCTCACCTTCCTGAACTCATGGAAAGCAGCCTCTCCTCCTACTTCCTCTGCCTTATTAAACTACTATTCCATATTTTACTTTCCATTCTGTGCCCTCATGGCACAAGCACTGGAGTGGATTTGGTGACAGGTTTCCTCCTGAACCAAAAATCAGCAGCAACTTGTTCTACTTGTAAATTCCTCCACTACCACAAGGAATACATTGCTTTTCCTCATTTGCCATAATTACTTTAAATGTACTACTGAACCTTTCTTCAGTGCTATTTCTATCACTGAACCTTCCCTCTTTTTCAGGAAAAGATGACAGTAATGAAGACATGGTCAAACCCACAGTTTCATGTCACTCTTCTACACAAAAAGAGAGGTTTTTACCTATTTCATCAATGAAAATGATGGATGGTTGGAGCTTCACAGCCAGGGAGAAGACAGCAGCAGCCAGTTTTTGGGACTCTCCATACCATTTGTCGGTCAGTGTGGAAGGCTGGAGGTTGATAAATCTGCAACCTGCTTCCTTGGCTGTAGCTTTGGCAATCAGGGTTTTGCCACAACCAGGGGGGCCATAGAGGAGGACTCCTGAAAAATTCATGGTGTTAATGCTTTGCTGTGACAGACCTGAGGGCTGTGTCTCACCCAGGGAAAGAAAGCAAGGCAGGAAAGCACTGTTCCACCCAATCAAACACAGAGCTGTTTCAGGTAAGGGTTATTAAATTACAGCTGCAAATATTTAAATACAGGCTTAGGGAAACTAAAGGGAGACATTTGGAAAATGGCTGGTTTATTGTCCCTGCCCATGGCAGGGGGTTGGATTGGGATGATCTTTAAGGCCCCTTCCAGCCCAAATCATTCCACGATTCCATTCTGTGACTCCATTGCTGTGCCTGCAAAGGTTACACAAAACTAAGCCTCTATTTATTTCCTGTCAGCACCTGACAGGCCTTGTTTACAGCCAGTTTCAGCCCTGCTAAGAAAACTTAGCACAGAGGGGTGAGAAAAGGGAAAAAAACACAAAAAAACTGAGCCCACAGACATTTTAAACAAATTACCACAATTAAACATGACATCTCATTTTTAAATCTGTCATAGTGAAAGAACTCACAGGAGTGTTTTTCTAACATAGTTGTAGAGAAAACAATTTAAAGAGACAAAATCTAGTCAAAAAAGCCTAAAACACAGAGAATTGTTAAGGTTTTTGCCCCTGTTTATGTGACTGAAGACCACAAACATCACTACTCTGAAGCAGTGACTCCCTATAAACACAGAGCACAGGCGACTAATAAAGCTGGGGAGCTGCCCCAGATGGAAAGTCTGCTTTAAAAAGATAACTAAAAAATTCATTTTTTCCCTTCAGCTTATTAGATCATGGCATTCAAGTAACTTTTCAGACAGCTTCAATGTAGCCTGGAAAAACTAAACCAGCTACCAAAGTGCTGCGTTTTCCATCCCTTGGGGCACTGAGATGGTCACAGATCCAGGCAGCAATTAACAGTTCCAGAAGACAATATTCCAGGGATCAGAGCAGTGAAGACAAACTTTGGTGTTTTGTCCAACATTTTAGGTTTCAACTCTGCTGTTTTGCAGGAACATAGAACAGACGTGGCTGCAAGGATTCCAGCAGGGCCCAGATTCTGTCTGGCTGCTGTAAAGCTGCTTTGCCACCTGCCAGTTTCCTCACTGCCCCACCCCAGAGGAAATCAAGGGATCTCTGGAGGAAAACTGGGATGTCTGTCTTGTTGGATGATGGGGATTTCTAGGACCAGAGCAGAAATGCCTGCAAGATGGGCTTACACTGAGGGCTCATGGTCTGCCTCCTGCTTCTCTGCAGCACAGAAACATCACCCAAGTGTCAAAGCTGCAGAGCCAAAGCTGCAACTCGACTGCCAAAGGACAGGGAGGGGAGGGAGATGAAAAAAACAGGGCAACTTAGGCAGTTAAAAACGCAGGATATGTGGATTACAAGGGCCTGGAGTGGCAGGACAAGGGGGAATGGCTTCCCACTGACAGAGACGAGGTTTGGATTGGATATTAGGAGGAAATTCCTCCCTGTGAGGGTGGGCAGGCCCTGGCACAGGTGCCCAGAGAAGCTGTGGCTGCCCCATCCCTGGGAGTGCCCAAGGCCAGGCTGGACAGGGCTTGGAGCACCCTGGACTGGTGGGAGGTGTCCCTGCCCATGGCAGGGGTGGCACTGGAGGATCTTTAAGATCCTTTCCAACCCAAACCATTCCATGGTTCTGTGATTAATGCACCAAAATGGATCAACAATAACCATTATTAACATGAAACTTCTTCCTTAAAGCAGGAGAGGAGGGGAAATCTGAGGGCCTTCCCTGCAAAACCAGCCCTAATGGTTGCACTTTGGCCTGGCAACACACTTCCCCCTCCCTTTCTGAGTAACTGTAGCTTTTATTTTTAAATGCCACCACACAGATCTGTAACATTCCTTTCCCACCTTTTGGGGGCTGTAAGAGCCTGGAATTCTCAAACAAATATTTCTTCTTGATGGGCAAAATGACAGTGTCTTTCAAATCTGTAATGACATCATCCAAGCCTGCAATGTCACTCCAGGTGACCTAGGAAGGAAAAACAGTATTAGGGATGATCAGCAGAGCTCCTGATGGGGGAAAATACCCCAAATTCCCAAGGAAAAACACAAAAGCTTCAAAGCAGTGCTTGGCCTCACAAATAAGAGACAAGGGATTAAAAACCTCTGCAATTTGAGTTTTAAATCACAGGAGTCTTTTCTGTGTGCTTCCACAGATGTGTATATATGGCAGCTGATGAAATGCAGAGTCAAAGCCAAAGCTATTCCATGTCTGAAGAGCAGGAGAAGCAGGGAAGGCAGTTGCTTACGTGCATGCTGAGTGGGTCCACAAGATGTGCAGCAATGCTCATTTCATACTCTGTCAGCTTGACATTTTTCACTCCAATTTGCTTCATTAGTTTTTCAGCCTGGGAGGAAATCAAATAGCAGGAAAATCAGAGACAGAATTGGACTGTTTAACTCAAAAATGAGTTTTTAAAAATTTACGTGGGGTTTGAAAAAAAACTTCTGTGTGTCTGTCAGTCACACCCTGAAAGAGGTTAAAATGTTTTAAGTAGAGAGTTCTGCTGTTCACTTGAGTGAAGCCCAGTCAGATGTCTCAGTTCCCACCAAACATGTGTCACCCCAGCCCTCCCCGTCCAAACCCATAGCTCAGGCACGATGACCCAAAAACCAACCCAAACCCCATAAAATCACAGAATTTTGGCCCCCTAAACCTCCACAGCGCAGCATCAAGGAGAGATGAACATATTTTTAAGGTAAAAAAAGCTAATTCCCAGAAGCCAGTCACCCTTGAACATGTGTTCAGTGGGTTTCCCCCACTTTGAAAGGAAAAGTCATCAGGAGTGTCGACACACCTGCACAACTCAGCTTCTCTTTGTGCTCAACCTGGCACTAAATCCAACACACCTTTGAGATATTGCAGCTTTTTATACAACACCTGGCACTGGCCCAGATTGGCAAATCTGATTTTTAAATCAAAAGTTCATCAGAAAAGAAAAACCACCCAAAACAGATTTAGGTTGCTCAAAAACTGCTGCTTGAATATGTGAAATTTGTGTCAGCCAGAAAGCAAACAAAAAAGCTGCCACATTTCCAAAAGAAACTCTTCACTTTTGGTTATTTGAAGAGACCAAAAGCCTAAATCCTGAGATTTCCAAAAAAATAATCCCAGTTTCTTTGGATTATCCCAAAATTATCCCTGGTCACCGCCAGGGCAGTTTTCCACCAGAAGACTTCTCATATTCCAGAGAAACACTGAAGAATGGAGTCCTACCTGCTTCTGAGCTTCCACCTTCTGCTTCCTGGTGGGATCTATGGCATCCACCATCCACTTGATGGTGAAGTAGGTCACGGCCCCGAAGATGGTGAGGCGGAAGATCAGCCCCACCACCTCGTTGCGGCTCAGGGGCCTCGAGAAGGCCTCGGCGTGGACCATCCTGCTCCCAGCACTGCACGGGACACACAAGGCACAGGGAGGGACAGAGGGAAGGAAAATCAGAGCTGAGGAAACATCTGCCTCGTGTTTAAACACTGTGTTAGCAAAGCTGTTTGCCTGGGGCTTTGGCAAAGGGCCTGGGGGGACAGGACAAGGGGGAATGGCTTCCCACTGACAGAGAGGAGGTTTATGTTGGATTTTGGAAGGAATTCTTGGCTGTGAGGGTGGGCAAGCCCTGGCACAGGGTGGCCAGAAAGCTGTGGCTGCCCCATCCCTGGGAGTGTCCAAGGCCAGGTTGGACAGGGCTTGGAGCAACCTGGGCTGGTGGGAGGTGTCCCTGCCCATGGCAGGGGTGGCACTGGGTGGGCTTTAAGGTCCTTTCCAACCCCAACCATTCTGGGATTCTAATAGTTTCTTCCACAGCTGGATTCCACACAACCACAGGTTTATCCATTTGGCATCAACAGTGTAAGAGTGGGTCTGAGGTTGTCCATCTTTTACTTCTCCTTACATAAATATTTCTCCACCTGAAGTCACAGCAGGGAAGGGATCCCCTCTCATTTGTCTAAGAAAAGGTAACAGAAGAGAGAAAATGCCCTCCTCTCCTCACCTATTCTCTGCCCTTTCAGGTTAACTCCAGAGCCTAGTGCTTGTCTAATCCCTGGAGCTTCCCCATCCCTGGAAGTGTCCAAGGCCAGGCTGGACAGGGCTTGGAGCACCCTGGGCTGATGGGAGGTGTCCCTGCCCATGGCACAGGGTGGAACGGGATGGGCTTTAACATCCCTCCAACCCAAACCATTCTGGGATTCTATGCACACATTCCCAATGAGCCTGACATTCTGGGACTATTCTTGTCCCAAGAAAGTAAAATCCTGGAGACAGAGACCTCCAATATTTACCCAGAGAGATACATTTGGGAGCTATGGATGACTTGGATTTGACCAAAACGAGGTTGAGAGCTGGAGCCTGTCCCTGGCAGGATAAAGGTGGAGTTATTAATATCCCTGGAAACCTGAAAACGTTGGATGTGGCACACACCTACCCAGGGAAAAGCCTGAATGCTGCATGAGCCAAGCCCAGACAGCACAGCACCTTCAGCGTAGGGAATGTGCTGCACAGAGGGAAGAACTTTTCCTAAAACCTTGGAGAAACGACTTGGAAAATCAGGGTCCACTTCCTGCTCAGCTGGTGGGGAGGCTTCCACTTGAGAATCCCCAAATCACAGCTCGTGCACCGCCCCATTTTCCTGCTGCAAGGACAAAGCCAGTGGCAATTCCTTTGGCAGCTCCCAATGCTCCCTGGCTGTGCTCCAAAGGGAGCTGGCAGCCAGGGCAAGGCTGGAGCACCTACAGCCAAGAGGTCCCTGAATTCCCCCTTCCCAGGGCAAAGCTGGAGCACCTACAGCCAAGAGATCCCTGAATTCCCCTTCCCCAGGGCAAAGCTGGAGCACCTACAGCCAAAACATCCCTGAATTCCCCTTTCCCAGGGCAAGGCTGGACCACCTACAGCCAAGAAATCCCTGAATTCCCCCTTCCCAGGGAAAAGTTGGAGCACCTACAGTCAAAAGATCCCTGGATCTCTCCCCAGGGCAAGGCTGGAACACCTACAGTCAAAATATCCCTGGATTCCTGCTCTCTGTGTTATCCTGACCCCATGTTCAACTCAAGGCACTGCCACACCACAGATTCTGCAATCTGGAATTCCATGGAGACTGGGCTCAAGAGAAGCACCACTCGGTGCTGACCATCAGACATCAACCCCTCCCTCCCGTATCCCAGTGGGATCACTGGAATCACTGGGCTTGGAGTTTTTTAACACTTCCTTCCCTCTTCAGGCAGTGAAAAATCCAGCCTATCACTCTGCCCACCTACCTGGAGACCCCAATTTGCCTGCTTAGGGATCTAACCAAGGACTGCAGAGCTGGAGGGCTCTGCGTGCCCTCCTCAGCCAGATTTATTAAATTCACTAAAATAAAAGGCATCTGTAGGCACTGAATGGGGAAAAGCCCTCTCCAAACCCCAAGGAAGGAAAATCCTCCTTATGCAAACCCATACCCTGCGAGGAAAAGCCTGAGAAGAAGAACATGGAGCCGGGTAGGGCTTTGCCAACAACCGAGAGCTGAGTGCTGTCGTTTTCCTGCAAAACATTAACACTGGTAACTCCCAAAAACTTGCAGGAGTTCTCAGCTTAGAGCGTGAAGAACCTCCTACCATGGGCTTTGTGCCCCAAAGGTTTAAACGGGTTTAAAGGCTGATTTAGCGATTCATAGACAGTGCATTCCCTCTACCAAGATAATGTGGCAAGGGGGATGGAGTGGGACAGAAAACTCCATGGAGACAGCACAGCCAGGAGCGCTGAGCCAGGGGGCACTGTCACGTCCCTGTCCCTAGGGCTGCATTGTCCCGAGGACATCAGGAGGAATTTCTTGCTGGAAAGGGTGGTCAGGCCTTGGAAGGAGCTGCTCAGGGAGGTTTGGAGTGCCCAGCCCTGGAGGTGCCCAGGGAAGGACTGGCCGAGGCACTCAGTGCTCTGGGCTGGGTGACAAGGTGGTCGGAGTGTGCACAGTGCCGGCCCCGAAGGCGCACAGTGCCCGGGCCTGGAGGGCGCACAGTGCCGGA